>VDFB02373365.1:142919050-142949977 GCA_007258455.2 Sequoia sempervirens
GGAGTTTACTATGTGGGTTTGAGGGTTTAAGGGTTCATGGATTAGGGTTGAGGGTAGAGGGTTTAAGGGTTTAGGGTTTAAGGGTTGAGGGTTTAGGGTTTAGGGTTGAGTGTTTAAGGGTTTATAGGGTAAAGGGTAGTGGTTAGAGGGTTTAAGGGTGGACGGTTTAAGGTTGAGGGTAGAGGATTGGGGGTATAGGGTTTGATGATTAGGTTTGAGGGTCCAATGTATAGGGTAGAGGGTATAGGGGTTGAGGGAATAGGGTCAAGGGTCCAATGTATAGGGTAGAGGGTATAGGATTGAGGGTATAGGATTGGGGGATTAGGGTTTGAGGGCTTAGGGATTAAGGGTCAAGAGGGTTGAGGGATTAGGGTAGATAGTTTACTATGTGGGTTTAAGGGTTTAAGGGTTTAGGGCTTAGGGTTGAGGGTAGAGGGTGTTGGAACTAGAATTTTCATAAAAATTCTAAGTATTTTATCATTTAAAATCCAAAATTCCCACCCTTATTTTAATAATAAATCACATTATCACCATTCACAAGGTCATTTTTACCCTTTACCGTGTTATTGCTATCACATTAGCCACCCTTATAGCCCCATATTGTACCTCTTTAGTTAATCCCCAAACATGTGAGTACAGGATGGTGGGAGGGCCACTATCATGCCACCCTTTGCTATACTGCTATACCTCAGGGGGTCAAGACATAGCCCGCAATAGAGCGGTACATTGAAGAAATGTACTAATGCCACACTGTAGTACCACAGGGGAGAAAAAAGTGACATGAGGTAGTGTGGTAACCAAGCTGTTGGGTCATTTAAAACACACCAATCACATCAGTCAACATCAAAATATAAAATTGAGCTCGATACAAAGATTTGAATTGTGTGAATTTATGAGTCAGGAGTAAATGCATTTTTGTGTTGAAATACACGAAACAAGTTGAGATTTTTCACTCATAATAGCTGAAACCAAGTTGTAGATGAGCTCAAATTGTGGGAGTGAAGGGAATTCTTTAAAGTGAGTTCTATTCTTGGGTAAGCTTTACTCATCATTTTCTGTCAATTTCATAAATGTCACCAAAGAAGACTAAAGTAGGAGTTAAAAGGGATGATGACAATAAAACCTCCTTGCAATCCCATTGCTTTTCTTTTTCACAGTTCGATGGAACAAAAGGACCTAAAGTTTCGAGACTTAGCTTAAGGTTGTAGAGACCCCATTATACCTCAGTTAGGTTGGAACCTTTATTGGTACTTCTATTAGAATAGGAACAAAAAGGTTTTGACATCAAACACATGGATCCTAGATTTGGCTAAACTGGTTGTCCCTAATGTTTTCATTGATATTGAGATAATTAAAGCCCTTTCCCATAGCTACCATGCTCCAAACAAAAATGTTAGGCTTCCAAATGGTGAATGCTTAGTTGATGTCACAAGAGATGCCATTATAAAGTGTTTCAAGCTGAATAAACAAGCTTTGATGGAGGAAAATTTAGTTAAACTGGAGCAGGAGTATAAGAGGTTGAGAAGAACATACCGAAGTAATGAGCTCCCCCTACACATGAAGAGGGGTGATGATAACAAAAAACTCAACATCCCTTCTTCTAAAATGGAACCTTTCCAAGTCTCATAATTTCAAGTTTATTTCAAAAACACTTATCATGCATTGTTTCAAGTCTTGGGGATAGATGCAGAGGAACATATGCCAATAGGATTGATGAAAATGGCCATGATAATTCAACATTCTGAGTCAAATGTAGAGTTTGATTTTGCATCTATAATTAAGGAACAAATACATGAGGGCTTGTTGCAAGTTAGGGAAGATAAGGCCCCCATTACTTTTTGGAAATATTCTTTATTGTGTCACTTAATCCTGTGTCAGAATGAAATGAAGTGGATTGAAAGAATGAAATTGTGTACATAAGAAAGTGGAGCAGGGCTCTACTTGTGCAAAGGCCGGGCATTTATATGGGATAGCGGTGTGCCGGTAATGATTTCATGGGAGTGTTTCAAGATGAGATTTTCTGATGGGGTAAATAGCTGCTTGCTTGGTGCCCCAGCAGGTGCCGGGAACTCATAAAGAGATGATGATGATTCTCATAGACCCGAGGAATTAAGAAAAATACATAACTTATTTGAGTTTTTATGCCTTAACACACAATTATTAGAGTATATGGATGCAATCAAGCACCACATATTTTTCCTAAGTTTGTACCTGCAGGGGTATGTTTTCTAGAGTTTATGTGGTAGATGCTTTGGATGGAGAATGATTTAATGAGAAATGAAAGGAAAGGTACATTTTTTTCTAATTTGACTATATTTGAAGAGTTGGACATTGGGTCTGATATGCTAGAGGAACTGTAGAGGTTTATGAGGGTTAACTATCCCCTCCAATCTGGAAAAGAGAGAGTATGTGACCCAGAGGGTCATATCAACATGATCAAAAGAACCTTGTTGACAAAGAGGGCCATTTCACATGAGTTTGACCCTAAGGAGGATGTTATAAGAAATCTGGTGTATTTTTTTGATGTAATGCATACTAGAAAAAAGGTGGATAATAATGATGAAGTGGGAGAATCAAAAGGAGAAGGATAGAAGTTTTAGAGGGTTTTGTGAATGAACCCAACCTTCTAAAAAGGATGCAGATGATCCTTAATAAGTTTGATGAATTGTAAAAAATGGCCCAAGATAAGGGATTGATCCCACTTCCCACACCTCACCAACCACCACATGAGTATCCATATCATAGGCACCACCCCTATCACCTACACATCCATCCCCTCTGTCTACTCATGAACCACAAGCTAAAAGATAGAAGATTGAGCCATTCGTTGGATATGACTTAAGTGATGAAGAAGAAGAAGAAGCAGTCCTAGCTCTAACTAAAATAAAGAAGGTAGTAGAACAACAAAGAATTCAAAAGCCTCATGATCCTAAGATAAGGCTCTGAAAGGAAGGAGCTGATGAAATTCAAGAAGATGATAGGGTAGTGGCCTGTCTAAGATTCATGGAAGATGATAATTTTATCCACACCAATGAGTTTAAGGATTTTTTGATTAAAATGAAAATGAAAAAATTTGATGAAAGGTTGAAAATAAATCTTATTGGAGCAAATGAGTCGAAGCAAGCTAAGATCCAGGCTCAAACATTTGTAGAGTTAAGTGTTGATAACATTAATGTCACCCCCCAAGAGGTGAGAGAAATAGTATTGAAGAGCGATATGCTAATTATAGCAGGGATGGAGTTGTCTAAAATGTTCCTTCTAGATCAGGACAGAGCACATGATGAACCCATGTTAGTAGCAGAATTTGATTTAGAAGAGGGTGTCTCAAGAATAGGGAATAATCCTACTACCCAAACACTTTCTCTATGGACAAAACAGAAAAATACAAGGAAGCCTCAGCTCTTGGATGTAGTACAGGAATGGAGGGGGTCAACTATGGTTAGAACAATGAGAGACACAACTCCCACATAAGCTGCCACTATGACCATGTATTCTACAATGCTCACCAAGGATGTAGTAGAAAATATGGAGAAGAAGATTAATGAATATGAAAAGAGATTTAAATTATCGAATGATGAGGTGAACAAGTTGTTTATTGAAAATGTAAAGCTAAAATGGTAGTTATAGCAAGCCACCGTAGTGAGAGGAGATGAATTAATTGTCTATCACCCACCTTTCAAGATAGAGGATCCATAGATACAATAGATGAGAGATGAAATTGATAAGCTAAAGAAGTATAACATGGAGGATGTCAAGCATAATATCATAGAGACTCTAAGGAGGATATTAGAGAATAGAGTTAGGATATTAAAGGAGAAGATAAATGGAGTACATAAAAACTTCAACAATTTGATTAAAGCTTTGGAATAGATAAGCGATGCTCACATACTTGAAGGCTTAAGGAGAATGGCAGCCACCTTCCATACTGACACTTTATGCACGAGAATAAACAAAGGGATACGGAAGGCCCGCACCCCATCAGAGCCTCAGAAGCTCCACACCAGTGAATTAAAAGATGTGAGAATGAGTATAAAACACGGTGGGGATAGGGAAGAAAAGAATTGTGGAAAGAGCCGGGAGGAATATATTTGATTGTCAGGAAATACAATATCTTTAAATACATCAATCCTCAAGGATGACAATGAGTTAAAAGTTATAGATGAATGGAGAGAAGAATTTGATTAGATGATTCCTAAATGCTTGGCACATATACAGGATGATGGGGAGATTAACCTCAACAAGTTCCATACTTCGCTCGATGGGATCATCATGCTGGAAAGTGGATATACAAAGTTTGTAGTGGATGTCAAAAACCTCTGGGATAATAGATGGAAGAGTCACCTTACAAACTTCACAGTTACACATGAATTCAAATGGCCAAGTGACCTAACAATTAATAAGTGGCAAGAAAAATGGTTGGGCTCTGAAGAAGATTGATTATGTACATCATGGAGAGGAAATATCATACAATAAAAGCTTTGAACAGGTCTTAGATGACCACAAGATTTTACTCGGAGATTAATGGATTGGCACGCACATTTGTGATTATGTTAGTTTCTTACGTTATGTTTAGTTGCATATCCTATTTTTTTATCAAAAGTCATGTCTTTTGGTTTGAAGCTTGTTTCCTCTCATATATAAGAGAGACTAGGACCATAAGAAAAGATAGGAGAAGATAGTAGTAGAATAGGGATAATTAATGGATAGTAGAGAAGTTCCATAATGCTTATATTCTGAAAGACTATGTTGCAAGTAGTATTTTGAAGAAGTCAATGAAATATCTCTGATTTTGTGGTGTTATCTTGGTATCAATTGTTTGTCAAAGTTATTCAATTATCTAGTTGTCTCAATTTTAGTGCTTCTTTATTATTTAAATTGGTAGATCAAGCATATATTCAATTTATCAACGCACATTTGTTGTATTTGTGCGATATGATTAATTGGTTTCCCCAAAGGAATTGAAATATTTCTAGTCAATCACAGTAATCTAGAAGTATTATTTGGACTAGTTAGAAGAACCATATAATTAGGATTGTCAATTTGTCTCCAATTTGGTGTTATATGCATTCTTGCATAATTTATTCAATTGGTTCTTTCAAATAAAGATTAAAATCCTTTTGATAAATTATAAGTAACCTAGTTTTGTCAGTTGGATAATTAAGTAGAGTTTTTCAATCAGTTGCTTGGACATTTATACAAGTTATAAACTAATATTAGTGTGCCAAACAGTTAGAGTTACTACCAAATACAATCCACTTGTCTTAGACTTCATTTGACTCCATTTACCCAACAAGGGACTGGTCTTATCCATTTCATCATTTAGTTTTATCAAATTTATTTTCAAAACCTTACATCTATTAATTGAACATATTAATAAACTTCACCTTGATATTACTTATACAATTTATACCAAATTAGAATTACATCTCTCCACTCTTAATTGCCATTGTGGAGAGATTGTTCAAATAGGAAACAAATAGTCTAAGTATGCTCCATTTGCATAGGTACACCCACCTAGTTTTAGTAGAGCCTAAAGAGAAGAAGGTTCAAGTACATCATTTGGCCTTGTTCTTTAGCCTAAAATGTACAATGAGCTTGGAAACCTCTTGTGGTTTTTCAACCAAAATTTTTGAGAACTAACAAATTGGCGACTCTGCTGGGGACCAAATCTAAACTCAGGCCTTTCATCATATAGTCATTCCAAAATTAAAAGACTCTACTGGGAATAAACTAAATCATTTTCCTACTTTCAAGGGGTAGGTGGGGCAACTCTGAAGAGATTTTATGATAGGTAAAGTAAGCGTTAGATTAGAAAGAATAGACAAAAAACATTAGAGATACTTTGTATCATCTGATATGAACAAAAGAAGATCCTTACACCAGGCTAGTCCCAAGAAGAACAATGGGAGATGGACTAAAAAACATGGATCTCCTCCTAAAAAAACAAACACAAACAAGAACAAGTCTAAGGAGACATTTAGCCAAGAAGATGTCATAAATGAAGAAAATTCAGAACAAGTCTTTAATGCACACAATAGCTTTGCGCCATTGTATGGGCCGGAAGATCACAAAATTGATCCATGTGGAGACCCCCACACTCCATTTGAATGAGAGAATGGTGATCGTCCCACTTGTCACTTTGAAATAGACCAAGAAAAAATGCAAGAGTTCTATGCCCAGAGAGAGGAGGAACAAAGACAGAGGCAAGAGGAGCATGATCATGAAATGGCCCATAGACAAGAAGAAGGAAACTAGTGTGGGCCCATGGATAAAACAACTTCAGTTGAATATTTTCAACATATGATTGATCAGGAATTAGAAATACAAATACAGTGGCAAGAACAACTTGAAAGGAGACAATGGATGATAAAAATAAACATAGAGTTGAGTGAACAATTGTCTCTGCTAAACATTAATACATCAAAACCACCTAAGTATGTCCCCCCACATAAACAAGGTGGTAATATCAATCCACAAGGAGAATCTTAGAACATAAGAGCACCACAAGATGTAAACCAAAGATTTTTTTTTTAGGATAATATGCCATCTTAGAAATCCCAACATTCAAATACTACCAATGCTTCCCAACACAATCCACCTCTAGGTCAGCAATACCCCTCGCAATATCAATGATATGTGCCCCATCAAAATATGTACCCTCAACAACACTTCCAACATAATGCTTATCATCAACCTCAATATTGGTATCAGTACTGCCCTAATCTGCCACCCTTGAACTTGCCTCCACAAAATCCTACAAACCCATGTAGACAATTTGACCTGGCAGGGTATCAATTGTACCCATACCCAATAGATAGTAATTGGAGAAGTATGGATCCCAAGTTCACTAGAAATAATGGGATATCAATAGAAGAACATATCAAAAATTTTATTTCCTTTGTTCAAGATATTGGTATGGATTATGAAGATGTAAATATGAGATTGTTCATGATGTCTCTAACAGAAGAGGTGAGAGATTGGTTCAATAGCCTATTTGATATTTCAATTAATTCAATATTAGATTTCCAAGATCAATTTCTGGAGCAATATGGAAATCAGTGTGCACCTAAGTTTTCCTTGCATGAACTAATAAGTATCCAGAAAAAATAGAATGAGCCAGTTTACAACTTCAACTCCAAATTGAATAATAAGATACCACCTAGGTCCAAATTGATAGACCCTGCAACATTGACCATTTACCTAAAAGCCTTTGATTCGAAGACAGGATATGAGCTTAGAAATAGGTTCCCTAGAAATCTAGTTGAAGCACAAAAAACAACATTGACTATTGAAAATAATAGAAAGGCTGCTGGGATGATTGGTAAAAGAAACAATCCCAGGGTTCCCCAAAATTTTAACAACCCTAAGAATAGGCAAGAAAATACATATAGAAATGAAAGAAAAAGGTTGAATGATATGTCATATAACACAAATTGGAAGGATGGAAGGCCCATAATTGATAGGCCTAAGAGTAAGGAGACTCCTGATCCCTTAAAGAAGAAGGGGTCATATATGGTTAACAATTATCCTTGGTGTCAAGTTTGCGATTTTCCACATTCTCCTGACCATTGTGTGGTAGCTCAATCAATACAAGAAGAAGAAATACTAGTGGAAAATCAAGAAGAGAATCATACAATATATTTAAATTCTCACACCCTCCATCCAATTAGATAGGGATATTCATCTTCAGAAGAGCAAGGCTATGAGTATGATGTTGATAACCAAAGATACAATATTCATATGGAAGAACAACAAGTCTTTTCTGATTATGATGAAAACAATGATGAATTACATTCTCCTTATGCACCATCTCAGTCAAGTAAATACAAAGTAAGGAAACCAACTAATGAGGAGATCAAGGAATTAACCATTGCTACAGTAGAACAGGAAAAAAGCAAATATTGATTGAGAAACAAAACAATAAATGAAGGTGAGGGTGTTCCAAGAGGGATATTTGTGAAAGATAAAGGAAAAACACAGGGAACACCAAAAGGGATAGAAAGTAAGCAGCCTGATAAGAATGAACAAAAGCATGTTCATAAAGAAGAAAAAAAAGAGTTATATAAAGACAAACAAAAGTCTGATGAAACAAACAAAAGAGAAAAAGAGGAGAACAAAGGAGATCCACTGGAGCAAAAGAAGATAACCAAAATAGAAAATACATCTTTTGACTTCACACAAGCCTTGTCTTGGGTAAAAATGTATGTGCCATTATTATAAATGATGAAGATAAAAGAGTATAGGGACAATGATATTCAATTAATATCTAATGGAAATAATAAAAGCACAAACTCTGAGAACAAGGGGACCACCAAGATCATGAATAAGTAGGAAAAGATAAAGGGTTCCTGAGGTTTGTCTTGGTGATGCATTGATGAATCCTCCACAAATCGATCCATTCTTTACTACATTACTCATAAATAATAGGTTGGTGAGAAATTGTATGATATATTCAGGGGTTGCTATCAACATCATGCCAGTAGGGGTCATGAAACAACTTGGCATGTGGGTAGATACTACTAGTGGAAAATGCTACACTATGGATAGTAGGATTGTCCCAGTGATAGGAATTATGAAATATGTAGAGGTGAAGTTGGCTTCCTACCCACAAGCCATATATAATATTGAAATAACTGTAATTGACACAACCCCTCATTTTGGGATGCTTTTGTCAAGACAATGGACTGCAACAGTTGGAGGAAATGTACAGTTTGACTTGTCCTATGCCACAATACCAGTCAATGGTGAAGAGGTCAAGTTATATAGAGATCCAAGGATGAATTAGATTGTGGATTATGTTGCTCAAGAGGAACTAAATTGATTTTGTGATGTGGATTTAGGGAGTTTTAGGATAGAGCCTTCCCAACCTAAATTAGTGAATATTGATCCAATTGATAAGCATGTTTCTAAAAATCAACAAGGTGTATGGATGATGTATTTTGATGGAGCATGTAGTTAGGAAGGAAATGGAGTAGGGGTAGTTTTTATTTCACCCGAAGTTATCACATTCAAGTATTCATTCTTGCTGACATTTGAGTGTACAAATAATATAGCAGAGTATGAAGCCTTGTTAATTGGTTTGAATATGGCTGTCAAACACAAGATCAAACTGCTAACTATTCTTGGAGACTCTGAGTTAGTCATTTCACAAGTCAGGTCAAAATATGCTGCAAAAAACAAAAGTTTAAAACAATATAGAAATTTTGTGTGGGATACAATTGAATTATTTGATGCTTTTTCCATTGAATGGATAGACAGGTCCAAAAACTTGATGGCAGATTTCCTAGCCAATATAGCCCTAACAAGAGATGATATCACCTTGGCAGGAGTATCTCAAGTTGAATTCAAAACAAGGCCTACTATCCCTGATAATATCTATAGTTGGCAAGTTTTCAATGATGACACTAATCTCATAAAGTTTCTCCATTGCATAGACCAGTATGAAACCCAGGAGACTGACTTTAATGCCTTTATGGATGAAATGGATGGCAAAAAAACTATGTTTGGAAAAGAAGTTGTGAAGCTCAAAACCAAAAAACTTCCTAAAGGACTTGTAGCAATAGAAAGGGTATTTGATGGAAATGATCATGCTCTCATGAAGCAAACACCAATTAAGAAAGATGTTGAAGTCAACCTGGGGACTGAATTAGCACCCAAAAGGGTATATATTAGAAAGAAAATAAGTCCAACAATCATAAGAATGCTAATTGCACTGTTAAGAAAGTACAAGCATGTTTTTGCATGGTCTTATGAGGATCTTAAAGCATATAGAGAAGATTTGTTCCAACATGAGATTCCATTAAAACCAGATGCAAAATCATTCAGGCAAAAACAAAGACCCATCAATCTGACTCTGGAGCCTAAAATGCATGAACTTATGAAGCTTAGGGAAGGAGGAATTATCAAACCGATTAGACATTCATCTTGGGTCTCCAATCTAGTACCAATTAGAAAGAAAAATGGAGATATAAGGCTTTGTGTAGACATCCAAAATTTGAATGTATCTTCTCTCAGAGACAATTATTCGCTTCCAAACATGGAGGCTAGCTACAAAGGGTCATAGGATGTGAGTTACTATCCATGATGGATGGATTTTTAGGCTATAATCAAGTGAAAGTTAAAGAATCAGAACAATACAAGACAACTTTTACTATGCGATGGGGAACATAGGTTTATGTTAGGATGTCATTTAGAATCACAAATGCTAGTGCAACATTCCAAAGAGCTATGGGTGTTGCTTTTGATGACCTTATGAATGTAATAATGGTAGTCTACCAAAATGATTTAACTGCATACTCCAAAAAGGAAGAGGATCATGTGGCTCACCTTGAGAAAATATTTTTGAAAGCATTGGAGTATGGCATCTCACTTAATCCTAAAAAGAGTCAGTTTGCAGTAATAGAAGGAAAGTTACTAGGGCATATAGACTCTATGGAGGGAGTAAGGATTGATCTTGAAAGAGTGGAGGCCATTGAAAAGATACCTATCCCCAAGACAGTTAAGGCTATTCAATCCTTTTTCGAACAAATCAATTTTGTGAGAAGATTCATATCAAATTTTGCTGAGATAGTAAAGTCAATATCAAAAATGCTGAAGAAAGGTGCAAAAATTGATTGGACTACTAAGGCTATAGATGTGTTAATATCCATAAAGAAAGCAATCAAAGAGGCTCTTGTATTGAAATCTCCAGATTTCAACAAACCTTTCTAGATCTTCTCATTTGCATCCTATCACACAGTTGCTACTGTAATGCTTCAAAAGAATGATGAAGGGTATGAACAACCAGTTCCTTTCTTTAACAAGTCCCTCCAAAATGCAGAATTGAAGTATGATATTGTTGAAAAACAAGCCTATGCACTAATGCAAATCTATCCAAGGCGTTTAGGTCCGTATCCCAGTAGGGGGAAAATTAATGAACATGTGCACAAGACTCTGATGAAAAGATGTGTTCATACAAAAGTGAGACAATAGAGGGCGAAGGTGTAGATGGATAAATAGGATCCAAAAGTTTGATATTGAGTTTCATATCACTAAGCTTGTAAGGAGTCAAAGACTAGCCAAATTTATGGTTGTGACATATCTAGAAGCTTCCTAAGTATGTAATGTCAATTGCGAAGAATATATGGTCACAAGTATAGAAAAAACTTTATGGTACACTTATATTGTGTACTATTACAAACATTTGAAATGTTTAGAAGGGTTTGATGACAACAGAAAAAAGACACTCAAGTTGTAGGCCTCAAAATATGTATTCATGGAGGGAGAACTCTATTGGAAGAATATGGATGGTTTCCTATTGTTATGTTTAATTAAAATCAATTAATAAATGTATTGAAGGAGATGCATGAAAGAGTATGTGGGAGACATTTCTCAATGAAAACCACCGCTCATAAGATATTAAGGGTAGGGTACTATTGGCCTAAGGTTTTCAATGATGCACATGACTATACTAGAAAGTGTGAGGCATGCCAAGAAAATTTAGGAAAATTGAAGTATCAAAGAGCACTTCCTCTAAGGCCTATGCTGGTTAAATCCCCATTCCAACAATGGGGAATTGATTTCATAGGTGAAATTATAGAAAAATCTAGTGGAGGGCACAACTGGATCTTGGTAGCCACAAATTATTTCACAAAATGGGTGGAAACCATACCCACCAAGTAGGCAACCGGTAGGGTTGTGATCAATTTCTTATTGGAAAACATCATCACAAGATTCGGTGTCCCAACAAGGACTGTAACTAATAATGGAATGTGTTTTAGATCTGATAATTTCAAGGAATTTAGTCAATCTTATGGAATCATCATCTCATATGCTTTACCTTATCATCCACAGGCTAACGGGCAAGTTGAATCCAATAAAAAATTATTCTAAAGATCATAAATAGGATGTTGAATAATAACAAGAAGGCCTGGGATTCCAAGTTAAAGCTAGCCTTATGGGAAAACATGATTACTATGAAGAAGGCTATTGGAAAGTGTCCCTTTGAACTTGTATATGGGGCTTAGGCTAGGCTCCCTTTACATAATCTACTACCAATAAATAGGTTCATTTTGTAGGAAGACTTAGATATTCTAGAACCAATGGAGGAGAGGATGGAGCAACTTGTAGAACTTGATGAAATAAGCAGAATGACCCAAAAGAAAAATATGAATTTGCAATCACAAATGAAATATCTTTTTGATAAGAAAGCCAAAGATAGAAAATTTGAGGTGAATGATTTGGTACTAATGTGGAATGCTAGATTCCAAGAAAAGGGAAAGCATGGAAAGTTTCAAGCCTTGTGGTTAGGACCCTTTGTTATCATTACCAAAGAAGGGGAGGATTGTTATTATTTGCAAAACATGTCTGGAGAAGAATAGGAACTGCCAGTGCATGGGTAGTTTCTAAAAATTTCCTTTTCATAAAATTCCCAATTCCATGAACAGTAATATAAGGAGGGATAAGTGTTGACAGTGCATGGACAACTCTTAACAAACTCTTAAAGATACTACTATTAATTTCATGCATAGAAGTTTAGAAAATCAAAAGTATACTAGGACTTGCCATCAGATGGACAATCCTAGAATTCCCTCAATAAAAGAAAAGTTTCTTTCCATGTATAGTAGTATAGGGTCATTTCCATGTCCATTATTTTAAGCTCAGTATCCATCTTCATTCCATCCTCACCACGGTTCCATTTTTCATATCCTCTAAAAAACATATGAAGGGTACACCTGGTCTGCACCCAAATATATTCTAAATTCTTGCAATGATTAGTAACTCATTCATCCCAAACTAGAGATACTATTGAAACTAGAATTTTCATAAAAAATCTAAGCATTTTATCAATTAAAATCCAAAATTCCCACTATTATTTTCATAATAAATCACATTATCACCATTCACAAAGTCATTTTTAACCTTTACCATGATAATGCTATCACATTAGCCACCCCTCATAACACCCATACCATACCTCTCTACCAAAATTCATCCCCAAGAAACTTGTGGTAGGATGGTGAGAGGAGACACTACCATATACTACACCCTATACATTATACTGTTATACCTTGAGGGATCAAGAGAAAACCCATTGTAAAGCAGTACATTGAAGAAAGTTACTAAACACACACCACAACACCTCAAGGGAATGAAAAATGACATGAGGTAGTGTGGTAACTAAGTTGTTGGGTCATTTAAAACACACCAATCACATCATTTAACATCAAAACATAAAATTGAGCTCGACTCAAAGATTTGAATTGTGCAAATTTATGAGCCAGGAGTAAATGTATCTTGGTGTTGAAATCGATGAAACAAGTTCATATTTTTCACTCATAATAGCTAAAATGAAGTTGTAGATGAGATAAAATTGTGGGAGTAAAGGGAATTCTTTAAAGCGACTTCTATCCTTGGGTAAACTTTGCTCATCATTCTATGTGAATTTCATAAAATGGCACCAAAGAAGACTGAAGTAGGAGCTAAAAGGGATGAAACCAAAACTAGTAAACCCTCCTTGGAATCCCCATTACTTTCCTTATTGCCTAGTTCATTAGACAAAGGACCTAAAAAGGTTTTTAGAGACCTAGCTCAAGGCTGTAGAGACCCAAGTATACCTTAGTCAGGTTGGAACCTTTATTGGAACTTCTATCAAAATAGGAATGACAAGGTTCCGACATCAAACCCATGGACCCTGGATTTGGCTAAATTGATTGTCCCTAATGTTTTCATTTACATTGAGCTAATTAAATCCCTTTCCCATAGCTACAATGCCCTAGAAAAACTATTAGGGTTTCAAATGGTGAGTGCTTAGTTGATGTCACAAGAGATGCCATTATAAAGTGTTTCAAGCTGAATAAACAAGAGGTAATGGAGGTGAATTTAGTTAAACTGGAGTAGGAGTGTAAGAGGTTGAGAAGAACATACCAAAGTGATGAACCCCCCTACACATCAAGAGGGTGATGATAATTGAAAAATCCCCATCCCTTCCTCTAAAATGGAACCTTTCCAAGTCTCATAATTTCAATTTTATTTCAAAAAAACTTATTATGCATTGTGTCGGGTCTTGGGGATAGATGTTGATGAACATATTCCAATAGGATTGATGAGAATAGTCATGATAATTCAACATCCTTAATCAAATATAGAGTTTTATTTTTCATCTATAATTGAGGAACAAATACACAAGGGCTTGTTGCAAGTTAGGGAAGCTAAGGGCCCCATTACTTTTAGGAAATATTCTTTATTATGTCACTTAATCTTGTGTCATAATGAAATGAAGTGGACTGGAATAATGAAATTGTGTAAAGAAGAAAGTGGAGTAAGACTCCCTGTGAAAAATTGGTGTTACATCTGGGATAGCAAATGTACAAAGTGTGATTTTTTAGTGTTTCAATATGATTTTGTTGTTAGAATAATAGCCGCCCTTGGTTACCCAACACCAAGATTGCCTAAATCATTGATGGAAGTGATGAGGCCTATACAATATAGGCTAGACCAAGGCTATACCCATAACTATGCTAACTGGTTTTTTATGCCTCAACACACAATTATCAAAGTGTATAGATGTGACCAAGCACCACATATTTTTCCTAAGTTTGCACCTACAAGTGTATTTTTTCTAGAGTTTATGTGGCAGATGCTTTGGACGGAGCATGATTTGATGAGAAATCAAAAGGAAAGGTACATTTTTTTCCTAATTTGACTATATTTGAAGATTTAGTAATTGGGTCTGATATGCTAGAGGAATTGCAGAGGTTTATGAGGATTAACTATCCCCTTAAACCTAGAAAAGAGAGAATGTGTGACCAAGAGGGTCATATCAACATGATCAAAAGAACCTTGTTGACAAAGCGAACCATCTCACATGAGTTTGACCATGAGGAGGATGTTATAAGAAAATTGGAAAATAATGATGAAGTGGGAGAATCAAAAGAAGAAGGATAGAAGTTTCAAATAGTTTTTTGCAAATGAACCCAACCTTCTGTAAAGGATGCAGATGATCCTTAATAAGTTTGATGAATCGTAAAAAATGGCCCAAGATGAGGGATTGATCCCACTTCCCACAACTCAGCAACCACCACATGAAGTAATCCACATCATAGACACCACTCCCATCACCTACACCTCCATCTCCTCCATCTCCTACTCACAAACCATAGGCTATAAAACAAAAGATTGATTCATTGTTTGGATATGACTCAAGTGATGATGAAGAAGAAGAAGCAGTCCTAGCTTTGACTTAAATAAAGGAGATAGCAGAACAACAGAGAATTCAAAAGACTTATGATCCTAAGATAAGGATTTTAGAGGAAGGTTTTGATGAAATTCATGAAGATGAGAGGGTAGTGGCCTCTCTAAGATTCATGGAAGATGATAATTTTATCCACACCAATGAATTTAAGGATTTTTGGATTACAACAAAAATGAAATTGTAGAAATAAAAATTTGACCACTCCCATATGGTCAAAATTGTGTCCTTTATTTGTCTACTTCATCAGTATTAATTAAATTATTTATTTAATTAATATTCCCCCTTTTTCAAAGGTTTCTAAAGTATTTAATTTAATAATTAAATACTTTATGTTTCATCCTTCCCTCTCTAAATTAAATAAATATATCAATTTATTTAATTTAGTCATTTAACCTTTTTGAATTTACATCAATTTTAAATTCCTCCTTCTATCTCTCCTTGTCACATCCTCCATAACTCTCTTCTAATCTAGATTAGTTTAATTAATCAATGATTAGGATGTGCACACCTTTAATTAGGATTAATGTCACATCCTCCATATTTGGCCACTTGCCTCTAATCCCTCATTAATATTCTTAATCGCCTATTTGCACAACCTTAATCTAATCACATGCCATCTTTGTCATGTCCTCCAAGTCAATCTTTCATAAATTCTCTCCCTTTTGAGCCTTGACCTCTTCCTCGTGTGAATTAAAAATTCACATTTATTCATCCAAGGTTCCCCTCTTCCCTATGTGGGTCTCATGTGTCACATCAATCACATGGGACAAGGGCCTCTATTATGAGGACCTTGTTTTATCCTCTAGACAACTCCCAATCATGTGAATTTTATATTCACATTTATTCCCCCAACAACTTCTCTCATCCCCATGATGATAAGAGAGGACTTTCTAAAATTCCTCACTTGTCACCATCCTTCCCACATAGCGACAAGAAGTTCCTTTTTGAGGAAATATTCTCCCCATCCAAAGGTACTTGCAAGTACCTCCACCTCACATGTCCTTTCTACAACTCATTTGTCCTTGTAACACCTCATCCTCCACATAGCAAGATGTTAGGGCTTGTGAGTCCTCAATTCACCACAACCCTTCATCTTGATCATCCAATTGTATAGAAAATTTTCCCTTAAAATGGAAGATTTTCTCTCATTTTGAAGAATCACATTCTCATTCATCACATTCAAGCTCAAACATTCAAGCACTCATACTCAAACATTTTACAAGCAATTTCATACCCTCCATTATTGCATGTCTCAAGCTCTCATCACTTGCATTTGCATTCATCCATCAAAATACCCAAATATCTCACTACATTCATCATCTCACCTAGATCATTTTTCATCCATTTTATTCCATTTTCCATCAAAGAGAGCGCATTTATCAAGTATCAAAGGGCCAACCAAGGAGAAACTCATACAAGGTATAAATTTGTTTTATTTTTCTTTGTTTGAGTTTAACGTAGCCTAATCTTGAGGTTTTGAAGTGTTGTTCCTTCCTTTGCATTCTTTCTATTTTTCATCTTTTAATTTAGGTAAATAACATTGGTCACATTTTTGGCACACCCAGTGGGACCCACAAACAAGTCTCTTTCTTTCACATTTTTTTGTTGTTCGATGTTTTACAGGTTTAGGTTGTAGAGAGGTGACTTCGTAGCTCATAGAGGTGACCCTGCCCACATTTGGGAGACCCTGACCTTAATAGGGGAAACCCTGCCCTAAATTGGGTGACCTTGCCCCAACTTGGGTGACCCTGCCCTCAACAAAGAGAATCTTCCTTCAGTTTTTTGGATAGGTGACCCTGCCCCAGAGAGGGGCAAGCTTGCCCTAGAGTGGGGTGAACTTGACCTTAATAGGGGAAACCTTTCCCTAAATAGGGGCAAACCTACCCAAACAAAAGGTGACTAAGGTAAAACAATGACTTTAAGTTTCAGTTTCAGTGGTCGTTTCTTATCATTTTTGGGTACTGACACCCTAACATGTCTATTTGTGAGTCTGTCCACTTTTTTGATAACATTTGTGTTAGTTGTTCCCTACTTGTCCAAGATTAGAGATCAAAACTACTAACACTTTTCTTGTAGAATGATCAATCCCAATGTTGTTAGTTTAGTTTGTTTATCATTTTTGCTTATTAACCTAGGCACATAGTCTTAAGTAGGGGGATCAATACATTGTGTGCTTTCCTTGTAAAGTAAGCTATTGGCATATCCAATCCCCTTGCACCATTTGGCGATCTTGGGTGACAAAAAATCATAGCTTACTTAGTCCTTTGTGTTGCCCAAGGGGAACTATGTCGCCCAAGGGGCACTACTTCATTCAAGCTTTCCCCTTGCACTTCATGTGAGCCTGAGGATTATTCAAAGAAATTTAGTGTTCTCTTTTTAGCGAGACTTAATTGGGTAATTCATCACCCCAAGGGATGATCCCAACCATGTGTATGAGTGGGGTATATAAAAGGGGGAGAGTCAAATTTGTACCCCAATCCAGTCAGGTTGTGTCTAACGAAGCATGGAAGCTAGGGTTATACCTAGATAAGACATGAAGAGTTGGTCCAACATTTCAGTACCTCATTGGGGTTCCTAACTCATAGTTGTAGATAGGCTAGTGTTCATGGTTGTGACTCATGTACTATGCGTATATCGAGGACTCCCTAGTTTCCTTATTCAACCTAGATAGAGGACTGTGTTGGCCATACCCTTTTCACTAATCTTAGGCTTGTGTTATTTAAACTATCTTTCTTATGCAAAACCAACACATTTTTGTTTAGTCAAGTTAGCCTTACCCTCTGCTTGTTATTTTTTATGTTTTTGGTCTTTTCCGTAGTCATTTTCACCTAAGTCAAGTTCAGGTCTATTGGTAGAGGTGACCTCACCCTGAACAAGGGCAACCCTACCCTTAATAGGGGTGACCCTGTCATTAACATGGGTGACCTTACCTTCTGTCTCAATCGTTTCCCAGCCTATTTCTATCAAAAATTTCCATTCTTTACTGAATAGGTAGTGCTTCCCTAAACAAGGGTGACCTTTCCATAAATAGGGGTGACTATGCCCTCTATCTGAGTCAGTGTCAGTCAAACAGTCATCAAATTTGTATGTTTCATCATGTTGGGTGACCTTGCCCCAAGTTGGGCGACCTTGCCCCAAGTTGGGCAACCCTACCCAAACTTAGGTGATTTTGCACCCTAAACAACTAATTTCACCTTCCATTCAATCATTTTGAGCATTTGTTCCCCCATTTTGAGCATCTGTTTCCCCGTTCTGAGCATCTATTTCCTCGTTCTGAGCATCCATTTCTCTGTTCCAAGAATTATTTTCCTCATTATGAGCATCTTTTTCCTTGTTCCAAGCATCCATTTCCTCATTCTAAAAAACCACCTCCTTGTTTCGAGCATCTGTTCCATGTTCTGAGCATTTTTTTTCCCATTTTAATTGTCATTTTACCCATTTTCTATTTTTGAAATGTCTTAAAGTTAACTTGGGTGACCTTGACCTTGACTTGGGTGACCTTAACCTTGCACAACAGATAGGTGACCTTGTGCAACAGATTGGAGAACTTTACTAGTGGATAGGCAACCTTTCCCAGTGGATAGGCAACCTTTCCAAATAGATAGATGACCTTGCCCAGTAGATAGGTGACCATTCCCAGCAAATAGGCAACCTTGCCTAGTGGATAGGTAACCTTGCCCACTAGATAGGTGACCTTGCCCTAGAGATGGGCAACCTTTCCCCATAGATAGGTGACCTTGACCTTGAGATAGGCAACCTTGTCCTAGAGATAGGCAACCTTTCCCCATAGATAGGCGACCTTGACCTTGAGATAGGCGACCTTGCCCTAGAGATAGGAAATTTTTCTCAAAAGTAGACCTTCATTCGTCTTCTTGTCATTGTAATTTTTGTTCATCAAAACTTTCTAAAAGTCATCATTTCATCAAGAAAATCACATGGGGGCATGTTATAACATCATTATATTCCATTTCTATCATCAAATCATCCATCCCAGTCACCGAGACTTTGTTTTAGTGGTTTTAATTTTGATGCAAAAACTTCCAGAGGCCATAACTTTTCACTCGAGTGTCTGTTTGGGATAAAATTTTATGGATGGTTACATTATGAGATGGCATGTGGATTCCCAACCACCTTGAGCTGGTTGACCCCCATTTTGGCACATTTTTGGGGCTTCAAACTTTCATCTTGACCCTCAAAATCACAATTTAGCATTTTTTCTAGTTTTAAAAAAATCATTTTCGTTAATAACTCAAAATGCATATATTTGATTTAGGATGTTAGTTGGTAATTCATCCTACCTTAGTTTTCAATTTTTTTTGGGAAAAAATTGGACTCTCAAAGGTATGCCTATGAAATTTCCTAAAATGGAAAAAATTGACAGTTTTTGAAAACTACCAAATCTGGAAAAATCTTATTGTCAACACCTTACGTCATCTAGTTAAACCCTTGAACTTGGTTTAAAATAAATCCCATCACATCCTCCAATCACCCTAATCTGAACTTCAATTCAATCCTAATTTGAGTTTTAATCCAATTCCAATATGAGCTTAACCTAAATCCCAATCTAAGCTTTAGTCCATCTACATCTAATATCTGTTGATATTGAAAAAAATCTTAAGGCCCCTTCTTCCATCTTCTTCAAATTCATCCTATTTATCCCTTCATCACCTTTTCTTTTCTTCTAATCGTTCATTCCCATTTTTTCAATCCCTATCCATATAATCTAACAACATGAACCCTTATCCTTCACCAATGCAACCAAAAATAGTAGTTAAGGGGAATCCTAATTATGTTGATGATGATAATGAAAGCCTTGTTGATCAAGAGGTATATTACATAGATCCCCTTGATTATATCACTTCTAGTAATATTTCCCCAACCACTTTCCAAAATCCAATCACCCCTCTGAGCTATCTCATCACATGTTCACCCACACCTACTAGCAATCCTTATGCTACCTTTGACAAGGGATATCCATTATCTTCCCCACCCATATCTTCATAATATCCTTCATCTACATATTTCTCTTATCCAACACCCACATCCTCTTATCCCAATCTGCCATCCCAATCTTCTCATCCTAATCTACCATCCCAATACTTCTATTACAATCCCCCATCCATGTCCCCTATCCTAATCATCCTTACCAGTCTACCCATCCTAATCCTAAATTCACACCTTATTACCTTAATCCTACATCCCCATCAACCTATCCTAATCCAACATCCACATCTTCCCATCCTAATAGACCATCTATGTCAACCTATACTAATCATACATCCCAATCTATCCATCCTAATCAATTATCCCAATATCTCTACTACAATCCACCACTTGCATCTTCTTATTCTAATCCACCACCTACATCCTCTTTTCCTAATCCACCATCCATGTCCTACCATCCTAATTCACCATCCCAATTTTTCCATTTTAATCCACCATCCCAATATCCCTATCTTAATTCCCCGTCTACTCCCTCCAACATCAATCCACCATTCATGTCTTCTTATTCTAATCCACTATCAAAATATTATTACCTTAACCCTCCATCCAATCCTAATCCTCCACCTACCCTTAGTCTTCCATCCAATCCCATTCCTCCATCTAATTCTAGTCAACAAATCCATAATCCTTCATCCACTCCTACTGTGCCATCTAAGCCTAGAGTATGCACAATTCTCACTCTAGAAGTTCTCCAAGGAATTATGACAAAGAAGACATTCCCAACTCCACACCTTGAAGCCATGGAACCATTCCATCCCAATCCATCATCCATGATCACTAATGATGAGACCCTTCTTCGTACCACACCTATCATTGCTATTACCACCCTTAGCACCACTCAAACTATTGAAACTATCAAATCTATTGAATCCATTGAACCCCCATCTCCTACTTTAAGAGTTGTTGAACCCATCGAAGATAACCAAACCCAATCACCATCTTCTACTCCTACATCCAGCCAATCCATCAATGACACCCAAATTCAATCCACTCCTCCCACTCCTAGTGTCACCAAAATCCATTCCCATGAACTTCATGAATCTTCCATCCTCCCATCTCCCCCACTTGAGGATTCCCTCCAACACTTTGTCATCATGAAACCCACACAAGAGGAGTCATGCCAAGAGCTTGATCCAAAGCATACCAACATATCCCCCTCTCCACATCAAGATCCTTCCATACCATTTGGTCAACCTCAAGATCATAGTCCTTCATCCACTTTATCCCATGATCCCCTTATCACTCAAGATCCAACCACTCCATCTTAGGAGCCCTTATCACATACTGCCACAAATCTAGATCCTATCATATCTCCTAATCCCTCTTATGACCCCTTACCACTCACTCCTCTTGATCAAGATGTTGTTTCCCCATCATCTCCATCTCATGATCCTCCATCGTCATCTAACCCCACTATCCCCACACCAATTTTATATTCCATTGGTACTCTCACATTCATCCATGGTGGTTTCCTTGTAGATAAGGAACCAAGAATATACACCACCTATCCTCCTCCACCTAATAATGGACTCGCATCATTCTTCCAAAATAATAAGAATCCTACTATAGATCAAATACTCAAAAGCATGATGTATCAAGGAAAAGGTTTAGGCCTTTGTGAGCAAGGTATTTTAGAGCCCATCCATGTCAAAGAAAATTCATGTACAAAAGGTCTTGGATATATCTCTCAAGACTCGCAATCCAAAAATGTTGGTGCAACCTCTATACATCCTAAGTGAGTCTCCTCCAAAAGAATAATAGGCTCTTCTCATCACTCCACTAAACCATTTTCTGCCATACCCCCTCTATCATATTACCTTAAAATAACCATCCATATTCCTCCTTCATCTTCTGAATCCATTTTGGGTCCTTATGTCCCTTCATCCACCATATCCCATCCCTCATCTACCTCATCCATTTTAGGTCCTTATGTCCCTCTATCCACCTTCACACATCCTCTAGCTACTAAGTCCATTTTGGGCCCTTATATCCCAAAACCACCTCCTCCATCTCGTCCTATTTATCCTTCTATCCATCCATCACCTATCCATATCACCCGTCATTAACATCCCACTCTCATATTCCCTAATCAGGATCAACAAAGGCACACACCCACACATCCTCCATCCACATATAATCCCCATAATCCTACCTCCACCACTCCATTCATATTTCCTCCACATCATCCATCTGCTCGCACCCATCCCATTCCTACTAAAAGCACTTTGGATGCTGAAGAAAAAATGAATAAATCTAAACATCTACATGAACCTAAATCCCCTAATGTCCCCTTAAAAATACATGTTGACAAAAATAAAAATCCAATCCAAAATCCAAATCAAACCCATAGGACACAATGGCCCACCAAAGCAAAGATCAAAACCATGTGGATCCCAAAGAAAAAAGATGCAATGCCTTCAAATGAAAAATTTGTAACATCCAAAGTTGCTAATCCAAAAGCTAATCATACACACCCTCCATCTCCTAAATCTAATTTGGGTCCTTATGCCCCAAAATGCACTATCCCATCTCCTCCATTATCCCTACATCATCCATCCATTAATACTCCTATCATTTCACATCCACCACCATATGTGCCAATGTTGGTCCTAAACTCATCACCCCATCACACACCTACCCCATAATTCCATCCATACACTTTCCAACATCCCATCCATTATCCCACATATCTCCCACATCAAATCCCGTTAATCCATTCTCTTGCATAATCCATTTATCCTAATAAGGTTGTACCAACATCTAATAGTCACTTCACACATGGGCTCTTAATACCTCGCATGGAACTTGATGTTTAAGTCCTTCATCCATCTCATTATCACATGTCTTCTAAATCCACTTATCCACATGCCTATCCTTATCCATCTCCATCCACATTCTATCCAAAAAGTCAACAAAATCAAAATTAAAAATACAAAATTAAAAAAAAAAAATAGTAAAGAGAAATAATTCGTCCAATGGTGAAAACTTGGCAAACAAGCACCTTGGATAAGTACCATGTTAACTTGACAAACAAGTATCATGTAAGAAATATCCATCTATCTTTCCACACTGGTGGTAGTTTCCCTCTGCACATCCCTTCATCCATCTCCTCCCGTCCACCTATCTTAAACATCCTACCTATCATATCCCATTTATGCCAATCCCTCCATCCTCCTTGTGATCTTGATATAGATAGGGGAAAACATATATACATGCTTTGGACATCTTTTGGCATACATTCCCCTCACCAATACACTATTGTATTCATTTTCCACATCCATCTACCTTCTTTACGATACATGGCCACTGCCTCCCTTCCATCTATCCATCCACCATCCCTCCATTCCTTCCATTTATCTTCCCTATCCTTTGTCCTTCTATCCCTCTTTCCACTGTCCATCCCTGGTCACCATTTTCCTCCATATCCATCCCTCCATTTCCATCCATTCCATCTCCATCCTTCTTTCCTCCATCCAAATCCTTATCCTTATCTTCCTATCCATCCAAATCCCCTTCCATCTCCTCATCCTTATCCATCTATCCATCCGATATTCCCCATCAAAATTTGTATCCCTTTATCCATCCATCCTAGCATCTTTCCTCCTCCTATCTTTATCTATCCATCCCTTCATCTTTTTCCTCATCCCATCTCATAATCCCTTGTCATTGGTATCTATCTATAGGATTCCCTCCATGCAACCTAATGCCATATGTCCCATCGTCATCACTCCCACTTCTTTCACACATCTCTCCAATATCCTCTCACTTTTCATCACTTATCTATCTATCATATCATCATCTCAATTCATCTTTTGATAATTAAGATAACTATCCCATTCTAGAGCTTCATGCAATCACCATCATCCTATCTTATCCATCAGGTCAGTCTTGTCTCATCATATCAACTCCATCATTTTATCCAATTATCCTAGTCATCTCATCATCCTTTATCCATGGTCGATCATCAACCTTTTTGATGAACTACGTTGCACCTGTGCTTTCACGTAGGCAAGGTCAATCATTTAATCTACCCCGGGGCTTTGCTTTTGATTCTCTTTTTGTTCATTTAGTCATTTCCCTCCATCATCCGTCTCCATTGTCCTCTTTCCTCTTTATCCATGGTCTTTTCTTGAACTATGAGGGCTTTGTACTTTTACGTAGGCAAGGCTAATCTCTGATCAACTCACGAGCCCCTAGATCATTAGTGTAGCTCAGATAAAAACACACGAGAGAGTTAAGCAATTCTAATCTAATATATTCAAACTATACCAAAATCCTCAAAGCTAGATAATCAAGCACAAAGGAAAGCTAAGAACAACATGCATAAAAGAAACTACTTTACCAAACATGCGATCAATTTTGTTGATTAACCTCCATTATTCTTCTCCATTTCATCTATGTAGTGTACTTGCCCTCAGATTTTCAATATTTGTGTGCAAGCATAGCCTAAGTGTTGTGATAATGACAAAACATTGAAGATTAAAGATAATTGCTCCAAAAGTCATGATTTCGAGAGAGATTGAAATGATGAATGACATATCAATTTATAGAAAATTGATCATTCAAATGATAGGTTAAGATCGAAAGATCAACGAATGATTGAGATCAAAAGATTAAACATGCATTATGATAACTGTTAGTAATAACATGAGTGATAAAAACTAGAACTAGAAATAAAGATTAAATAATGATTTAATCTTCAAGTTTGGTATTTGAAAATAGAAGAATAGTCTTTGCATGCCAAAGATAAAGATAGAATAAAAGCAATGTTCTGTTTGAATGCACACACAAGATTTAATTAATTAAATAAAGATATTTAATTAATATGCATGTACACACAAACAAGTTAGAACTAGACAACTAACTAGTTATGACAAAGAGATTACTCATGAAAGCCACTCACACACTAAATCCAGGGTTAACTAACTAATTTAAATAGATCTCGAGTCAAGCGAGAGTGAACACTTAGATAACTTACACAATTATCTAAATATAGAGGAATGCATTAAAATAGACTTTTATGAATTAAATGATTTATTTAATTCAAAATTTGATATTTAAAGAGTAATTAAATAAATTAGTTTTATTTAATTAAATGATGAAGAGGCTAAATGAATAATTAAATAAATAAAGCATTTATTTAATTATAGTTGAAATATGATAAAAGCAAATTAAACAAAAGTTTATTTAATTTAAGATGAAGGATATAGTTAAATAGTGAGATAATTAAATAAAAAGCATTTATTTAATTAATTAGAATAGATTAAGGAAAAGTGTGAATTAATTAAATAATTATATTTATTTAATTGATAAAGAAACAAAGAAATTTAGAAAATAATTAAATAATTAACATTATTTAATCATGACTATGAAAATACAAATTATGAAGAAATTGAAGTCACAGGCTTAGACCAAATTTCAGTGTCTACATTTTTCTCCTCTTTGATACAATGTCATTTCAGCATTGTGTCAAAGAAAATCGATCAAAAAATTTCCCTAGTCATGCCTCAGTGTAAGCAGTGAGAGGGTATTGCCCCTCGAATGAAATTACAGAAAAATTATAGAATATTAAATAGATCCCGTTGTCAATTTGATAGCAAAATACAATGAGGTTGTGAAATTTAATTTGGAGATTGTTGGGGCAGTGTACCAGGATTGGGTTAATTAGGAAATTTCTTATTAAGTCAATAAGAACAGGAATTGAGAGAATTTCACCCAAGAACCTTTCAGGCCTCTGAACCAGGAAAATAGGGTGAAAAACAATTCATTTCACCTAAGTTTTGAAATTCCCGATTTTTGCTCAGTTTCTGGCAAAGAAATATTACTGATTCCACGCAATGTAAAATCGACGTTTGTGTTGGAATAGGAGACCCTAGAATGGATGGTTGAAACCAACCTTTGAAATTATCTTTTGCACATGTTTTTAGGCATTTAATGCTTTTTTTGTAATGCGGTACTTTGTAGAAAACTCGCATTTGCATGTGTTATCACTGCATTTGCATGCAGTTTGACACAATTATAATTTTACATAGATGTTTAGCGTAGGTTTTTAAACTTAAAATGTAATTGTCATTTGTTTCAACGCATATGTCAATTAGCACTGCATTTGAATTTGTAGTAGACACATATGTTTAATAGATACGCATTTGAAAATTTTTCATAGACACATATATTAAATTGTTACACATTTGAAAATAATTCAATGCATATGCATTTTGGATAGGTGTTTGTTATTCGTAGGTATAAAGATATGCATTTGCATTTTGCACACATTTGTGATATCGAATGACGCAATTGATATTTTATAACACATTTTCCAATTGAAATAACGCAATTGTTCTTTTGAAACACATTTACAAATTAAATGACACATTTGACTACCATGATTTTGTTAAAATTTTGACTAGGATATATCATTGTTTCTCACATGAGGCATACACAATGCCCTTGCAAGTTGTATTAGATCATGTCTACACAAGGGAGTCTAGACTATTAACTTTCCACTTCCGTGATAGTTTGTGGAGCAGAGAGAAATATTTTTTATGGCATTTGGGATTACATCACATGACTTTCATGTCCACTATTCAGGTGAACCAGGGGTTGCTGACTGCGTTGTGTGAGTGGTGGCACTCAGAGACATCATCATTTCATTTGCTGACTGGTAAGGAAATAGTTACCTTAGAGGATGTATATAGGATTTTGCGATTACCTATTAGAGCTATGAGAGTTAAATGTATGATACACAGAGGGGTTTTTCCATGATTTGTAGATACTACCCTCATGAGGATATTAGACAATTAGGTATTGATCACTATGAGATTAGGTCACATGTTCTAGCATAGAGGTATAGGTAGTTAGACTGTCTTTTGTGTACTTTGATTGGTGGCATAGTCCTCCCTAACCGTCGAGGTCATGGTTTTCCTATGGGATGGGGAGCGATGTTAGTAGGTATGCTAGAGAGGTAAGTGGTTTATTCTTGGGGCCTTTTTCTTTTAGCGATGTATTTTTATTTGCACGAAATAGCATATCAGGATGGTCATTATATGAGCTATAGTACCACACTCTTGATGGTATGGGGATGGGAACACATTGTCATTTTCCATCCACCAGTGATAGTAGATTTTCGGCAGGGATCATCGTATGCCTTTTGTTATGTGGAGGAAATCACTCAGCATCATGTGGGAGATATTGGTTATTATAGGCATTTGATTGATATAATGGTACAGTTCATATGGAGACCATACTTGGACTATCCACAGTGGTTGAATGAGGATGAGCATTTGTATATTGTAGGTAGACTCAATACCTGATTGGTTAGATAGTTTCACATGTCCACATTATTGAGAAGCACTTTCCAAATTGGGTTTTTAGATAGTTTGGAAAGGTTCAAGATGAGCCTCGAGGCCAAGCAGAGTATGTGAGGTCTTCCAAGGAGGTGACATTATGGGGAGCTGAGGTTCCGATAGTGACAACAGAGGTAGAAATTGATGCTCTACAACCTGTACAGTGGGCATGGAGAGGTGGAGCAATTGATCCAGGAACCATTGAGGCATATGATAGGTGGTGGGTTGTGCACATTCCAATTTCTCATACAAACCCATATCAGGATATGTCAATAAAGCGGCAAGGGGTAGGGTCACGGTGGTCAGAGGGGTGGTGGAAGAGGGAGGTTTGGTCAGAAAGGAAGAGCTCCACCTTTGTCACCTATCCATGATGAGGTACGAGATGGAGAGGATGTTCACATGCTAGAGATTGGTTGAGTTGAGGAGGAGGTGCATGCTGATATTGGCAGAGATGATGTTCATATTGGAGTTGGTGGGGAGGAGCATATTGCAGAGGACATTCCAGAGGAGCATGCAGAGGCAGAGGTGGGGAGAGAGGAGGTCGAGATAGATGCCCTTGGTCTATTGGGTATGTATTAGGATGACGATGTTGAGGATGATGATCAAGAGAGAGATTTCCATGACAAGATCTTGGAGGAGATGTAGGATGATGATGATGGTTTAGAGAGAGTTTTATAGGATGATACTATGGTTGTTGATCTAGATACTATGACTCTATGTGCTCATATTGCATCCTTGAAGGAGAGGATGATGGTTTTCATGTATGAATGGGATGCATTGCAGATGAAGAGGGAAAAAGCCTATATGTATAGGGACCAAGCTATATCTCAGAGACAGGAGATCCAACAACAGTTTGTCAAGATCAGATCTCTTTGCATTGGACTAGCTAATGCTTTTGCTCAAGAGTTAGTAAAATCTATGGAGAGGGCTTCCTATTATCGGGACCTATATGAGACAGAGGTTCCTACAGAGAGACAGGTGCCCAATTTTTCATACGCATGTAGCAACAGGTCTCAAGGTAGGACACACACCAAGACAATGAGCACAGAGGGGGTTGAGGGGCTATGCAGATTAGGACCATATGATAGGCCTCCTTCCACACATAGATCATCAAGATCTGAACATCATTCGCCTTCACAGTCTAGTCATGGTAGCAGTGGTAGTTCCAGATAGGGACAGTTATTGATATTTATTGATGAAAATTCTACTTTGAACATATAGCCCACGAGATTCATATTTATTGATACATTATGACATTGTGATGTGACAGTTTTTGAGCGATTATATATATATGATTTTGGAAGCGATTCTCATGATATGTAGTTTTATGTATGATTATGTAGTCATTTATTTATACATATTGTCTATATGAGATGCCTATGTGATGGATTATCATATCTAATTTATGATGTGTTTATGTAGCCTATGATTTTATGCTTATTCTATATGCTGATGTATGCATTGATTTCTTATGGTAGTGATGGATTTTATGTATGCAATTTATGATTATGAGATGAAATGTGGTATTTATATATACAATGCTATCTACATGTGATGCTATATGTTTGATGATGATGGATGTAATGTGATGCATATATTTACACTTGTTATGTACATGCAATGCCTATGTTATGTACTTTATGATGATGAATGCTTATTGAGCCATGGTTTCCTAGATATGATAGATGCCTATATTTTTGTATTTTTCAAATGCAAGATTTATGTATGATTGATGATCTATGATTATATGATATGTCTAACATGAATGTATATGCAGGATGATTTATATTTTATGTGTCACAGGACTCCATCATAATGCAAGAAAGAAGAAATGTCACTGTGGAAAGAAAGATAAATAATAAAAGACTATGATGTTAGTATTAGGAATCTTTGATGTTTCGTCATATCACAAAAGGCATTGCACTTTATCATCACTGGGCGAGACTAATACAAATGGAGACAAACACCATGATATAACATAGATCAAGGTGTGCAAGGTCATCCACCTGCTAACAACCAACATTCACAAACAAGGATTGTCTTAACTCATACTAAGGGCACAATTACTCTAGTCATTTTGTCAAGATAAACCATAGACAACAAACAAACAAAAGATAGGTCATGAGAAGTCATTGGTCCTCTAAATCCTTCATGGGATATCCTTGAGGAAACTAGTAACATGACTCAAAATTCATAATTAAAAGATAGTCATTAAACAATAGTCAAAGGAAACAAAATTTTGAGATGTCATCACTTCTCTAAATCCTTAATGGGACATCCTTGAGAAAGCTAGTGATAGTATTCCAATCATAAAGTCAATAAAATGATAAGATAAACAAGCCAAAAATTCAAAAAGCCAATAAAATATTTTCCAAAACTTGATTTGTTTGTTTGACTGTTTTGATTCATAAGGCCTGGTTTCAAGAGAGACACATACCAAATAAGACATTGAGTCTGGTTTCGATGTTATGACTATCTGTATAAGGCATGGTGAAAGCTTGGTTTTAGAAAGACACATATCATATAAGACATTGAGTTTGATGTCGTTGATGTGATAACCTGTATGAGGCCTTGATTGTTTGACAATGTTTGTATGCAGGATGGACTCATCCTATATAAGACATATATTGATTGTATAAGACATATATTGATTGTTTTGTTGATATCTATATTCAAGGACACATCCTGAATAACATACAGGTTGATTGTTTTGATGATGTTTTTTTCAAGGACACATCCTGTAGCAAACATAAGTTGTTTGGTTTTGTTGGCTGTGCTAGAAATTTGTTTGATTTGACTTGATAAGATTGTTGACTTGTTAATCTTGTTGGTGCATGGCATTATATGATATGCTGACAGATGACTGTGTGACGAAAAAACCTAAAGGACTAACCTAGTGCAGCCTTGGGGGCTCATCGATTGATGGCCTTGCCTACGTTGTACACGCAGAGATCTCGTAGTTTGACTAGACTGTGACTGACAAGATTGACTATAAAAAGATTGATTTGTATGAAGATATCTGACACATGTCGTAGTTCATGTGACAAACCCTAAAGGACTGACCTAGTGCAGTCTTGGGATCCCATCGATTGATGGCCTTGCCTACCTTATACAAACAAATACCTCATAGTTTGACACAACCAATGACCTTGTATTATAAAAAAATGGATTGAATCATGATTTTATATATACAAACCTAAAAGGACTAACCTAATGCCTCAGGGGTACATCAGTAGATGGCCTTACCTATGTCCACTCACAGAGGAAATGTAGTTTGACATATGAATAAGACTAACAAGTGAAACTGACTCTGACTTTATTTTTGGATTTTTGACATGTTTTGATTTT
>VDFB02373365.1:142950077-142963016 GCA_007258455.2 Sequoia sempervirens
CTTAGAATTTCACAAATATACACATGCACAACTTATCCATACATCCAAATGATGTGATTGATCATATAAATATATCCGGGCCACTAGGAATTAATCACATGTAGACGTACCAACACAACTTAATAATGAGCTTGTAACTTTTTGGGCCCAAATCATAAATGATTTCGGCGCGTGATCCAAACAAGCCAACTACACAATAGCTAGGACTAATAATTAAACATCTAAAATTGAAGATAATTAAAATAATTCGACTTTATACATCCGCTACACACCATTTACACCGAGTCAACTCTATCAAGAAAATAGACAAAAAATGATCTACCAGACCTTTAAAACTTCATAGCCACAAAAGCAACATTACGAGATTCAATAATAAGATGCTCCATGAGCTTAAAAAACAATTTCAATGATCCACAACACAAAATGATGATCCGATGAAACTATTAGACCAGATACCCTGTTCCATGAGTACTCTGCTTGAACACATAGTTGTTGTACTATCTACCAAGTGATTGCGGACCAAAATGATGACTTCAGTTGCCATCAATGACAACACTATAAGCCAAAAACCATATCCATTTAATCCATATGCCAACAATCTCCCCCTTTAGCATTGATGGCAACACTTAGTGAATAATGACTAAGTGTTGAAATTGATAAGCATACTGCCAAAATACAAAATACTGCTCCATTGCAAGATATTACTCCCCCTAAGAGTATTAATGCATTTTTCACCTCACACTCTCCCCCTTTGACATTAATGAGAAAATTGGGGAAACCAAAATTGCAAAAGTTGTACAAGTATATCTAGAGATTTACAAAAAATGAAGATGTCTGCAAAGACATTCTTTAGTCCTCCTAAGTTTGAGTCCCAGATACTCCTCAGACTCTCCAAAATGGTAATATGGCCATAGAGAAGATAAGACAAGGTTTCTGGAACTTCCAAGCTTACCGGATCAGGAGCGATCACAACACTTTTTGCTTCTTTCAGAGAATTCGCCATCATCTCAATTTTTGGACTTACCAGCCCCCTGAGTTCACTTTCTCTACTAATAACCCTTTCATTTTCAAACTTCATAGTCTTTAATTGGTCAAGCAAAGATATTACCTGATTATCTTGATGACACACACTGTTGGTCAAAGGATCAAAGGTGTTGGAAATAGTAGCCAATTGCTGCTCAATATCCTTTATCTTTTTCTCATTTTCCTTAGTGAATTTTGACAAGATTAGGTAGGATTTGTACACATTTCCTCCAATTATAGCACCTTGGATGTCCTGTATGCAAGTTTCTAGTAGGTTCTTGTACTTGGTAATTAATTTGTTTAGGCTTCCAATTCTTTCCTCCTTAAATGCCTTTTTCACTTGAACTCGAGCTGAAACCTCAAAAGACTTGAAATGAGAATCTACAGAGCTTATTAATCTTTTCAACTCATCAGAGGAGGATCTAGATAGATCCATAACATGGGTAGGCAACAATTTCTGAAAAACTTCAGAGGCAATTTTCAGCAGCTCACTATCTTCAATGTGAGATTTCAATATTTTCTCATTGGCTTTATCTTGAGCTATCTTGGCAGCTTTCAACATCTGGATTGGAGATAAGGTGGATAAGTTTATTGAATTCTCATCAAACTCAGAATCTGACTCTACTTCCTACTCCAACAAGGATTCCTTTACCTCTTTTGGACTGATTTCTTGTTTCTTTCCCTTGTCAATCTTAGATTGAGCTTCTAGAGTCACTTTTGGTAATTCTTTTTCTTTATCAAACACTTCTTTCTTTTCAGAAATATCCTCACTTTGGTCCTTAGTCACAACAGGTGTCTCAGTGTTTTCAACATTGGGGGAAGTCAGAATATCCTCAAATATTGGAGGATTAGATACATTCATATTCTCCTTATTTTCATTTCCTTCTTCTAACTTATTTTCTTCTACATTCACTTCCTCATGACTTTGAGCCTATGCAATATTGACTTCCTCAACACTTACCTTCTCTTTTGACAAGAACTCTTCCAAAATTGTTTTAGTCTCACTCATATCATCATTAGTGTCACCAATCATGAGTTTATTTATCCTTGACTTGCTTCTAAATTCCTTTTTAAGTTTTAGAAGAAGTAGATCCATTTCTTCAATTCCCATTTCCAGGCACAAGTCAGTAATAACCCTTTTTCTCATGTTTTCTTCCTCTATTCTTGAACTCTCCCTTCTTGATTCTAGAGCATTGTATAGGCTAGTGGGAAAGCCGTACATGATTTCAACTAGAGTTTTATTGAACACATTTTGTTATGCCTTGCATAACCCCCCCAATTTTTTTTTGGAACAAAATGGGTCCCCCTGGTTCTATTCTTTTTTTGCCTTTCTTTTTTTCCTTGGGCATTTTTCTTTGTTCTGTCAAGTGTAGAACTAGGACCAAAATAGAGCTTGGAAATTAGGTCTAGGGTCTAGTCTTGTTCCATTCCCAGTTCCGATCCCAACAGCTCCTTTGTTTTCCTCCTAAGTCTATCTTTTGTTTTGGAGGACCCAGAACCAGAACTAGAACCGAACCCTGAAACTTTCAAAAGTTTCAGGTTCGGGTTCCTCTCCGATCCCAGTTCCCTGTCTCTGGTTTTGTTGCTTTTTATTCCTTTTTTTTGTCGTGGGGTGTTTTCTCCCTTTCCCTTTTTCTTCCTTCATCTTTCTTCATTGTCTTTTTTGGATGTTGTCGGAGGCAGGACTAGAACGAAATCCAAACCTGAAACTCTCAAAAGTTTCATGGGGTCAGATTTCGCTTCGGTCCTGGATTCACCTGGTTCGGGTCGGATTTGGTTCCGGTCCCGGTTTCGCGTTGCTGGTTTGTTTTGTCCCAGTTCTGATTTCTTTTTGGCCCTTCCCCCGCCAGTTTTGAAGGAGGGTGTCATTTCTGGTTCGGATTTGGTTCCGCCTCCGCCAGAGTTGGGTTTTCTTTTTGCTATGCATCTTTAAGTAATGTACTTTTCATGCTTTGAAGACTAATGGAGGCATTTGTTTTGCAAGATTGAATTATGCACATGATGATATTTCTCAAGGAGCTCAGTTGGAGGGCATACCTCAATCACATTTTTCCCAAAATTCCTCAATGAAGAGAGTCAACAAGACCTTCTAGATATCTTGCTGACAAGTAGTAGATCTATTCATTTTGAAGTGTCCCAGTCGGCCAGACAGTTTAATCGCCTAGTAAGTTTTCAGATGTCTCGCTGACTGATTGCACACAGGGTTAGCGTCACTGAAAGATTTGCGCTCAGTGAAAGGTTTTTCTGACTCATGAAGCTTGGCGAAGGAGAATATTTCGGTATGATGTCTCGGAAAAAGAAGTCTCGCTAACATGAGATAATATCGGCATAATGTCTTGCCGACTAGAGAAAGTCCCACCGAAGAGGGTCGTCATCGGCATAATTTTTTTCCTTCGGTATGATGTCTGGGCGACTACGGAGAGTCTCGCCAAAGTAGAATGAGCTCGGGGAGAAAAGAGGAGCTCGACATGATGTCTCACCGATAGGGTGGACTCTTGCTGAGATGAAACAACGTCGGTGAAAGATTAGAACTCGGTAAAAAATCCTTGCGACCGAGGGATGTCTCCCCGACAAGAATAAACTCTCGCTGGAAGAAGGTCTGAGCTCGCTAAGAGATATAGGCTTTGGCGCGAAGTCTTGCCAACAGAAGAAAGTCATGCCAAAAGTTGTTCACAAGGTCGAGATCGGGGAGACTCCAAGTGAAAGATTAGAGCTCAATGTGATGTACTCCTGCCAACAAGTGAGGTCTTAGCGATGGAAAAGGATATTGGTGTGACTAATGGAACCCGCTATGACTTCTTGCTGATGAATGTTTGTCTTGCCGATGGAGCAGCTCAATGAACAGTGGTGTGGAGATCTAACGACAAGCCTGAAGCTGCGTCCAGAAGATGGTCAATGTACAAAAAGGTCTAGAGCAGAAAGAAGGCCGAAGGAAAGAAAGAACCACGAGTCTTAGGGATAGCTGTGGTGTCTACTGACAGAGGTGCATCCGCATTAATGACAATGCTTTAGAGCATTCAAGGCAACCCTTCAAGGGAGTTTGAAGATGGACACGGGGACTAGAAGTTAATGATGTAGCTGCAAAAGATCTGAGATCACCCCCAAAAAAATCCTTCACCAACATGGACAGCGAGGATTCACATTGAATGTATAATCAACTTTATTCAAAAGATCTAATGGCCGACCCTCCTACAACCAGCGGATATTTTGTTAACCCTAAAACAGGGGCCAGCACATTCTTTTTGGATACATTCTGTATATATGGCATTTTGATTCTTTGTAAAGGGGGTTAGAAGGTTAGAAAGTCAAAAAAGTTAGAAAAAGTTAATAGAGGGGAAGAAGAGAAAAATAGAGTAAACAGGTCTAGATATAGATTTTTCAAGAGTAGGAATTTTCTGAAGGATAGAGGAGACAGAGTTGCATCCTGATTCTTTGTAATGGGAGCTTCTTTTGTCTTCTTAGTTAGGAGTTAGATTCAATAGAAGCCAGTAATGTATCTTTGCATTTTTCTTAGTGTAGATGGAAATGATTTGGAGTCGTGGATTCTCTGTACACTGGTGATTGTGCCAGGTTTGTAAATTTTGCTTATCTGTTTCACTAATAGTAGAAGCAACCAAATTTAAATCTACTTCATATTGTGTTCTTGAATGGTTTTTATCTTCAGTTAATCATTTGATTTGAAAAGATTTCAAGGAGTGAAGTCTTATTTTGTGTTTTGTTTAAATAGTGATTTTCAATCTCCTATTGAAATTAGCACTGTGAATGAATGAAACTGTGTGTTAATCACAAGTTAATTTTATTCTGCAGTTTTGGTTAGGAATTCCTTGAAAGGTAACAAGTCTGGTTAAGTTGGATGAATTATCATTCTCTTCAGTTCCAAAGCTTTGATCTATCTTTTTCTATTTCTTTAAAAACCCCAGTTAAAGTAGGTTTAAATTCATTCTTGATCTTAGAACAATTCAGAAGCTCAACACCAGCAGGGCCCTTGAACATTACTATTACATTGACCATTGAGCAACATCAGCACAGTTGAGAACCAACTACAAAGACCTTGGGAGCTAAGATATCCATGTGTTTTCTTTCTCTTTCAGGAGAAACAAAATAGCAATATTTTGTTTACACATTGTGTCATTAAGACCCATCAACAGATATGGTGCTAGAAGGAGGGTCTAGAAGAGAAAACTGGATAATACTGGGTTTTTCTTATCAGAGAAGCTCCATAGAATTCTTCGATCAGCTGAAAATCCATCACCTTTGATAGAAATCAAGACCCCAACAAGACACAAGGCTCGCAAAAATGGGGCAACCATCATACCACCCTTGTCAGCTCCACTCACTCCACCAGACTTCTCACCAATACCCCAGTGGATACCTATCAATCCACCACTGAATCCATCTCAATTTTCATCACAGCTGGTTCAACCCATTCAACAACTGGCTCAACCACCACCCCCACCAATGGCGTTCTTTCAGAATAATCCCTCTCCATTTGGGACTATTCCTGGAGGTTTTCATGATATGCCTAAGAATCCTGAGAAATTTGTCCCAAATACATTCATGGCGAATCAAGGAGTGTTGAAGATCACATACAAGCTTTTCAGGATGCTTGTACCAGGGCTCAGATAGCTCACCATGATGTAGTTTGTAGGTTGTTCCCTTATTCCTTAGGGGATATGGCGTACAACTGGTATCTTAATCTTCCACGAGGTTCTATTCTGACCTAGACAGACTTGGAAAATGCTTTCATCAATCAGTTCAGAGTTTATGTGGATCCAGCCCTTTTGTACCATCAATTTGCTACCATTAGGAAGGAGCCATGCAAATCCTTGCCCTTGTTCAATACCAAGTTTCAACGAATGTATAGGAGGCTGCAGGATCCCTATCTAGTTACTGAGAATAGTGCCATTCAAGCATACTTTAGAGTTATAGACCCCTTTCCCAACTTATTCCTGCAAAGGACTTATCAACTGGCAGATATCAATTCTCTATCTAAAATCTACCATTTGGCTATCAAGCTGCAACAACAAATTAGTTCTCAACAAGGAAGTTTGGGAGGAGGTTTTCCTTCAATAGGATATCAGGTGCATAGCCCAACCCCTCTATTCAATACTGTCTCAGGAATGTCTCCTTCCCATTATGGACCTATGCCTGAGTTGCAAACTCAACCTCCTGTGCCATTCTTTGCTAGTGGAACTCTTGAATTCTTTCAACAATCACAGGTTCCTCAAAGTCCTCATGGTCATCATAACCAAATTAGAACACCAAATCATGGTGGTCAGCCACTTGTTGCTAAGAGTGTTGAAAGTGAAAAGACAGTTCAACCCACAAACGAGGTACAGACCTTAAAGAAAACACTGTCTCAAGTTACAAATGACATGGCTCAGCTTAGACTGAACCCCTCTCAAAACCAAGGTAATTATCCTAATCAGAGCAATAACAATTAGGGTAATTATCAGAATCATAACAATTACAACCAAAGGGGTTATCAAGGCCAAAACTCCTCTAACCAAGGGTATCAAAATCAAGATAGAGGATATAACTAGAGGCCAAATAATAACCGACAATGGAATACAGGGCCAAACAATGGTGGAATTTCTCAGGACATCTAACCCATTCTAAGGTAAACTACCCTGAAATGGAAAAGATGGTCAAGATGGCACAGGCAGATGCCCAAACATTCCAAGGGAATTCAAACAAAGGAGGTGACTCAGTAGATACAACAATGACTTATGACCTCTTCGAGGAAGAACCTTCATTCCCAAGGCAAGATGAGAATGAACAAGAGGAAGATATGTATGACGCCCAAGATTTTCAAACAAAGGGAGGACACTTCCTAAGAAATTAGAATAAGGGTCTGTTTACCACATCGACACCACCTAATCACATGGTGCCTCTGAATCAAAGTGCTGATAACAATCCTCCTCCACCAAAAGGCCCACCTGACTTCCATAATAGGGGTAATTCACTTGGAGTTTTCAAAAGTAATACAAGTTATAATACAAAATTTGATATTGTTTCTGAGATGTAGAAACAGAAAACCTCTTTGTCATACTTTGACATCCTAAAGTGGTGCCCTGCCCAAAGGGCGATAGTGCTGAAAAATTTGGAGCAAGCTGACAAATCTAAAGGAAAGAACAAGGTGGCACCTGTTGTAGACATGAACACAACCTTGTACAGAAGCAAGGTAGGTACTCCACCATTTCTTTTAAGTTTAAGAATTTGTGGGAAGAACCTACATAATTGTCTATTGGATTCAAGGGCTTCTGGCAATGTTATGCCATTTTCTATATGCAAGAAATTGGGATTAAACCCTGTCCAAACAAATAAGAAGGTCATCCAACTTGAAAAGATAGAGGTTAATGTAGTGGGAGAGTTGAGAAACATACATGTGCAAGTAGGGTCAGACCCTAGGATTCAAACCAATATAGATGTTCAAGTGGCAGACATTCCCGAGACTTATGGTATGTTGTTGAGCAAAGATTTGATGAAAGGTATAGGGGGATATCTCTCCCTTGAATTTTCACATATGTGCCTACCATGGAGGGGAGTGCCTACACAAATTAGGGTTGAAAGTGAGCCTCACCTCAAGCATGTCATCACTGAGTATGATTTCCCCAATGAGGTAGCTTACTTTGAAACCGGGATAGGGGTTTATAAAAGGGATGAAATTTTAACCTTTTCTGTTCTTGATCCTAAAGAACTGCCAATACCAAAATTCCCTGATTCTATGATTAATGAAAACCAACAAGCATTGATCAAGAAGCTACAACAGGATCAGCTGGTCTTAGGGGAAGATACTGATCTACAGAGTCTTCTACTCCCTAATTGGTGTAGGGTGCATTACCAAAATCATTCTAAATTGACTTGCCAACCCTGCATTGACATTTTAAATCATGTTTCCCAAGCTGAGGAAGCTAGCTTAAGTCATGGTGATGCAAAAGATTAAGGAGCCCCACCTCTGGCTCATCCTATCCAAATGCCCACAATAACCTCCAAAGGATCAACCCCAGCTCATGATCAGCTATGGACCCTTACGTTTGATGGATCTAAGTCCAAAATAGGTTGTGGTGTTGGGATTGAATTAACCAGCCCGAAAGGGAAAACTTTCTTTGCTTCTTACAGGTTGTAGTTTGAATGCACTAACAACGTAGCGGAATATGAAGCTCTAACTCGGGGGCTGATGTTCGCACATAAGAAGAAAGTCACAGCCTTGAGGTCAAAGGAGATTTAGAAATTGTTATCAAGCAAGTGCGTAGCCAATACACATGTCACAATAGAAGGCTGGCAGCTTATAGAAATCAGGTATGGAACTTGATTGAAGACTTCGATGCTTTTGGGATTAGCTTAATCCCAAGATAGGAGAATTAGATAGCTGATTCATTAGTTGTTGCTGCAAGCACGTTGAAACCTATGCAAGGCTCCAAGCTTAAGAAATTCTCATTGGAATCAATATCCACCCCTGTTGTTCCTGATAATGTCAAGAACTTTCAAGTTTTTGATGATGATCGACATATCCTTGCTTTTCTAGCAAGTTCAGATGCTTTTGAAGGACAAATCATTGATGAGTCCAACAGGGTTCAAGGAGATTGGAACCCTGGAGATTGTGATATAGAAGGGGTCCTCAATCTAAAAATTAATAGCATCCCCAAGGAAATTGTGGCCTTGGAAAGAATTTTTTAATCAGACCCAAGGGATCGAGATAAGATATCAGCTGAAGATAAAGGAGGTGAATATGAAATTGTTAACCTAGCCGATTCTGGCCCTGAAAGAAATGTTTACATAGGGAAAGCTTGCCCTGAAACAATCAAAAAAGATATACTGAGGGCACTGAAGAAAGATATTGTTGTGATAGCCTAGGGGTATGAGGATTTAAAAACATTTGATGCTTCTGTAATAACTCATACCATCCCTCTGAAGCTCGAAGCTAAACCATTTCGACAGAAGCAGCGCCCTGTCAACACCTTGATTGAACCACTGATCCTTAAAGAAGTTTAGAAATTTATTTCTGCAAGAATAATCTTCCCTATTCGACATTCAACATGGGTGGCTAACTTGGTCCTAGTCCGTAAGAAAAATGGAGAGATCAGGCTATGTGTAGACTTTAGGAATCTGAATAGAGCTTTAGAAAAAGATAACTACCCACTCCCTTCACTGGATGAAGTCTTGCAGACTATCAATGGGTCTCAGATGATATCATTCCAGGATGGTTATTCCGGATACAATCAGGTAATGGTTAATTGTGAAGACAAAATGAAGACAACCTTCACTACAAAGTGGGGAACATTTGCATACAAGAGAATGCCATTCGGTCTGATAAACGTTGGAGCAACTTTTCAGCATGTCATGGACGTAGCATTTAAAGATATGATTAGCAAATGCATCATCATTTACATGGACGACCTGACAATGTTCTCCAAGGACCGACTGAACCACGCTGTAGACTTAGCTAGGGTTCTTGAACGGTGTATCCGATATGGCGTCTCCCTAAATCCAAAAAAGTGTGTGTTCGGAGTTTCTGAAGGGAAGCTTTTGGGACACAATCTCAAAAAGAGGAATATCAATTGATCCAGACCGAGTTGAGTCCATTCTGAAGATCGCCATGCCAGGAAGTAAGAAGGAGATGAGATCCTTCTTTGGAAAGATCAACTTTGTGAGAAAATTTATCACGGGCTTTGCAAAAATTGTTAAACCACTGAATCAAATGATGAAAAAAGATGCCAAAATAGAATTGACTGATGAGGCAAAGGTCACATTTTCATAGGTCAAGCGATCCATTTCAGAAGTGCCAGTCCTTACCAACCCTGACTACACGAGGCCATTCTACATTTATTCCTTTGCTTCTAAACATTCCTGTGCAGTTGTATTAACTCAACGAAGAGAAGAGGGAGAGGAAAGACCAATCGCTTTCATGAGTTCCCCGTTCAAGAATTCTGAAATAAAATACCCGCCTCTTGAGAAAAAAACTTTTGCGCTGGTCAGAGCTGTCAAAAATTTGAGGCACTACATTCTCTGAAGCCAAATCATTGTTCTAGTTCCTGGCGTTGCTGTGAAGACTCTACTTATGCAGAGCGAACTGGGAGAAAGAAGAGGGAAATGGATAGCCATCTTGCAAGAGTTCGATCTGGAGGTATGCCCTATGAAACTTGTCAGAGGCATAGGCCTATCTAAATCCATGGTGAATGCTGGTGAGAATATTATTTTCCAGCAATACACTACTCGGTCCTTTTCCAATGACCCTTGGTATGCTAATATCATCTATTTCATCCTCAACAATTGATGTCCAGAGGGAATGAACGCCACTCAAAGGAGAGCGCTGAGAATGAAGAGCTCACATTATATGCTCAAAGGAGGATTGCTATACAGGAAGAATTTTGAGGGAATATACCTATGATGCCTTGATCAGCAAGAGGCTAAACACATGATTACTGAATTCCATGGGAAACATGGCACAAGTCATGGTTCCGCAAACTTGTTAGCACATCAGATCCTCAGATCTGGTTACTACTGGTCGTGTGTGTTCAAAGATTCCCATCAACATGTAAGAACATGTCACATATGTCATATTTTTGCATCAAAGGAACACCATCTAGCCATGCCATTGCAGCCTGTCTACGAGGTAAGGCCATTTGCCCAGTGGGCACTGGATTTTATTGCGGTAATTAACCCAAACTCTTATGCAAGACACAAATTTATTCTGACTACCACTAATTACTACACAAGATGGACATAGGCTATACTTTGCAAGAATAGCACAACGGAGGTGGTAATCAAGTTCATCACCGAATGCATCACCACTAGGTTTGGAGCACCCTTCACATTGGTATGTGACAATGGCTCTTCCTTTTCTTCTACTGAGTTCATTTTATGGGCATATGATCACAAAATTATCTTAAAATATTCTTCAAACTATTACCCACAAGGCAATCGAGTTGCAGAATCAACCAATAAGAACCTCTTAGGGGTAATTAAGAAACTGTTAGAAAACAACCCTAGGGACTGGCATACCCAGCTGAAATTTGCGTTATGGGCAGATAGGACTAGGATCAAGGCTGCTTTAAAAATTTCACCATTTAAACTAGTGTATGGACAAGAGTCTGTGTTCCCTATTCATTTACAAATACCTATCCTTGAGTTCATGCAGAAATTCTACTCTAGTGATGATAGGATAGAAGTAAGATTAGCTGCCTTATTAAAATTAGAAGAGTAGAGGGATGCCGCCTTGCAACAATTCTTTAGACACCAGGCTGTTGTCAAATGTTGGTTTGACAAAAGATCCAAAATCAAGGCCTTCAGGCTATCAGACCTTGTGTTGTTATGGGATAAGGGCAGTCACCAGAAATTTGATAAGCTCTGGTTAGGTCCTTATCAAATTGCAGAGATCCTAGGAGAAAATACTTTCCGGCTGAGCAGTTTAACGGGAGAACCTATTCCATTGCCTGTCAATGGACAGTTTCTTAAACATTACTTTGAGTTGTAAAGCTTGGTAATTTTCTATTCTGCATGTAAATAGTTCACTGTTCTTTATGTAAATAATTTGTTTTTTTCCTATTTGTAAATAATTTGCTTTTTTGTTTGTAAATAGTTTTTTTGTTTGTTTTATTTGTTCTTCCTATTCTTTTGTTTCCTTTGTTGTTTGGTTTCTATCTTGTTTTTTTCTTTGGGGGCTTCTTTGTTCTTTCCATTTTGAAATGGTGGGCTATTATCTGAAGCATACTTTGGTTATTAAGAGAGAAGTGATCTAGATATTTTCAGGTTTTCTGATTGGGTGATTTTTTCCTAAAATTTTTCTTTATGCCCATTGTCAATAAGAGTTTTGGAAAGTCTCGAAAACAAGGTGCAAAGTAAATGATCTTCATTATCTCCTCTGAATCTGTCACAAATCATCAAGATCATCTTCCTTTGTAATGTTATATTTGTCCTAAGATGATAGTGTTGTAAGATTTGAGTGAAAAATACGATCTCCCAAGCATTGTTATGAGGTCCATGGTAGTTTTCAACCTAGAACAGATGTTAAACATCTGACATATTGAGAAAAAAATAAATGAAATATCCGGAACTCTATTTTAAAAAAAAGAAAAAGGAGAGAACTATTTAAAGAGAAAAGAGGACTCAATATGAATGGGTGATTCTAGTATCTCTATCGGGGCTATGGACGCTTGACTGGCAATAGAGCAATGCTGTGAGAAAACTAGAGGTATCTCCGTTGGGGCTATGGACGCCTGACTGGCAGCGGAGCAATGCCCAGGATGTCATTGCACGATAGCTAAAGGGAATCAACTCATGTAGCTTAAATCTTGCACAATGATGTTCGAAAGATGAGAACTTTATAAAAGAGTGATGCACAATCAAGCACACATATAGATTCAGGGGTAGTCATTGTTGATTTACATTTGAAATTCTAGCTCAGCCTTGGTTGCTAAAACTGACCCAACTAGAGTTGTGATGTTCATAAACCAGGAGTTCTGGGTAGCTGAATCCTTCAGTTTCTTGAAAATGGTTAAACCATTTTCCCAGCCGAGTCGCCATTTGTTATGCCTTGCATAACCCCCCCCCATATTTATTTTGGAACAAAATGGGTCCCCCTGGTTCTATTCTTTTTTTTCCTTTCTTTTTTTCCTTGGGCATTTTTCTTTGTTCTGTCAGGTGTAGAACCGAGACCAAAATTGAGCTTGGAAATTAGGTCTAGGGTCTGGTCTTGTTTTCTCCCTGGTTTCGATCCCGACAACTCCTTTTTTTCCTCCTAAATCTGTCTTTTGTTCTAGCGGACTCGGAACCGGAACTGGAACCGAACCTTGAAACTTTCAAAAGTTTCAGGTTTGGGTTTCGTTCTGATCTCGGTTCCACGTCTCTAATTTTGTTGCTTATTATTCCTTTTGTTTTTGTCATGGGGTATTTTCCCCCTTTCCTTTTTTCTTC
>VDFB02373365.1:142963116-143522084 GCA_007258455.2 Sequoia sempervirens
AAAATTAAATAAATATTACATTTATTTAATTCATTTCATGTCACATCCTCCATCATTTTTATCTTATCCTAATCCTTCTTCTAATCCCATCATTAGGATGTGCACATGCCTAATCCTTGATTAGGATGTCACATCCTCCAACTTTTGCAAGTTGGCTTTTAATCTTAATTAGCCCCTAATTATCCTCTAATTACTGATTAATTAAGCCTAATCATTCTCCAAGGAATTTTTAATTCCTTTTTATTTGTCCTAGATTCCTCTCCTTTATATGTGAATTTTTAATTCACATTCCATTCTTCCAAGGCTTCTAGAACCTTGGACTTGTCACAATCTCCACATGTGACCAACCTTGGACTTGTCACAATCTCCACATGTGACTAAGTCCCACCTTTTTGGAGCCCACCTTTTATCCTCTAGATCATCCTATGAATGTGAATTTTTAATTCACATTTATATCCCCAACCACCTTTCCTTTTCCCATGTAGATTTTTGAGGAATTCTAAAATTCCTCAAAAGTCCCTTTCACTCCCACTTGGGGACAAGAAACCCCTTTTTGTGGAAATTCTCTCATCCCCCAAGGTGCATGTCATTTTCCACCTCATGTACCTTTTTGACAACTCATTTCCATCTCATCCACCCTTTGCCACTTCACCCTCCACATGTCAAGATGTGAGGGCTTGTGGGTTCTCAACCCACCATAGCCCTTCATCTTGACCTTGTTGGAGCAATCTTGACCCTAGAGAATTCAAGATCTTCTATAAATACCCCCTCCTTAAGGGCATTTCCACAACACTTGATTTGAACAACTACATGCTGCCCATTTGCCTTCACAACACTTTAGATTTGAGCACCCTTATGCTGTTATTTTGCATTCTCAACACTTTTCACTTCCATACCTACATGCTGTCCATTTGAATCCTCAAGCATTTGCAATCAACTAATCATCTTTGCTAGTCATCTTGCCTATAGAATCTTGCATTTTAGTCATTCAATCTACCATCTAAGGAGCACACAAGCTATTCAAATCGAAGGCTAATCAAGAAGTTTCAACAACAAGGGAGGTAAAAGTGTTTGTGTTTCATTTTATTTGCATTCCTTTTCGTTGTAACTCTCTTTTGGCTAATCTTGAGGTGTCCTTGGTAGTTTATCATTTCATGTTTCTTAGTTAGATTCACACATTTAGAGTAGCATAAAATATCAAGGTATACAGCCTTCAATTGGGAAATCTTCCTATCAATCCATTCCTTTGTCCTAGCCTCAATGGGCTTTGTCAGAATGTCAAGGTCATCAACCTCTTGTTCATTCCAATCAATCAGTGACAGTGGTAGATTGGCAACTACATTATATCCAAGATCCATCACTGTATTTTCATCCTCTAGCAGTTGATCTGGCACAGGGAATAAGTTGACCTTCTTCACAAAATAAACTGTTATGTGCATGTAGTTCCTCATTCCCACTTCTTTGTCATCTTTGCAGTTGGCCCAAAATTCCTTAGCATTATGCACATGAGTGTATTCAGCCACAACCATCATTTTTAGTTTACCATAGGGGTCCATTCACGGTCAAGTAGTGTGGAACTTCAGGTTATTCTCCACGAGTTCTTTATTTGAATTGTCTACACATTGAGATGTGTGGAGTTTATACATCCCTTGGCTAAAGGAGAGGGGATAAGGAATCCCCACCTTATGTTTGTTGCTTAGGAGGGTGGGTGCATTTCATAGCTTCTGAGAGAGTTCTAGCAATATTATTTGGGCATTTGGGTATCGAGGCAACTTATATGATTTCTCTGAGAAACCTTCGGCTTGGATGTATGTAAACTTAGGGAATTGTATGAAAAAAAGGTGAATTGGCAGAGGAAGGAATTAGCACTGTGGGAGACTCTCCTTTCAAAATCACCCCCAAGCAATCTGATAATGTGACCTATAAAAGCATCATTGACTATACAATAATCCCTCTTAAAATTCTTGTATTGAAGCTAAGGGTATCTATCATAAACCTTCAATTCTCTACCAAGTGCTTCATCAGGAGCTCTAAAAAAGCTTTTGTATTGTGTCTTTTCGGCCAACAAATAGACAAGGTATGAAGTCATGTAGAAGCGTGAGGTCTTCTTTACAGCCAAAAATTGCTCATGCAAGCAATTACTCATCATTCCTGCCCAATAGAATTTAGCTATGCCTCAGAGGATCTCTTCTGTGAAATACAACATCTACTCTTGGAAGTAGGCTGAGGTTGGAAGGCCCATGACTCTAATTAGTAGGGTTACCAAGTCATGGTAATCCTCATAAAAATCACTGCGGAAGAGCTCCTGGGGTACTTTAACTGTGCTACCCCTCTTTTCTTTTAGCCAATATTGATTTATGACCTTATTGCATTTGAGAGGGTCCTCATCCCACATTTGTTTCCCATATTCTGTGGATTATTCTTCTATTTCTTTGAAGGTAGGGATATGAAAAGCTCTTCCTATTGACTTAGCGGATAAGTTAGCCAATACATTTTTGTCTTTGTCCACAATCATTTTGGACTCTAGCTAATATGCCTCCCTGCAAGCCATTACAAGCTCAGGAGCAATGAGGGAAGGTGGAAAACTAACAGCCTTGGCCAACCAACTACTTCTAATCTTTCTTTCATTTTATGTTGTGGGGTTAATTCAGACCCTTTGCTCAAATTCATCAATATCTATGTATCTAATGTTGGTGTCTAAAATCTCCTTCCAAGCTGAGGTGATCTTGGAGTTGAGGGGTTCTCCTTGGAACTTGTACTTCATTTTATCTTTTTCCTTTTTACCTCAGGGTGATTTGGCTAACTTCTTTCCTTTTTCTTTCTCCACGACTGCCACCGAAGGTCCTACATTTAGTTCTAGATATCCTCCGAGCAAGGAAGAGGTAAGCACATTCAAGCATGGAAACACACGAAATGTTAGCTAAATATTGCAAAATGATGTTAGATTAGACAATCCTTTGTTTAAGAATCCTAACATCTCTTCCATATTGATTTTGACCTTTCGCAGGAGGGAGTTTCAGCAAGGCGGGCCCAAGGGTGTGGACTTCCATGGGCTGGATGTCATTCTAAAGCTACTGTAGGAGGAATGGTAAACAGGGTGCGGCGGCCTGGTTGTCCCATCCCATGCCAAGAATTGGGCATTAGGTGGGGTCCACCAAGTAGGTCGCTCTATTTTGGTAGGTGGGTCAAAGTCACTTTCTTTGATGTTTCGAGGGTGTTAAGTGCATCATTTGGACAAGCAGAATTGGGGAGTAGTTTAGCTTTCTGAGGGTCTATCATTGAAACAACGCTGAGAGTACAATGGCCCGTGAGCGGAGTTTTGTTGGGCGCGGACTGTAGCCTCAAAAGATGGTTGATGCTAGTCATTAAATTTGAAATATTTTAGAAGGAAGCAGGCCATGGAATGAGGATGACATTGAGGAATAACCATTTGAAATGACAAAAGCCAAATGGAGGTCCGACAGGGGGAACCCACGACACCAGTCCACAAGGGCTCAAGGCATCATTCTTTATCGCTAGAAAATTCAAAGGTGATGGGGAGGTTGGGTCCTGTGTAGCGAGCAGATGTGGATTGTTTTCCATTTACGAATAGTGGGGATAGGATAGAGCCTTGATAGGTAGACGATGCGTAGGAGACAACCCACTTAAGGTTCATCACTCAACAATTTTCACTTTGGCATACAAGCAAACACCGAGGGCTCGGGATCCGAAGGGCAGAGGGTCAGTTGCTAGGAGCCATTCAGAATGACGGATTCACCATGGTTGTTCGTAGATGAAAGTCTAGTAGGAGGGGCTTGCGAGGATTCCTAGACTTGGTCATTTTGGAGCAAGTGAAATTGATCAGCAAAGACAGGCTTGGGACCCAACGATTGGGTTGATGGTGAGGTTTTTCCATTTAGGATAGTCATTTATGCATCGAAAAAAGGGGAGTGAAAGTCCATGGAGGTTTACCTAACAAAGAAGATCACTTGGATTTGGGTCGAGATAGTGGATGAGGCTACGGAGCTTGATGGATGGAATGAAGGGTCGCGAAATTTGTTTGAAATAGTGGAACTCGAATGGAATTCCCTGAACGAAAGTCTACAAGGCAGAATCTGAGATGGATCAAGACTAAAGATTTTTAGAAAATTTTGAGTTCATAGGGTGATAGAAAGGACGGGGTCCATGCACTAGAAGGTCATGGTTGATTAGTCATTTGAAACAGTGAGGCCAAAATGTGGTTTGTAGGCAGAGATCCGCACTTGGGGACCCGAGAGGGCCGATGGCTCTTCATTTCACTTTGTGACTTTATGCTAAGTTCGGGGTGGCTGAGGAAGGGAGTCCTCCCATGAGGGAGGACCCGGAATAGATGGCTACCATTTTTAAGTTCAATTCATTTTTAAAGTCGATGACGAAAACAATGAGGGTGCAGGCTCACAAGGGAAAAAGGCCCTGGTTTAAGAACAACGACGGAGAGTGCGAGTTCCGCAGATGGCACATGGATCAAGTTTGAAGTTTATCAAGATATCAACATGTGGGTTTCAAGTGCCCTAGTTAACTCTAGCTAGTTCATAAGTTTTCCTCCTTAAAATTCATCAATTTTGCATAAAAATCAAAGAAAACACAAAGTGGGGTGTGCAGTGGAAAACCTACCTCTAAAACACAATGATTGTGAGCGTGTGAGCAAGTAACGAAGACCTTGAAATGGTGAATGAAATTTTGGGAGCGAAGGCGACGCTGGTAGAAGTATTTGATACACTTTTGAACAATTGGAAGGTGAAAATGATAGTTGAAAGTTGCCTATTTATAGAAGATAGTGTATTAAATGCACCCTATTAATGATCATATAATGACCTTGGCGGTTGGTGAATAGTCATTTGAAAATGGCCGCGAGAGTGGAAAAACCTGCTACGTAGAAGGTGGTGAGCATTCAGCAATGGAAAATGACACCGAAGGTTTCAGGTTTCGTGGGGTGGAAGAATGTTGGATGATGGCCTTTCAGAATGGTGAGGAGGTCAGGGAAACCCACATGGGGTGGCCCAAAAGGGCGGACTTGCCTGGGTCCAAGGACATCAATTCTAAAAAGCAAAGGAAATCAGCCAAGGAAGCTTCGCAAAGGCCTAAAGCCTTGAAAAATTGAGGGGGACGAAACATGGTCAACTCAAGATGACTTCTCTAAAGCTCATTGACCATCTAGGACACAAAACAAGGGGGCACACAAAATGAGGCAGCGACCAAAGCGACCCAGCGAGGCAAAAAGAAAAGAGGGTCCCCATTTCGAATAGGCCGTGTGTGTTGAGGGCACAACATATACAAAAGTGAAAAGTACTTTTATCCACATTATGCAAAGTTTTAGAAATGTGAGCATTTTTAGATCTAATGATGCTTGCTATTTCAATGTTTTCAAAAATGACTACCCTAAATTGATTTTTTTGACCTAGATGTCTAAAATAAATGTTACTACAACTTTCCAAACTTATAATACATGTTACTAGGAGGCTTAGGAAGCACATAAATGAGGGTTTTAATGTTTTTAAACGTAGTTTAAAATATGGACTAGGGATGATTCACTTAAAGGGGTGAATGAGTCCTAGGTAGGGTTTTTTTTCAAAAAAATTTAGAAAATTTTAAGTATTTTTTATGATTTTTAGTTTATGTGATCTGTAACCTAAATGCAAATATAGTTTTCAAATGTTTTTCAATGATTTGAGATGCAAAAATACAACCTATATGCACTTTTAATAATGCAAAAATTTAGCAACCCTAGAATGTCAATTAACTAATGCAAACTCTAATGCAAAGCTAATGAAAGCTAGATCTAGGATGAAAATGCACTCCAAATCAGAATTATGGTGTTCTAAATGTGGGTTCACTAAAATGAAATGTAGAAAAAGTGCTAAGGTGCTATCATATGGTTTTAGGACATAGAGCACACCCACTTCCCAATTTCATTCAAGGATAACCCTAGAGATCTCAATGCAAAGGAGAAATAGACCTTGCAATAGAGTAGTCCTAGGGGATGATTATATACTAATGAGGCATTCACCACCAAGTTAAGACTTGGAAAGACAAATGAAATGAAAAATGAAAAAACCTAGTGATGCATGAAACTTGAATGAATGACCTAGAAATACATATAAATTAGAACAAAAAGCTACAAAATCATAAGTGTGCACTTGGAAACTTGTAGAGACTTGAATGAAGATTAGAAATGCTACAAATCCTAAAATTTAGGCCTACTGGGACTCATTTGCCAATCTAGGCGAATCAATCGGGTAAACCCACAAAATTGGTTTACAATTCCATTAATGAAGGAAAAATGCATTTTTATATGGAAAGCACTTTAGGTGGTTTGCTAGAAGGGGGGTTCAATAGAACCCCCTTTTTCCCCTTCTCCCCCTCTGGCACCAATTTTTTGCAAATTTTTTCCCTTTGAAGCTCGAGTTGAGGATGAAAATGGAGGAGACTTCACAGACCCAACTAGATGATGGTAATCCTCGGAACGAGCTATCCATCAAATATAATTTTAATATTTTTTGGTTTTATTATGTATTTGTTTCTTTAGTTTGATTAAACATAGGTTTTTCATCAAAAAGCAAGTTATTTGTTCTGCACATGTGGAAAAATAGCAGATTATCAAAATAAAATTCTAAAAAATATGTTCAGGCTAGGTATTGATGTCCTTGATCTAGTAAAAGAAAATGAATTTTGATACATATAAAAAAAGCTATGTTGTATACAGTCCACCTATGTCTGAATTGTAATTAGTTTGACTTTGAAACTCGATAAAGGAGAAAATATTCAATAAAACACTATGAAACCAAATGAACTACTTATATATCGTAGTTACAAATCTAAATTCAAAAAAATAGAATTTTATCCTTCATAGAAAAAAAGTTATGTTGTATAGATGAGCATCGCTCCTTAAAAATGGTTTTTACTAATAAAAACTAGTTTTCAAAGGAAATGGAAAAAGAAGTGCAATTTGATTCCAAAAAATTTGAAAAAAATATATAGAACCTATAGACAAAATGTCACATATCACTAGTTTACATCATCTTAAAATTCCTCACGGTTTAGCTGCTATAAGTGCTCGAAAGTGAATATTTAGTTAGAAAAAATTAGTTCAATGTCTAGTTTGGCCAAAAATTGTAAACCAGTATTGTGGGATCACCGTGTCTTAGATCAATGTTTCTATACAGGAACAAGTTTCTCAAAAAGGGGTATCTGAAACTGTTAAAATATCAAAATTAACCTAAACTGGGACTCATTTTCTAGAAGTGGTGAATGAGTCCAGTTAGGGTTTTCTGGAGCTTTAAAATCTAAATCTAACCTTCAATGTCTGCTCTTTTTGTTCCTCTCTTTTTTTTCAGATCTGAAACCCTAATTTCGAGGCTATAAGTGACTTTTTGGTGAATATTATGACCTTGCAAATGGGGAGACAACTCCAACAACTTTCTCCAAGCTTGTGACCTAATATTCAATGATCTTCAAGTCTTCAAAGCACCTAGATCTACAATCACACAAAGAGAGAGAGAGAGAGAAAGTGTTGATTGTTAGGGAATAGGGGTTTACCTTGGTCAAATCCCTTGTAGGAAATTAAACCAAATGGTGAGACAATGAAATGAAGGAATGAAACATGAAACAAAGAACATGTATCGTAGATAATAATACCTTGAATGATGCCTTGTAAATGATGTCTTGTAAATCTGCAACTCAACATAAAATAGCCATGAAGGATAGTGATCTTGATAATAGGTGTAAAACAATGCTTGAACTTGGATCTTCAATGCTACATCACAACACTAGCTCAATAACATGCTTGATGCTTGATATTATTGACATGATGATGAATCTTAAATTGCTGCAATAATTGATGAAGAATTTTTCCCTTGAATTCCTTAAAAATGACCTTGGATGCTCTCTTGATGCTCTTGTGAAGTCTTGGAATTATTAACTCTTGCTTACTTGACTTGATATCATGTATACCTTATGTGTATTAGTGATTTGAAATCTCATTTATATAGGCAATCCATATAATATCCTATGTATTAGATCCCAAAGGCTGACATACATAAAATTTGAGCATAAAACCAAATTTTCTCTCTTAAATCCTTAAAAATAGGCCAAATGGGTTCCACAGGGCCTATTTTGATAGCTAAAGTGTCGGGGAGTGTGTAAATTAAGTTTATATGTTGATATTGTTGGTTTTTTTTTTATCAAAATATGCCTTGGGATACATAATATAGGGTCTTAGAGGCCTATATTAAGGTCATAAATGCAAAGGGACCAAAAAATCCAGTGTGAAAGTGTGAATAAATACACTTTACAACACTAATTAAGGAAAAATTGGGTCTATTTAGCTTTAAAGGGTCCAAAATCCCATGTGAATGTGTAAAAAGCATTACAACACTAGATTAGGTCCACTTGATTTATATGCCTCTTAAATTTAATGTGAAGGTGTAAATAAATACACTTTACAACATTAAATTTGTGAGACCCACTAGATGATACTAGATATTATGCCACTTTATTCATTTTAGATTGGCATAGTTTTATTCTTGTATGGATTATTAGATGCTTTTTTATGATACAGACTAATTCTTTATAATTTTATTTGTATTATGATGATTTAGACATTAGAATTTATATTTGATTTCATGTTATGATGATTTGAATGTTAGACCTTATATTTGATGTTCTTGAAGATTACGTATGAATGAGTAGAATTGATTAAATGATAATTGTGATATGGACATTAATTGCAACATTGATATGAGAGTAAATTATTGAGTTTAAATGAAATTTATGAAATTATGAATTATTGTTACTATATGAAAATGGAATAAATGCTATTAGGTGAATGAAATGATGATGAATCTATGAGATTGATATTCTTATGTGATTGAAAATGTGGTGGAAATTATATGATATGAATATATATATGTTTTATTTGTTTTAATTATATGATTTTATTGGACATATTAATTTGTGTTCAATTGAGTGTGTATCTAATGCTCCACCAAGGAACCCCAGAGGACAACACTAACTACGTCACATTAGTGGAACAATTTTTTTTAAAATGAAATAACAATAGATTGCATAATATATTAATCTAAACCACATCCTCTAAGGTTCCTCAACTGTGCTACTCACAAACTAAATAATCAAGATAGCTAGAATCATTTAAATAACTTATCAAATGACATGAGTTATCTAACATGCAAGATTCATTTAAAATCACCACATTAAATATTTATACATTATTTACTTCCATAACATGTCAACTAATAATCAACAATAAAGATCATTTCTAACAACTACACATGCAAGATGCATTACATTACAATATTCATTACAAGTAGAATTTTGTTGGCATATGGCTTTGGGAGATTGTTTATGGCTTCTAATGTTGTCATTGATAGCAACTAGAGTCATTAGTGTGGTCCATAGTTTACAAGTAGCTCATATTGGCAAGCAAAGTAGAAAACAAAATACTACCGACAAAAAGCATGAAGAACAAGGTATCCAGTTGGTAAGTTAGTCTGTATACTCCATCAGATCATTATTTTATGTTGTGTATCCCCAAGAAAGCTTGTTAATCATGTATGTATTGGTAAGTTTTGTAATGTTGCATTAATCCATGTATGTGCTTGGAGATCCGGTAGAATGATTTATTGTTTATTTTCTCACTATGGCCAACCTAGTGTATATAGTGTGTCACAGATGTATAAGGAGTAGTTGTTTTAATATTTCTTGTGTTGGGAATTTTGATTTGGGTCCCAACTATAGTCTAGCTGACTTGTGTGGGTACGCATTAATTTTAATTGGTGATTTGAGTTGATTGTTGGAGAATATTTCATGTTTTGTTGAAGCTGACTTAAGTGATTAAAATCTTTGCTAGCAGAAATATATACGAGATTGGTAATTCATTTTTGAGTGTGTGTGCATGATGTTGGAAGAAGGTGTGTGTGCAAAAAAATTTAGAGCAGTTGTATGAGCATATATCAGAAGATTTATTGAGTGATTTTTTTCTTGTACAGCAGAAGGGTTGTTGTAGCAAAGCAAAGTAGAGAAGAGCAGAAGTGTGAATTGGACAGAAGGTCTAGAATCTATTTTATGTGAACTAAATCCAGGAATTTGTAGATGCTATCTTCTCAATTCATTTTTGTTGTAATCACAAACATTTTGTAAGGCAGTGAGCTTTTCTTATTTTAAGTAGTGAGCTCTAGGAGTGTTCCTAAATGCAAGTGCATTCCCTTTTGTTCATACTTTTAACAGAGTATAAATTGGGGATTAATCTCCACCATGGTTTTTCCCCTAATAGGGTTTCCACGTAAAAATATTGGTGTTATAGTGTCTTGATCATCTTGTTTCTGTGCTTGCATCTTTATTTTTGTTCATGTGTTGAAAATGATTTAAGATCTTAATTGAAAGTCAAAATTGTTGAACACTGATCCATCCCCCCTCTTAATGTTCCTTGAGTCCAACAATTGGTATCAGAGCCAGTTCCTCTTCAAAATTTTAATAGCTTGAGGTGGATCTTGGATTACAATGGAATCTGGTGGTCTTCAATAATAGCTTATTGTGGCACTTGATGATCTTGATCAGTCTAAAGTAGAAGTCATGGAATTAAGAGCAAATCTTGTGGATGTTGAGAAATTCATTCAATCGCTAAAGGATAAAATCAATGAGTCAAGAGAAAAGAGGAAGGAACTCTGTGATCAGCTAAAGCAGAAAGAAAATAAAAACTTGGAAGATGTTCACCTGAATCAGACTCTAAAAGAGATAACTAAAGAATGTGAAAAACTTGCTAGAAATAATGCTACTATGAAGCTTGAGATGGAATCTATGGAAATGAATTTAACTAAAGAGAATGAGGAAAGAAAGAAGAATAAGGAGAATCTAAGTCAATCCTTGAAAGAAAAATATGAAGAATGCAGTAGAGTTAATAGTGGATTCATTTAGCTAGAGATTGAACTACAACAATCTAGAAACAATGAACAAGAGCTTGAGAGACAGATAGTTATTCTCAGAGATGAGCTTGATACTGCAAATGAGTTGAAGGAGAAGTCCAGGATCAGTTCTGCTAAGCTTGATGAGATGACTAAAGGACAAAAGGATGCAAATGATAAGTGAGGTCTTGGCTATGTGAGAGATGAGAGCTCCAGATTTGAACAAAAGGACTCTGAAAAGAGAACTTAGAAGAACAAAGGCAGAAGATATCTGATAAGGCAACCCAATGCTTAGAAGTTTAATGGTTATTTCTTTGTTTGTAATAAATTTGGACATATGGCTTCTCAGTGTAGAAGTAAGATAAATTCTAGCAGTCCATCATTTTCTTGTCAGTGTTTTAATTGCAAAAAGTTTGGTCATAAGTCATTAGAATGTAGAAGTGTGTCTGTCAGTATGAGGAACATTAAATGCTACACTTGTGGAAGACTTGGGCACGTTTCTAATCTATGCAGATCAAAGGAAAACCACTAGAATGAATGGCTCAAACAAATAAATCTGATATGCTACAACTATAAAAAAAATTGGTCACATTGCAAGATTCAACAGTAATAGAAACATGGACAAAAGAGGTCTGTTATATCAAGGAAGAAATTTATAGAAAGACAACAAAGGAAAAGGAAAAGAATCCATGGAAGAGATAAGAGATCATATGAAGAAAACGTGGGTAAAGAAGAGTGGATCTGATGAAGGTAATAAGACTGTACTAGAAGCTCCCTCCGGTAATTCATCTAGCAATTGATTTTAGACCATTGGCCTAGGGGGATTTTTCAAGAAAATCCTTTGTCCCCTATGTGTAGTTGGTACCAGAACATAGGAAATTGTCAGTAGTTGTGTTACTCATCTTCAAATGTATTATTGATCATTTTTTTAGTAGGATGAAATTTGGAAGGTACACAGATGGATTCTTCTCTTGTTGTCTGAGAGTGCAGAGTAACCAGAACTCCTAGAAAAAAGAATTTAATGTGACAAAGAGGTTAGGTGTACAAAGTTATAAAATGTTATTTGGAACCATCATTTATCACCTTGCATCGAAGAAGATCATAAGTAAATATTTTGCAGAAAAATCTTGAAGAAGTCAAGTAAATTCAATGAAGAATTCATCAGGTACTCCATTCATTTGTAAAATTTATAAATTGTGGTCTGTAGAAAAACCTTGCTCGGTATGGAAAATGAAGCAAAACAAAGGAACAATGACTTTGGATGAACATAGTAGTTGGAAGGTCAGGGATGTAAAAAAATTGTTGCCATCCGGTGAATTGAAGTGGCTTGAAGGGGTGAAACATAAGAATTTAGACATCTGGAATGAGTTTCCTTATTTTGTGAATGTGGAAGTGGTCAGGTTTATCTTGAATAGATTGGATGATGATATCCTTACTCTAGATAAACCCTATCAAATTTCAAAGGATGTAATTAGAAATCTGATAGGATTATACAATATTGGAGATGTCCCAAAAAAGAAGTCAATTCAGAACGTTGAAGTCGAAGCCCTAACCGGTGTAAAAGGAGATCAAAGGGCTCTGGTAATTACAACGATCAAAGATCCATTGACAAGGTACATTGCATATGGAATTTCGTACAAAATTTTCTTCAGAAATAGGGAAGAAGCAACCTCTATAGGCACAGTCTACATTGCACACAAAATGATAATGGAAGACAAAGACTTTGATCTGTGTGGATTGCTGAAAGATCAACTGATGGAAAATGTGCAATTGACAAAGGATATAGATTACTCTTTCAGGTTTGGTACCCTAGTTATATGCATTATGATGTATTTTCCGAATTGCTTACCACAAAATGATAATGTGGTATGGAAGGAAAATATACCAGTTTGTAAGAAAATATTTGAGCATTTCAAAACTCTTGAAAACGGTGAACAAGTTTATGAAAAATTCTTTAGAAAGTTGTTAGGAAATTTTGAAGTAGGTAGTATTCCACTCTTGGTAAAAGCAGTTGAAGTTGGATCTTCTTCCGGTAAGGTGGAGAAAAAGTAGAAAAGAGCAAGAGAGTTAGCTGATGACACTCCTCATGCACCTAAGTCAACAAAAGTTGAGGGAAAAGGTAAAGAGCAGATGGTTTTGGATATAATTGATGAAGATTTTGATGATTACATACTAAGAGATGAACTAGAATCAGTTGAACTGGGTGTGATAATAATAGAAGAAAGCAATGAAGAAGGTGCTTTATTCAAAGCAAAGATACTACAAATTGTTCAGGAAGAAGATGGAATGCAAAAGATAGGTGACATATGGATAAATGGACCATCATATGAACAAGACTTCATTGTGGACACTCTAGGCAGATACTTTGTGCGAAATAACATTGAATTGGAGAGTTTGTGGAATGTACTTCTAGAAGAATTGATTGAATGTATCAAGGAGGCTATGGCCTTTGTGCCCTTAGGATAGGAAAGAAGAATAAATAATCTTACATCTAAAGGAGCAGTTTAGGCTATCTCTTGCCAAATTGAAAAAGAAAATGAATGTGTTAAGACAATGCATTGACTCAACAAATAAGAACTACAATTATTGTCTTAGGTGGCCTCATGTGGTTGGTAAATACATAGACCAGTTGGAGAAAATTGAGAATGAGTTGATCATAATTGGTTAGGATTACAGTATGTTTTAGGACTAGGATGGAGTAGTTAAGAAGAAAATTCATGAGTTACAGGTTGACCATTCCTGAATCCCTTGTCAAGGTCATCAACAGGAAATCAGAAAACAACAGTTTGATAGCAATTATTGGGATTGTAGTGGATACTTAGAAGAAATTTCTTTCGAAGATGAAAGATAAGTATAAAATAATTTTCTGATTTGAGTGGCAGTTGCAATTCTTCAAATTTTGATCAATTTTTGCATCAACAAAGGGGGAGAGAGTGCAGTGGGAGGGAGAGCAAAATTTTTTTTGTCATTGATGTCAAAGGGGGAGAGAATGCAGTGAAAAATGCCTTGACATCCAAAGGGGGAGCAATTTTTTTTGAAGTTTTGAGTTTTGGCACCGACACTTAGTCATTTTTCACTAACTGTTGCCATCAATGCCAAAGGGGGAGATTGTTGGCATATGTCTTTAGGAGATTGTTTATGGCTTCTAGTGTTGTCATTGATGGCAACTGGAGTCATTAGCATGGTCCACAGTTTAGAAGTAGCTCATACCAGCAAGCAAAGTAGAAAACAAAATACTACTGGCAAAAAGCATGAAGAACAAGGTATCTGGTTGGTAAGTTAGTCTGTATAATCCACTAGATCATTATTTTATGTTGTGGATCCACAGGAAATATTTTCAAGCATGTATGTTACCTTATTTCTAAGTTTCGTAATGTTGCATTAATCTGTGTACGTGCTTGGAGATCCGATAGAATGATTTATTGTTTATTTTCTCATTATGGTCAACCTAGTGTATATAGCATGTCGTGGATGTATAAGGAGTAGTTTTTTTAATATTTCTTGTGTTAGGAATTTTGATTTGGGCCCCAAATATAGACTAGCCAACTTGTGTGGGTGTACATTAATTTTAATTAGTGATTTGAGCCGACTATTGGAGAATATTTCATGTTTTGTTAAAGCTGACTTAAATGATTAAAATCCTGGCTAGCAGATATATATATGATATCAGTAATTCATTTTTGAGTGTGTGTGTGATGTTGTAGGAAGGTTTGTGTGTGAAAAATTTTAGAGCAGTTGTATGAGTGTATATCAGAAGATCTATTGAGTGAATTTTTGCTTGTGTAGCAGAAGGGTTGTTGTAGCAAAGTAGAGAAGAAGTGTGAATTGGATAGAAGGTCCATAATCTATTTTATGTGCTTCACCAGAACTAAATCCAGGAATTTTTAGATGCTATCTTCTCAGTTCATTTTTGTTTTAATTACAAACATTTTGTAAGGTAGTGAGCCTTTCTTATTTTGAGCAGTTAGCTCTAGGCAGTGTGCCTAAATGCAAGTGCATCCCCTTTTGTTCATACTTTTAATAGAGTATAAATTGTAGATTAATCTCCACCATGGTTTTTCCCCTAACTGCATTTCCACATAAAAATATTAGTGCTATGGTGTCTTGATCATCTTGTTTATGTGCTTGCATCTTTATTTTTGTTCATGTGCTGAAAATGATTTAAGATCTAAATTGAAAGTCAAAGTTGTTGAACACTGATTCACCCCCCACCTCTTAGTGTTCCCTGAGTCCAACAAATTCATCCATAAAAGTTTGTCTCCTCAACTAGGAACATGATCTAGATTCCACAAAATAATGAATAATCTCCACACACATGAACATGCAACAAGAATACTCGATGGAGGAAAAAGCACCAACCTCTTGACCATGTGGAACCCTGAGGTCCACCCCCCGTGCTAATAGATAACACAAGGACTCACATCATACAGATAGTCAAGAAGACAACAGGATAACATCAACAAGGGTTATACATGACCCCAACACAACACTGCTAACAATACCAACATCACATACTAATGTAGGAGCATCCTTGGTTCTTGGAAATCTTTCATCAACCAAAAATATTTTGTTTTTGTTTTTGTTCTTGTTTAGTTCAAGTTGGAAGATTCAGTGTTTCATCATATTTGCTCACCAAACCCTATGGATCTATGTTTACAATGTGGACATGACCATTTTCCTTATTCCAATATTTGAGCACAATTGGATCTTTTTCCAGAAAGTTATCACTTCCAAATATAATGGCAGTTCCTTGAACCAACACTGGAATAATCTTCTAAACTAACGGCTAGTTTGATCACTTGTGGATCTTTCCCATAACTTGCGGATCTTGATAGTGTGATTTGAATTGTTCCATGGAGTTTCCCTAACCTTAATTATAGGTCCACACTTCATCTTATGAATTCACCGAGGAGTAATACAAATTTGAGGTTGACCTATTCATGCACACGTTACATTTTCTTTCATTAGAGATTGTAATAATCTTTGGCTGATGTGGATAATTCTAGATCTCAAGATGTGATATTAATCATTGTAATAGATCATTAGAAAGGTAGTCAGATGAATAATAGATTTGAGATGTTAGATTTCTACTTGCATTAAGGAGCATATAGGAATATTGTATGTTGGACATGTAATATCAGGCCTATGAGCCGCATCTATAAGCCTGAATGTTGTCAATCGATTGTAATCAAGATTTTTGTTAATGAGAATGTTTGAATTTTCATTTTCCTCCATATTTTGTGTTGCTTCTATTGTGTGACTCTTGCTACATGGTCTATATTTTTTTCTTTGAGGACCCTCCTACCGTGGCTGCACCATATTGGTATCAGAGTGAGATTCAATCTATGAGATATCGCCAGAATTTGTGGAGTCCTATTGAAGATTTGTTGTTGGGTGGCGGACTGAGAATCTAGCCTATAGCTACAAAGGACTTGTGTAAAGATGGTGGGAAGAAGAAATGTTAGAGGAAATGGAGTGTGTGGAAATGCAAACCCAACTTTAATGAAGATGTTGATAGGAATCACTGCCAGATTAGATGTAGTTGAAATGGCCCAGAGGAGAGGTCGACCAGTTGATGATGTGAGTGATGACGAGATAGAAGTATAGGAAGAAATGGAAAGAGAAGATCAACCTAGCCTAGATCAGGGAGAAGAGGTTCATAAGAGCCTTAACTAGATCAAATACTAAGCCACATTTCAATCCACTAGATTATAGAGGTAAGTTGGATTTGGATGAATTGCTTGATTGGATAACAGAGATGGAGAAGTATTTTGATTTTGAAGGTACCACTGAAGATAAGAAAGTAAAATTTTCTTGTACAAAGTTGAAAGGACATGCATCCTTTGGTGGGAAAATTTGTAGATAGATAGGCAAAGAAGAGGAAAAGAAAAGATAAAATCATGGGATCGGATGGTGAATAAGTTGAAGACAAAGTTTATTCCTACAGATTATCAAATTAGTTTGTTTTGGAAGTTGTAAAATTTGAAGCAGAAAGAGTCAAGTGTGATGGATTATACTGAGGATTTCTACAAGTTGAATATCATATTTGGACATTCAGAGGATGAGATCGAGCAACTAGCTAGATATGTGAATGACTTGAGGTCATCTATACAAGATGAGATCAGTTTGATCAAGCTGCAGAGTATGGAAGAGGCATACCAATGTGCCCTAAAAGAATAAGAGAAGATGAATAAGAGACATGAGCAGAGACAGAGAGGAAGAGGTGGAAGATTTTAGAGAGGAATAACTTTTACTGGAGGAGGAAGAGTAACTTTTGTAGATTAGAATAAGGATAAGTCAGTAAGAATGATAATTCATAACACAGAGATGATTAAAACCCTTACCGAAGAGGAGGATATGGTGGCTACCGAAATGAAGGTTATAGAAAAGATGATAAGGAGAAAAGAGTATTCAGGGAAAATTGTTTTAAATGTGGTGAAGGGCATAGAGCATTTCAATGCAATTAGGGAGAGAAAAGTACAAATATAGAAAACAATAGAAGAACAAATTTTTTTGAGGAGGATCATGTTGAATCATCTAACAAACTGGAAGATGGAGAAGTGTTGGTGAATAGAACAGTATTATGTCAAAGTGAGATGGAGCAGGAACCATTGCAAAGAAAGAATTTGTTTTGGACTAGATACAAGGTAGCTGGTAAATGTTGCAAAGTAATTGTGGACAGTGGAAGCTCCGAGAACTTAGTTTCTGAAGAGATGGTGACCAAATTGAAGTGTTGGACACTAGGAACATTGAGAGGGGGCGAATCAGTGTTCCACAATATTTTAATTTCAAACCAGATCTAAAACTAACAACAGTAATATCCACAACATATAAACAGAAGGAAAAAAGTAAACACATTAAAGAAAACCATAACACCAAGATTTTTTACGTGGAAACCCTGTTAGGGGAAAAACCACCGTGGATGTTAGTCCACAATATATACTCTATTAAAAGTATGAACAAAAGGGAATGCACTTGCATTCAAGCACACTGCCTAAAGCTCATTGCTCAAAATAAGAAAGGCTTGTTGCCTTAAAAAAAAATTGGGAATACAAAAAAAGGGTTGAACTGAGAAAATAACATCTCCAAATGCCTGGATTTAGTTCCAATGAAGCTCAGGTAAAATGATCTTTAGCCCTTCTGGCTAACTCTGTTTTCTGCTCTGCACTACTTTACTCTTTTTTCTACCCTTCTGAAACCCTTCTAATACTTGCACACACATCTACTCTACTTTACACACATTCACACACTTTCACACTTCTTCACACACTCAAAATGAATTATTGATCTCATATATATATATATCCACAAACAAGGATTTCATTACTATATGTCAGCTTCACATAAGATGTAAGTCTTCCACATGTCAGCTCAAATCACTAATTAAAATTAATGCGTACCCACACAAGTCAGCTAGACTATAGTAGGGACCCAAATCAAAATTCACAACATAAAAAATATTAAAACAACTGCTCCTTATACACCCACGACACGCTATATACAACAGATCGGCCATAATGAGAAAATAAACAATAAATCATTCTACTAAATCTCCAAACTCGTACACCGATCAGTGCAACATTACAAAACTTACCAATAAGTTATCATACATTCTTATAAATCTTTCTTGGGGATCAACAACAAAAAATAATGATCCGGTGAAGTACACAAACTGACTGACTAACTGAATATCCTGTTCTTCATGCTTTCTGTCGGTAATGCACTGCCTACTACAATTTCTACCAATATGAGCTACATCTAAACTTCAGAGCATGCTAATGACTCTAGTTGCCATCAATGACAACACTAAAAGCTATAAACAATCTCCCAAATCCATATGCCAACAATCTCCCCCTTTGGCATTGATGGCAACACTTAGTGAAAAATGACTAAGTGTCGGAACCAAAACTCAAAACTTCAAAGCACAACAAAACACTGCTCCCCCTTTGGATGTCAAGGAATTTTTCACTGCATTCTCTCCCCCTTTGACATCAATGGAAAAAATTTACTACTTTCTCTCCTACTGCACTCTCTCCTTGTTTTTTGATGCAAAAATTGATCAAAATTTAAAAAATTGCAATTGCTGCTAATTCAAAAAATTATTTAATACTTATATTTCATCTTCGGAAGAAATTTCTTCCAAGCAGCTACTACAATCCCAATAGTTATTATCGAACTGTTATTTTTTGATGTCATATTGATGACCTAGACAAGGGATTTAGAAATGGTAATGGCTTCTTCCAGCTTTTCTCCTTCCTTCAAAACTTCATTCATTTTCTCTAGTCTGCATTCGGTATGATCCTTCACTTTCCAGAAAGTATCCATAAGAGTGTTTCTGGCAAAGTGAGCCTTTGCATGCTCAACTTGCAACCCATGAATCTTCTTCTTAACTACTCCATTCTAGTCTTGAAACATACTGTAGTCCTGACCAAATATGATTACCTCATTCTCAATTTTCTCCAACTTGTCCTTGTATTTACCAACCACATGAGGCCACCTAAGACAATAATTGTAGATCTTATTTGTTGAGTCAATACATTGTTTTAACACATTCATTTTCCTTTTTAGTTTGGCAAGAGATGGCCTAAAATGCTCCTTCAGATGTAAGATTATCTCATCTTCTTTCCTATCTAGAGGCACAGAGTCCATAGCCTCCCTAATACATTCAATCAATTCTTTTGGAAGTACATTTTGCAAACTCTCCAATTCAATGTTATTATCAATAAAGTATCTTCCTAGAGTTCCCTCAATGAATTCCTATTTATATGATGGTCCATTTATCCATATGTCAGTTATCTTTTTCATTCCATCTTCTTCGTGAACAATTTGTAGTATCTTTGCTTTGAATAAAGTGCCTTCTTCAACACTTTCTTCTGCTATTAGCACATCCAGTTCAACTGGTTTTGGTTCATCTCTTGGTGTATATTCGTTAGAATCTTCATCCACTATATCCACAACTATCTACTCTTTACCTTTTCCCTCAAATTTTTTTGACTTAGGTGTCGAAGGAGTCACATAAGCTAACTCTCTTGCTCTTTTATGCTTTTTCTCTTCCTTGCCAGAAGAAGATCCAACTTCAACTTCTTTTACTGGGAGTGGAATACCATTTACACCAAAAAATTTGGTGCAAGGGAACCTACACCTTATGGTTCTAACATAAGGAGTCCTAATGTGATCAAAGGTGGATGTGAAAGGTCTTTCAATGTTTAAGTAACGAGGAAGTTGAAAAATATGACAAATCTTGAAAGGATGTAAAGGTTGTCAACACATGTCAAGATGGATAAAAGTGAATTTTTTGAATGTTTTCTTGTATAAGGTCAATGAATAAGGTCTAATAGGCCACATAATAGGTTTTTAAGGGTGTTTTAGGTCTTAAAGGTCAATTAGGTAATGCAAGAGTTACAAAATGTTGTTAAGAGTAACCTTGGAAAAACTTGCAATTTAAGTGTTAATTAGTTGTGCTCGGTGGTTGAAGGTAGTTTATTGATTGGAATGATTTAAAAATCCTTCCAAGGCTCGAATGGGGGGTTGAAAAAAAGTTTGTATCCAGTAAAATTAAAGAAATACCACTATTATTAAGAAAATTCTTGTGTTTTCCCTATTTTCTTGAAGATCTTTGGTGTTGTACAGACCCATATAGGTTGTTCATGGCCTGAATTCATTAGTATTTGGAGTTACTCATGTTTACTTGCATTTCTATTTTATTTGAATTTTTAATCCATTGATTTGAGTGAAAAAACTAACGAAACACAATATTGCCATGTTTTCCCAAGTCAAGGGTTTTGAGAGGAAAAATATGAAAAATTAACCAATCCACCTACTGTATTGGTCTTGTTACTCAGTGGATTGGTCTGTGGAATGTAAATTTATGTATTTAGTACTTTAGTGAATAGGAGGGTGAAGGAATGTGGTATTCAGGTGATGCTCTAGGGCTGAAAGTGTAACTTTTCCTTGAAAAGTGGTGGTTTTGTGATGGTCCTCAATGAAATACTAATGGAATTGAGTTTGTAAGCATTTAATTTGTTTCCCCAAGGTTTCAGAGAGATTGGAGAAATTTGGAGGATACTTCCTTTGTAAAATAGACCTATTTCATTAGGTCTTTCCATGGTGAGTGTATTGAAAGTCAGTACTGGTCCAAAGAAGTCTCAGTTGATCTTGAAGTATGTTATGTGAACCCTTAAAGAGTATCTAAAACCATCTTTTAATTGGAAAGTCATTTAGCAAAATTTGGTGAGAAGTCCCTTGAACCGGGTTGACACTATTAATAGGAAATGCATGCCTGATAGGATGAACTTGTGAAATTCACTTGATGTTGTTTTAGAGATAGGTTGATACTCTTATATTTGTCATTTTAAGTTGGTCTCCACCCTGGGTCTGCATTAGAGTGGTATTAGAGCATCAGGCACAAGATCTTGTTGTTGGTCATTTGATTTTATAGGTTGTGAAAGATGCCTCCAAAGGCTAGTGCAATGGCTAAGGAGATACAAGAGTTGAAGGAGAAATTGGCAAGGAAGGAAAGGATTTACAAAGAATCCCAAGAAGTCACCATAGCAAGGATAGCAGCTTTGGAGAAGAACTAGAGGAGAGGAGTTGTGGATGAAGATCAGAGTGATAAAGAGGCTGAAGGGGAAGAAGTACATCCTCTAGTTCCAGATGAGGAAGATGAATTAGATCCTGATGAAAGAAGAATGCTTAGGATGCTAAAGGTGGTAAAAGGTTATAAGAATCCTAAGGTAAAAGTTTATGTGCCCATGTATGGAGGTAAGATGGATAGTGAAGAAGTTTTAGCATGGATTGATGCTTTGGATAATTTTTTTGAATTTGAAGACATTGATGACAGTAAGAAGGTTAAGTATGCAAAGACAAAGTTGAAAGGACCAACTCTCAGATGGTGGAATTTTGTACAAGAGGATAGAGTCAAGAAAGGTAAGTCCAAAATATGTTCTTGGGATAGGATGGTTGAAAAAGTTAAGGCTCAATTCTTACCAGAAAATTATGTTATTCAAACTTTCATGAAATTGTAAGAGTTAAAACAAAGAGAAATGGATGTGATTTCTTACACTGAAGAGTTTCATAGATTGTGCATAAGAGCAGGTCATAATGAAGATGAAGTGGAGAGAGTGGCTAGATACTTGAGTGGTTTGAGGTTGAATATAAGATATTAGATTAGCCTCAATCCACCTAAGACAGTTGAGGAATGCTTCCAAATGGCAATGAGGGCAGAAGATAGAATCAAATGAAGACAAGAAAGACAAGCAAGGGGTAGAGGTAATGTGAATAGAGGTAGAGGTTTAAGACAGTCCAAGGAAGACCAAGAAGATGTTGATAAAGGCAAGGAACAAGCTCCTAAATCAAGAGGTGGATGAAGAGGAGGAAGAAAAAACTTCAGATCAAAGAGGGATTTCAATGAGTTCTCAGGTATATGTTACAAGTGCAATAAATTTGGACACCCCTTCTTCAAGTGTCCTCAAAATCAAGGTGCAACTTCAAGTGGAGATAGAAGGAATGAGAGAAGAACATAATTGATTCAAGAGGAAGAGTGTGAAAGTTCTGCAAGTACAAGTAGGCCTACAGATCCATAGGTAGGAGAAGCACTCATGATAAGAAGGACCTTGTTGCAAGGAAAAAAAGAAGAATATTTAAGCCAAAGGAGAAGCCTATTCAAAACCTCATGCAAATGTAAAGGTAAAGTGTGTCAAGTTTTAATTGATTCTGGTTCTCAAGATAACATGGTGTCTAGGGAGATGGTAGATAAGTTGAGTCTAGAAAAGATACCTCATGTAGCACCCTACAAATTTTCTTGGGTGAATGATAGTCAAACTTTAGTGATGAATGAGCAAGCCTATGTGGATTTCCAGATCAAGGAGTACAAAGATAGAGTCCTATGTGATATATTTCCAATGGCTTGTTGTCATCTTCTTTTGGGGAGGCCATGGCAATATGATAGAAGGTCTATGTATGATGGTTGGGAAAATACTTACACAATTTGGAAGGATGACCAAAGTTTCAAGTTAACTCCTTTGTAGGAAAGAGGGAAGAATAAAGGTAAGTCTAAGATGGTCATGTTTGGAAAGAAGGAGCCTTTAAGGCTTGAGGACAGTAAGCACAATCTGATTGCTGATTTGGAGCAGGGTCATGCTGCTAGGACAATAAATGGGACACCTACAAATGGTGTTAGGAAAGTGAAAAATCCTTTTTTGCAAAAGGCATAGATGAAATTCATGCCTAGGTCTGATTTGAGAAAGGTGAATGTTGACAAACTTGCATGGCAGTGTTGAAAACAGGGTGGAATGCTTGAGGAAAGGTTCATTGAGCATGGTGTAGTCATCATTGGGACCATTGCATGTCCTATAGTTGAGTGTAATGTTACAAAGCCAGTGAAATTTGCTGAGGTGAAAGTGAATAAAGTTGTTAATGCATGGGTAGGTGATGATGGAAACATGAAAGGGCTGAGGGTAGTGAGGAAAACACAAAATAAGTCAAGGGATTCAAGTCTGATCATAGGGAAGAATATGCAAAGAAGTCAAGGTAGTTGCAAGCACATATATGAAACCAAGGAAAATACAGGATTGTTTATTGCTAATGATTGTTTGTTTGCAGGTCTGAGACATGGAGCAACATCAAACTTTGATCTAGGGACAAGGAGGCAGACATCAGTTTTGAAGATGCATGGAGATGCAGTGTTGAAGCATGGAACATCAAATAACTCTTGGGACAAGAGACTTTTTCTTGGTGGGGTGTATGGTGCAAGGGAACCTACACCTTATGGTGCTAACATAAGGAGTCCTAATGTGATCAAAGGTGGATGGGAAAGGTCTTTCAATGTTTAAGTAACGAGGAAGTTGCAAAATATGACAAATCTTGAAAAGATGTAAAGGTTGTCAACCCATGTCAAGATGGGTAAAAGTGAAATTTCTGCATGTTTTCTTATATAAGGTCATGAATAAGGTCTACTAGGCCACATAATAGGTTTTTAAGGGTGTTTTAGGTCTTAAAGGTTAATAAGGTGGAATAATGCAAGAGTTACAAAATGTTGTTAAGTGTAACCTTGGAAAAACTTGCAATTTAAGTGTTAATTAGTTGAAAGGATTAGTTGTGCTCGGTGGTTGAAGGTAGTTTATTGATTGGAATGGTTTTAAAAAAATTCCAAGGCTTGAATGTGGGGTTGAAAAAAGTTTGTATCCAATAAAATCAAAGAAATACCACTATTATTGAGCAAATTCATGTGTTTTCCCTATTTTCTTGAAGATATTTGGTGTTGTACGGATCCGTATAGGCTGTTCATGGCCTGAATTCATTATTATTTGGAGTTACTCATTTTTACTTTCATTTATATTTGATTTGAAGTTTTAATCCATTGATTTGAGTGAAAAAACTAACAAAACATAGTTTTGCCCTGTTTTCCTATGTCAAGGGTTTTGAGTGGAAAAATATGAAAAATTAACCAATCCACATACTGTATTGGTCTTTTTGCTCTATTTATTGGTCTATGGAATGTAAATTTATGTATTTTAGTACTTTATTGAATAAGAGGTTGAAGGAATGTGGTATTCAAGTGATGCTCTAGGGCTGAAAGTGTAATTTTTCCTTGAAAAGTGGTGGTTTTGTGATGGTCCTCAATGAAATACTAATGGAATTGAGTTTGTAAGTATGTCAAGTGACTAGGAAGACCTTGTAGGAATGTGTTTGGGTCAATGATTGAGCTTTGGAAGCCTTGGAATGAATTTTTCCATCAAAACCCTTATTTCTTGCATTGAAATGGAGGGTTTCTGAGTTTGGTATGAATCTGACCATACAAGTGCAATCCAACAGTGGAATCTATGGTTTTGAAGCATTTAATTTTCTTCCCCAAAGTTTTAGGGAGATTGGAGAACTTTGGAGGATACTTTGTAAAATAGACCTATTTCACTAGGTCTTTCCATGGTGAGTGTATTGAAAGTCAGTACTGGTCCAAAGAAGTCTCAATTGATCTTGAAGTATGTTATGTGAACCCTTAAAGAATATCTAAAACCATCTTTTAATTGGAAATTCATTTAGAAAAATTGGGTGAGAAGTCCCTCGAACCGGGTTGACACTATTAATAGGAAATGCATGCTTGACAAGAGGAACTTGTGAAATTCACTTGATGTTGTTTTAGAAATTGGTTGATACTCTTATATTTGTAATTTGAAGTTGGTCTCCACCCTGGGTCTACATCACTTTCCTAACAACTTTCTAAAGAAGTTTTCATAAACTTGTTGACCATTTTCAAGAGTGTTGAAGTGCTCAAATATTTTCTTACAAACTGGTATATTTTCCTTCCATACCACATTATCATTCTGAGGCAAAAAATTCAGTAAATACATCATAATTCATATAACTAGGGTACCAAACCTGAAAGAGTAATCTATATCCTTTGTCAATTGAACATTCTCCATCAATTGATCCTTCAACAATCCACACAGATCAAAATCTTTATCTTCCATTATCATTTTTTGCGCAATGTACACTGTGCCTACAGAGGTTGCCCCTTCCCTATTTTTGAAGAAAAATTTGTACAAAATTCCATATGCAATGTACCTTGTTAATGGATCTTTGATTAAATTGAAATTACTAGTGCCCTTTGATCTTTTGTTACTCCAGTTAGAGTTTCGACTTCCATGTTCCAAATCAACTTCTTTTTTGGGACATCTCCAATATTGCAAAATCTTATCAGACTTCTGATTACTACTTTTGAAATTTGATAGGGTTTATCTAGAGTAAGGATATCATCATCCAATTTGTTCAAGATAAACCAAACCACTTCTGCATTGATTAAATATGGAAACTCATTCCAGATGCCCAAATTCTTATGTTTCACACCTGCAAGATTCTTCAATTCATCAGTTGGCAACAAATTTCTTACATCCATGACCTTCCGACTACTATATTCATCCAAAGTTATTGTTCCTTCGATTTTCTTCATTTTTCATACCAAACAGGGTTCTACCGATCACTAAATAAGTACGAAATTAACAAGCAACAAAAATACTTGGGAATTCATAACTAATTGACTTTCAGTCCTTTGAAATTTTTCTGAAAAAGGCTCTCCAACTATTCTCCTTCGATGCACGATGACAAATGAGGTTTCAAAATTCCATTTTATAACTTTGCACACCTAACTTCCTTCTCACATTAAATTATTTTCCCTAGGAGTTCCCATTACTCTGCACTCTCAGACAACAAGATTAGAATCCATCTACAGACCTTCAAGATTTCATCCTACTCAACAAATTATCACTAATACATTTGAAGATGAATAACACAATTGTTGACAACTTCATGCGATTCGGTACCAACTACATACAAGGGGAAAAAATATTTTCATGAAAACTACCCCTCGGCCAATGGCTTGAAATCAATTTCCGAATGAATTACTAGAGGGAGCTTCTGGTACATCCTTATTACCTTCATCAAATTCACTCTTCTTTACCCACTTTTTCTTCATCTGATCTCTTATCTCTTCCACAGATGCTTTTCCTTTTCCTTTGTCATCTTTTTTTGAATTTCTTCCTTGATATACCAGACCTCTTTTATCCATGTTTCTATACCTGCATAATCTTGCAATGTGACCAAATTTGTTATAGTTGTAACACACCATATTTTTCTGTCTATAATATCCATTCCACTGATTTCCTCCTGGTCTGCATTGATTATCAACAAGTCCAAATTTTCCACAGGTGTAGCATTTAACATTCCTTATATTGATAGACATACTCCTACATTCAATTGATTTATGACCAAACTTTTTGCAATTAAAACACTGACCAAAAAATGATGGACTACCAAAATTTATCTTACTTCTACACTAAGAAGCCATATGACCAAATTTATTACAAGAAAAATAGTAACCATTAAACTTCTGAGCATTGGGTTTCCTTACAAGATATTTTCTACCTTTGTTCTTCTAATTTTTCTTTTTAGAGTCCTTTTGTTCAGATCCAGAGCTCTCATCTTTCACATAGCCAAGACCTCGCTTGTCATTTGCATCCTTTTGTCCTTCAGTCATCTCATCAAACTTAGCAGAACTCATCCTAAACTCCTCCTTATATTCATTTGTTGTAACAAGTTCATCTTTGAGAATAACTATATGTCTCTCAAGCTCCTGTTCATTGTTTTTGTATTGTTGTAGTTCAATATCCATCTGAATGAGTCCACTATTAACTCTGTTGCATTCCTCAGAATTTTCCTTCAAGGACTGGGCTAGATTCTCCTCTTTCTTCTTTATTTCTTCAATCTATTTAGTTAGCTTCATCACCACAAATTCCATTTCAAGCTTTAGGGAAACATTGTCCTTAGCAAGCTTTTCACACTCTTATTATTTCTTTTAGGGTTTGATTCAGATGAACATCTTTCGAGCCTTTGAATTTCTTTTTGCTTCAACTAACCACATAGTTCCTGTTGGAAAAAAAAGGATAGACAACTGAGAGGGGGGTGAATCAGTTGTCACAGAAACTTAAATTTCTCTAGCTTTACTTAATTTAATCTCAGATATGATAAACAAGTAATTAACAACTAGCAATTAACACATTAGAGAGATAGAGAACACCAAAAAAAATTCATGGAAACCCTATTAGGGGAAAACCCACGGTGGATGTTAGTCCACAAGATTATACCTTGTTAAAAGTATAATGAAAATAATAAGGGGAATGCACATGCATTTAGGCACACTACCTAGAGCTCACTGCTCAAATACAAGTGGGGCTCATTGCCCAATAATATAGAATAGGATTAAAATCCAGAGGATATGAACTAAAAAAATAACTTCTACACAAGCCTAATTACAGTTCCAATTAAGCTCAAAAAATATTCTTCACACTCTTGCTCTGAATGATATTCACACATACACACATAGGAGTACATCACACACACAAATTACCAATGAAACAATCACGCATATATATCCGCTACATGAGATTTCATGACAACTTAGTCGACCAGAAAAATAGAACATTTTTGCAATGTCAGCCCAAATTTACAAATAAATTACTAATGTGAATCCACCAAGGTCAGCCACAACATAGTGGAGACCCAAATTCACATCTCCCACACAAAAAATACTTTAATTAATTTCACCTCAAAGATCCACAACACACTACCACCAACATGTCAGCCAGGAACATGAAAAACAGAACATGCACAAGAAAATATATTCAATCACAACTAGCCCAATTAATGTGGATGTACCACAAAGATAGAGAATGATCTAGAGACATCCAAAGACATTGAGAAACAACAAAGAAGCATCCACAACAACTGATATTTTCATAATTTCACAATCTTCACTCAGGAACATTGACAGAGACCACATAAACATTGTCAAATCATAACACAATCAAATTTATGCACGGACCTCTGAAACTTCCGGTGGATGATCTAGATACACTAAAAAAAAACCCTTTAATCCACACTAGCTAATCTTCAATGTAGAGAATAAGAGGCCTTAATGACCTATGTAGTTCCATTGAGAACCTGGAACAATTTCTCTTACAACTTTCTCAATATCCTTGACATATACAGTCTCTGATACACCAAATGCTAATAGTGTTGACATCAATGACAACCACATATCAGAAACACATCCATAGTATCCAACAATATCCCCCTTTGACATTGATGGTAGCACAAAATGTGAAAAAAACCATCAACCCAACACACTGACTTCTTCTTCTCAACTACTCTTTTCCTTAAAAATATTTTTGAAATTGCACTTCTCCCCCTTTGACATCAATAGCAAAGGTAACCATGACCTTTCCAAATACACACTTTGAACCTCATATCTGCGCATCTAACTACTCCCCCTAAGTAGTAGCCACAAAAACATCAATCTAGATCAGAATATAGCAATGTAGCTCACAGATTCATGCAAGTAAATGCATCTTTTAGTTCTTATTCAGAAGAGTAATCACCCCTAGCATTCCTCTTAGATACTCAAAAGTATCCTTTGGCAATGGCTTAGTAAATATATCTACAATATATTCTTTGGTAGGTACATATTCCAGTCTAACTTCTTTCTCATTCACTTTTCTCTCTCAAGAAATGAAACTTGATTGATATATGTTTAGTCTTAGAATGTAGTACTGGATTCCTTGAAATATTTATTGCACTTGAATTGTCATAGTATATGGCAATAGGATCTTCATATACCACCCTGATATCATTCAACATCTGTTTCATCCATATCACATGAGTACAGTTATTTGTAACAACAATGTATTATGCTTCAGCAGTAGATAGAGAAATGGAATTATGTTTTTTTCTTAACTAGGACACCAACTTCTTCCCTAGGAAGAAAGCACCACCACTAGTACTTTTCCTATCATCTATATCTCCATCCCAATCTGCATCAGTATATGCACACAAAGTGAGATCATCATCCTTGGAATACTAAAGTCCAAAGTCAACTGTACCTTTTAGATATATGAAGATTCTCTTGACAACAGTCACATGTGATTCTTTTGGATCAACCTACAATCTAGAAACCATGCATACAACATTCATAAATTCTAGTCTAGTCTGGGCTGAATAAATTAATCCACCGATCATTGACCTATATCTAGTTTGATTTTCCTTAGGATAATCATCATTATGTGTTAACTTACATCCAGTCACCATGGGAGTACCAACAAGTTTAGATTCTTCCATCCCAAATTTCTTTAGTAGCTCTTTCACATATTTAAACTGGGATATGACAATTCCCTTGTCTAACTGAGTAACTTGCAATCCTAACAAGAACTTCATCTCTCCAATCATACTCATTTCAAATTCATCCTTCATCTCATCAGCAAACTTCATACACAGATTGTCATCACCTCCAAAAATGAAGTCATCAACAAAAACTTCTATAATTAACTCCTTATCATGATCTAATTTGAAGTATAAGTTGCTATCAACAATACCTTTAGTGAATCCAAGATTCAGTAAATATTTGTCTAGTCTAGCATACCAGACTCTGGGGGCTTGCTTAAGTCCATACATAGATTTTTTCAATCTACATACCATATCTTCTTTGTCAGTTAGCTAAAATCCATCTAGTTGTTCAATGTATACTTCTTCTTCTAGTTCTCCATTTAGAAATGTTGACTTCGTATCCATTTGATATACTTTATAGTTCTTATATGTAGCATAAGCAAGAAATAATCTCATAGCTTCAATTCTAGCAACAGGGGCAAAGGTTTCTTCAAAATCAACACCTTCCATTTGAGAATACCCTTTACATACTAGTCTTTCTTTGTTCCGGAACACTTCACCTTGTTCATTTAGCTTGTTCCCAAACACCCATTTGGTGCCAATCACATTTTTTTCTTTAGGCCTGGGAACCAGTGTCCATGTGTCATTCTTTTCAATCTATGTCAGCTCTTCCTTCATAGCTTCCAGCCAGTGTTCATCTTGATAGGCTTCAGTGACATTTTTAGGTTCAATCTTCAAAATTAGACAATATTCTTCTGCAATCTTTCTTCTAGTTTTCACTCCTTTATTCTTATCTCCTATTATTTGACTTTCAAAATGATTTAGCTTTACATACCTTCGAGTTTTGGGACTTTATTGAACTTCTGTTTCTTCTGATCTTTCTTCTACACTTGCACTTATTTCTGCTTCCTAACTGACTTGATTTACCAGAATAAATTGAGGTTGCTTAACTGGAACATATGGAATAATCTAAAGTAGATTTTGTGTCTGAGAATTCTTCCCTTGGCTTGTATTGTCTTCATCTGAATTATAACCACAATATCTAGATGATTTGATAGAGTCCTCATCAACTCTGACATTTTCACTTTCAACCATCTTTCTCAACCTTTTGTTGTAGCACCAGTAGGCCTTTCTTTTAGTGGAGTAACCTAGGAAGATCCCTTCATCGCTTCTTGCATCAAACTTTCCTATATCATCATCTCTTTTGATATAACACTTGCTTCAAAAGATCTTGAAATATTTAACAGTAGGTTTGCAACCAAACCATAAATCAAAAGGGGTCTTACCAGAATTACCATTAACATTTACCCAGTTCAAAGTATACACAACAGTGCTTACTGCTTCACTCCAATACATCTTAGACACATTTCCTTCCATCATCATTGTTAGCAGCATCCAAAATTGTTTTGTTCTTTCTTTCTACAACTCCATTCAGTTGAGGGGTTCAGGGAGCAAATAATTATCTTTTAATTCTATGCTCTTCACAATAAGAGTTGAACTCCTTAGAAGTGAACTCACCACCTCTGTTATATCTCAGGAACTTGATTTTCAGACCTTTCTCATTCTCTACCATAGCCTTGAAATTTTTGAACTTTTCCAATGCTTCACATTTTTCTCTTAAGAAAGAAACCCATATCATTCTAGAGTAATCATCAATAATCAACATAAAGTACCTTTCTCCATGAATAATTCTAACTCTGGAGGGACTACAAAGGTCAATATGTAGCAACTCCAACAAATTATTTGAATGAAATTGTTTGCTCCCAAAAGAGACTCTAGTTTGTTTATCCATCTAACATTCCTTGTAGATTGTATTAGTAGGCTTCACTAACTTAGGTAGATCTCTTACTGCTTGAGTGGAACTTATCTTAATAATATTTTCAAAGTTTACATGACACAGCCTTCTATGCCACAACCTTCTTTCATCTACTTGAGCTATTAAACAATTGCCACTAGCAATATTCAGGTGAAAGATATTACCTTTTGTCTATCTACCTGTAGCAATCATATTCCCAAAACTTCCACGTATCTTGCATCTTCCATTTTTGAACTGAAGATCATAACCCTTGTCCACCATCTGTCCAACACTTAAGAAGTTGTGTTTCAAGCCTTCAACATAAAGAACATCATCAGTGTTATCCTCACCACCAAGGAAAATAGACCCTCTGCCACGAATCACACCAACATTATTATCTCCAAATCTTACAACCCCACCGTCAAATTTTTCTAAACTCACAAATTTGCTTTTATCATCGATCATATGATGTGAGCATCCACTATCAATGACCCACTCATGTTTTTCTTCAACTTGGGATGCAAGATATTTTTCATCTTTGGTAGATTTAGTAGCCACAGGATTATCTTCAATGGTAGCAATGAAAACCCATTCATCTTCATTTCCATTGTCTTTATCAGACTCATCATCAGTCACTACTTCTTCAGCAAAGTAACATCTCTTTTGGAATCTAGACTTTTTAGGCTTAGATCTAGGAACTCTTTTAGGACACCTTGATGCAAAATGACCTATTTTACTACAAGAAAAACATTTAATAGGTAATACATCTTCATACTTACATTTTCCTTTTCCTTCCTGTCTTGCAATTAGTGCTTCCAATTCTTCTACCTCTCTTTCTTTATCTTCAAGCTGTTTCATTTCTTCATCATACTTGGATATCTTTCTGGAACTCTCTCCTAGACTATATCTTTTCTTGTTACTTCTGGATACAGTAGCCTTGAATGCAGATTAAGTCTTCTATGTAGATTCACCAAATTCACTTATTTCAAAGGCAACAAGCCTGCCAATCAATGTGTCTCTTGTCATTTTGTTTACTAATCTGAACTCTTCAATAGCATGAACCTTCATTTTGTAGGAGGGGGGAGGGATTTGAGTACCTTAGCCACAATTTCATTCTCATCCATAGAACCACCGACACATTTAATACCCATCACTATTTCATTTACTCTTTGCATCAACAAAGTGATGTTTTCATCTTCACCCGTCTTCAAATTCGGATACTTTCCCTTCAAACTCTGTAGCTTAGCCATCTTCACCTATGCATCTCCTTCATACAAAGTTTCCAGCTTCGTCCAAATCTCATGAGCTATCTACAGTCCTATCACATTATCCATCTCCAAATCTTTCAAAGCACTCACCAAAGCTTCAACAACCCTGATATTACTTTCAACATCTTTGATCTCATCAACAGTAGAGGGACCATTCTTAGGAATAGTAAATGGATCTTTCGTTATCTTCTAGTAGGAATCACCAATACAATTTAGATGACATTGCATCCTGACTTTCTATAGTGAGTAGTTAGTTCCATCGAATATTGGACTGTCCTTCTTGAATGTTTCCATCTCGGATCACCTCAAGCTTTTAAACTTCTTTAGAGGAACCTACTCTGATACCATTTTTTGGCAAAACAAGGACAGACAACTAAGAGGGGAGGTGAATTAGTTGTCAAAAAAACTTAAACTTGTCTAAATTTACCTAATTTAATCCCAGATCTAATGAACAAGCAATTAACAACTATAAATTAACACATTAGAGAGACAGAGAACAACAACAAAAAAAATCATGGAAACCCTGTTAGGGGAAAAACCATGGTGGATGTTAGTCCACAAGATTATGCCCTGTTAAAAGTATAATGAAAATAATAAGGGGAATGCACAAGCATTCAGGCACACTTCCTAGAACTCACTACTCAAATACAAGAGGGTCTCACTACCCAACAATATAGAATAGGATTAAAATTTGAAGGGTATGAACCAAGAAAATAGCTTCTACGCAACCCTGATTACAGTTCCAATTAAGCTCAGAAAATATTCTTCACACTTCACTCAATCTTCTTCAAACTATTGCTCTGAATGATATTCAACAGGAGCACACAGGAGCACAACATGCACAAAAAGTACTGATGAAACAATCACGCATATATATCCGCTACATGACATTTCATCACAACTTAATCAGCCAGAAAAATAAAACATATTTGCAATGTCGGCCCAAATTTACAAATAAATTTCTAATGTGAATCCACCAAGGTCAACCAAAACATAGTGGAGACCCAAATTCACATCTCCAACACAAAAAGACTTAAATTAATTTTACCTCGAAGATCCACAACACACTACCACCAACATGCCAGCCAGGAACATGAAAAACTAAACATGCGCAAGAAAAGATCTTCAATCACAAGCACACCAATTAATGTGTACATACCACGAAGATAGAGAATGATCTAGAGACATCCAAAGACATCGAGAAACAACAAAGAAGCATCCACAACAACTGATATTATCATAATTTCACAATCTTCACTTAGGAACACTAACAGAGACCACAAAAACACTGTCAAATCATAACACAATCAAATTTATGCGTGGACCTTTGAAAATTCTGGTAGATGATCTAGATACACTGAAAAAAAAAACCCTTTAATCCACACCAACTAATCTTCAATGTAGAGAATAAGACACCTTCATGACTTGTGCAGTTCCATTGAGAACCTAGAACACTTTCTCTTACAATTTTCTCAATATCCTTGAAATATATAGTCTCTAATACACCAAATGCTAATAGTGTTGACATCAATGACAACCAAATATCAACAACACATCCACAGTATCCAACAGTTCCTTCCTCTTTTCCCTTGACTCATTTATTTTATCCTTTAGTGATTGAATGAATTTTTTGGCAGCCACAAGATTTTCTTTTAGTTCCATGACCTCTGCTTTAGACTAATCAAGATCATCAAGTGCCACCATAAGTTGTTGTTGAAGACCACCTGCGTCCATTGTAATCCAAGATCCACCTCAAGCTATTAAACTTCAGAAGAGGAACCAACATTGATACCAATTATTGGACACTAGGAACACTGAGAGGGGGGGGTGAATCAATGTTCCACGATATTTGAATTTCAAACCATATCTAAAAGCAACAACAACAATATCCACAACATATAAATAGAAGGAAACATGCAAACACATTAAAGAACACCATAACACCAAGATTTTTTTACGTGGAAACCCTGTTAGGGGGAAAACCACGGTGGATGTTAATCCACAATATATATACTCTATTAAAAGTATGAACAAAAGGGAATGCACTTGCATTCAGGCACACTACCTAGAGCTCACTTCTCAAAATAAGAAAGGATCACTGCCTTAAAAAATGTTTGGGAATACAACAAAAGGGTTTAACTAATAAAATAGCATCTCCAAATGTCTGGATTCAATTCCAATGAAGCTCAGGTAAAATGATCTTCAACCCTTCTGACTGACTCTATTTTTTTGCTCTGCTCTACTCTATTTTCTACCCTTCTGAAACCCTTATAATAATCGCACACACATCTACTCTACTTTACACACATTCACACATTTTCACACTTCTTCACACACTCAAAATGAATTACCGATCTCATATATATATCCATGAACAAGGTTTTCATTACTATATGTCAGATTCACATAAGATGTAATAGTCTTCCACATGTTGTCTCAAATCACCAATTAAAATTAATGCGTGCCCACACATGTTAGCTAGACTATAGTAGGGACCAAAATCAAAATTCCCAACACAAGAAATATTAAAGTAGCTACTCCTTATACATCTGCAACATGCTATATACACCAGGTCATCCATAATGAGAAAATAAACGATAAATCATTCTACCAAACACCGATCAAAGAAACATTACAAAACTTACCAATAAGTTACATACATACTTAGCAAGATTTCCTAGGGATCCACAACACAAAATAATGATTTGGTTAAGTATATTGATTGACTGACTAATCGGATATCCTGTTCTTCATGCTTTCTACTGGTAACACATTGCCTAATACAATTTATGCCGGTCTGAGCTACATCTATACTGCGGACCATGCCAATGACTCTAGTTTCCATCAATGACAACACTAAAAGCCATACACAATCTCCCAAAGCCATATGCCAACATGAATTTGGAAAGATTGAAACACTCGAAGCCCTATCAGATAGCATGGATTCAAGATGAGCATAAGATACTGGTAAGTGAACAATGTTTGGTGAAATTGAAGATAGGAAATTACCATGATGAAGTTTTGTGTGATATGATGCCTATGGATGTATGCCAGGTTTTGTTGGGAAGACCTTGGTAGTGTGATAGATAGGTTCTTCATGATGGAAAGAAGAATACATATACCATTGTTGTTAATGGGATGAAGCAGACTTTGTTGCCATTGGAGGATGTTCCTAAAGTTGAGGTTTGTACAAGTCCTAGAGTTTGTTTGGTTGATGGAAGGAGATTTCTAGATGGATTGAGACATGATAACATGTGTTATACCTTGGTTCCTAAGAAGGCTGAAGACTCGAAGCATGTAGAAGAACAACCGGAGGAGATAAAGGAGTTGTTGGCAGAGTATGAGGAGATCATTTCGAATAATGTACCTAATGGATTACCACATGTGAGGAGTATTACTCATTGCATGAATCTGATTCCTAGAGCTAGTTTTCCTAATAAAGCAGCACATTGGATGGCACTTGTAGAGAATGAGGAATTGAATAGACAAGTGCAAGATTTTTTGAGAAAAGGTTTGATCAGAGAAATTTTAAGTCCTTGTGCAATACCTATTGTGCTAGCACCTAAGAAGGATGGAGAATGGAGGATGTGTAGAGACTCTAAAGCCATAAACAAGATTATGGTGAAGTATAGATTTCCTTTGCCCCAGATGGATGACATTATGGATTGTTTGAGTGGAGCTAGATACTTTACAAAGATAGATTTGAAGAGTGAATATCATCAAATTAGAATCAGAGAAGGGGATGAGTGGAAGATAGAATTCAAGACAAATGAAGGATTGTGTGAGTGGTTGGTGATGCCTTTTGGACTAAAAAATGGACCGAGTAATTTCATGAGGCTAATGAATGAGGTATTGAAGAAATTATTGGGTAAGTTTGTGATTGTTTATTTGGATGACATGTTGATTTTCAGTAAGACTAGAGAAGAACATTTGTTGCACATAAGACAAGTTTTGCAAAGGTTGAGAGAAGAGTAGTTGTTGATAAACATTAATAAGTGTAATTTCATGAAGCAAGAACTGGTATATCTGGGATTTTTGATATCTGTGGATGGATTGAAGATGGATCCTGAGAAAATAAGATAAATTGTTGAGTGGCCTACACCATAAAGCATTGGAGAAGTAAGATCATTTCATGGATTGGCTAGTTTCTACCGGAAGTTCATTATAAATTTCAGTTCTATTTGAAGTCCTATGATAGAAACAATGAGAGGAGATAAGAAGGATTTTAGGTGGACATCTAGAGAAGATCGAAGTTTTGAGTTGTTGAAATAGAAGGTGACTAAGCAACCTTTGTTGGCTTTACCAAACTTTAACAAGGTATTTCAAGTAGATTGTGATGCAAGTGGAAATGCAATTGGAGAAATATTAAGTCAAGAAGGCAGACCAGTAGCTTATTTCAGTGAGAAGTTGAGTGATGCTAGGATAATATATGCAGTGTATGATTGGGATTTTTATGCCATAGTTCAAGCCTTGAAGAAGTGGAGACATTACTTGTTACCTAAGGATTTTGTGTTGTATATGATCATTAGACTTTGCAATATTTGAACAGTTAAGGTAAGTTGAATTAGAGACACATGAGATGGGTAGACTTCTTGTAGAGTTATACTTTTTTCTTCAAACATAGGAGTGGAAAGTAAAATAGAGTTTTTGATGCTTTGAGTAGGAGAAGGAATTTATTGATAGAGATGAGAGTGGAGGTATTAGGCTTTGATGAATTGAAAAAATTGTATGAGGAAGACCCGAATTTTGTAGAACCTTGGAATGCTTGAAAAGAACTAGTCTTGGAGGATAGGAGTTAGTGGTTGGATTATTTCATTAAGGAGGATATTTTTTTTAGATGAAATCAGTTGTGTATACCCCGGAGTTCAATGAGGGATAATTTGGTGAAAGAAAAACATAGTGGACGATTGTCAGGACACTTTGGCATTGATAAGACGATAGCATTGGTAAGTGAGAATTACTTTTGGCCACAAATTTATAAGGATGTTAGGAAATTTGTATAGAAATTTGTATAGAGTTGTAGATTTTTCCAAGTTGCAAAGGGGAGTAGTCAAAATGTTGGATTGTATAAGCCTTTGACAGTTCCGGAGAGACCTTGGGAGGGTATCAACATGGATTTCATACTTGGTTTTCTGAAGACACAAAGAGGTAATGATTCTATATTTGTGGTGGTAGATAGATTTTCTAAAATGGCACATTTCATACCTTGTAAGAAGACAACAGATGTAGTACATGTAGCAAACTTTTTTTTCAAGGAAATGGTCAGATTGCATGGATTACCTAAGAGCATTGTTTCAGATAGGGATGTAAAGTTTGCTAGTTACTTTTGGAGGACACTTTGGAAAAAGTTAAAGACAGATTTGAAGTTTAGTTCTACTTTTCACCCATAGAATGATGGATAGAAAAAGGTAGTAAATAGAGTTTGGGGACTTTGCTGAGGTGTTTGATTGGAGAGAAGACTAAAATTTTGGATTTAGTCCTTGCACAAGCAGAGTTTGCTTACAATAATTCAAATGAATAGGAGTATTATAAAGACACCATTTGAGATTGTTACTAGAGTGCATCCTAGAGGTATATCAGAGTTGAGAGACATCTATATGGAAGATAAAAGGAGTGTAGAAGCAAAGGAATTTGCTGAACATATGAAGATAGTGCATACTCAAGTGAAGGAGTAATTAGAAGATGTGAACCAGAAGTATAAGGGGAAAGCAGATGAAAAGAGAAGACATAAGGAGTTTGGAGTTGGAGATGAAGTAATGGTGTATTTGAGGAAGGAAATATTTCTAGTTGGCACATGCAATAAGCTCAAGATGAGGAAGTTTGGACCCTGTAATATTTTGAAGAAATTTGATTAAGGAATTGCATATGAAGTGGAGTTAGCGAATGACATAGGTATATCACCTATATTCAACATTGCAGATCTACATCAGTACCATGAAGCAAAATTCAATGATGACAGTAAAGAAAAATTGGAGAATCAATTTCCTAAAGAACAATCAGATGAGATAGAAGAGATTTTGGATACCAAATATGGGAGGAAAACAAGTGGAAGACAGTACAAAGAATATCTTGTGAATTGGAAAGGTAGACCAGTGGAGGATTCTTCTTGGATTTCTTAGGCTGAGGTAGACAGTATTGGTTTCCCTTTAACCCTAGCAAAGTGAGGGACTCACTTTTCAAATAACCCCAGATGTCTAATGCAGGATCAGCCTTGGTTCTTGGCAATCTTGCATCAACCAAAAATATTTTCTTTTAGTTTTTGTTCTTGTTCAATTCAAGTTGGCAGATTCAGTTTTTCATCATGTTTTCTCACCAAACCCTATGGATCTATGTTTACATCGTGGACATGATAATTTTCCTTATTCCAAGATTTGAGTTTGATTAGATCTTTTTCTGACATGTTATCACTTCTGGATATAATGGAAGTTCCTTGAACTAACAACAAAATAATTTTCTAAACTAATGGCTAGTTTGATCGCTTGTGGATCTTTCTCATAACTTGCAGATTTTGATGGTGTGATCGAATTGTTCCGTGGAGTTTCCCCGACCTTAATTATAGGTCCACACTTCATCCTATGCATTCACCGAGGAGTAATTTAAATTTGAGGCTGACCTATTCATGCACAAGTTACATTTTCTTTCATTGGAGATTGTTATAATCGTTGGCCGATGTGGATAATTCTAGATCTCAAGATGTGATATAAATCATTGTAATAGATCATTATAAAGGTAGTCAAATGAATAATAGGTTTGAGATGTTATATTTCAGCTCACATTAAGGATCATATAGGAATATTATATTTCAGACATGTAATATAAGGCCTGTGAGCCGAATCTGTAAGCCTGGATGCTTCTAACCGATTGTAATCAATATTTATATTAATGAGAATGTTTGAATCTGCATTTTCCTCCATATTTTGTTTTGCTTCTATTGTGTTTTCTTGCTGCATGGTCTGGATTGTTCTCTTTGAGGACCCTCCTACCATGGATGCACCACTTACAACACTTACATCACTTCCAAATCCATTCACACGATAGAAGGAGACTACACAACTAGGGAATTTGCTATACTGCAATGGGGAAGAGTGTCATTGCATGGTCCTGACATGGGTTGTCCTAGCAGTATCTTACTAGACCCTGACCCCCATCTATGGTTGTCCCAGTAAACCTCTCACTAGGTCCCAACCCCATAGGGTGACACATGCAAAACCAACATTCCTTTTGTGAGGACAAGGAAGTTGATCTTTCCAACTAGGCCTTCTCAACCCATCCTTAGCCTAAATGAGCACTACAGGCATGGGTGAGGCATCCATTATCTTGTTTAATGTGAAATATACCCATCCCCTTGTGGGAGTACATGAGACACTAAGAGGGGGGGTGAATCAACGTCTAGACAAATTAATTTAGTTTGTTGACTTTTAAAAACCCTTTTTAAACCTTTTGAGAATAATATGAATTATATTTCAAGAGTTAACATGTGTACCAATCAGATTTGCTAATTTATAATCACATAAATGTAAGTACATAAATGTATAACTATGAAACAGTAAGATCACAAATGAGACCACATAAAGAACCATAACACAATGAATTTATTGAGTGGAAAACCCTCTTGGGGTAGAAAAACCACTCATAAAATCACCTCATTGGTTACAAAATGCCTCACTAACATTAAATGTGCCTCACTGGCTAATACAATCTCCCTCATATTATCAGAGTTCTGATACAAATACAGAGTATCATCTTTGTTTCACTTTCACTGCTTCTTCTCATCTCACATCACTTGAGATTCAAAAGAATAAGTCCAAATACAATATACTACTTGTTGATGATGTTTTCTGCACAGCAACAACTCAGACAGAATATGAAATCCTATCTCTCTTGAAAGGTAAATCTCTATCAGCAAGCCTCAAGAGATAACCCCAAGGTATCTAATGTCAGGTCTTGACAATGCATAAACAACTCAGTGATAAATGTGAAAATGCTGGTAATCACAATGGGACCTTACTACAAGCAAAATACTGAATCTCAATTTATCAGATCTAACAATATGATGATACTTCAATCCTAAGTTTAATCCAATAATCAAATAAATAACAAAAAATGAGGGTTTCAAAGAGATTTCTAGATCTAACACTAAACCTAAGATTAACCATTCAAATGACAAAACACTTGAAATGGACCAATCCCTCAAAACTGATTTCTACTTAACCCAGATGAATCTACAATCTTATAGAAACAGTGCAATCTTCTAAGGTGTTAATATTTTCAAATCATGAACATTTATTCAAACAACCCTATTGCAATTGAAATGAATAATCCCTCACAATTGAACTAAGCACAATGAATATAAAGTCCAGGCTAACTTTGCAAAGCAACTAACAATCAATTGGTTGTGAAAAGTATGGACCAGGGATTGTTGCAACACTTCAAATATCAAACCATAAACATCATTAAATCAAATCTAATTCTAAATATCGATTTTCCTCAAAGAAATTCTAAAGATAGAATAACAAGAACCATGCAAGATAAGAAGAACACAAATATGGCACCAAATCACAATGTCATTACTTACATCAAATTATCCACTGTAGCAACAATTCCAGCTTTCTGTTATAATATTTGCTTGAGAACAACTACTTGCTAACTCTTGCTCTACTTAATTTGCTTCTAACTATCTCTCTATTTGTCTATATCTATACTTATGTCTAGCCCTTACAAATGAGGCAAAATGCCAAATTTATAGAACCCCCCAAAACATGTCGGCCAAGATAGGGTTTTACAATAATAATTAGGCACAACAAGTCGGCCAAGAGAAATTCAAAATGAGATAAAATATGCATTAAATGCATGAACTTCATCCAGGCCAGCCCGGGATCCCCAATGTAGCTCGAACCAATGCATGTCAAAATAATAGGGAAGCACAAATCTTGATGTAGCCAATCATTAACTACCTTCCCCTTTGTCTTTATTCTGATCTAGCATTTCATGAACTTTCAAAAGCACCCTATCCAAGTCGGCCATAGGTGGTAAAGAAAAAACCTTAAGTCGCCTTTCAATTGATGCAATTTCCTCCCTTGATTGTTTCACCAATTTATCCCACTCAACCTTATATGTTAGGTATTTATCAATAACAACAATGTAGGTGGTTGCATCATCCAACTGGTGCTTAGAAATGGAATCATCATTAATTGGAGCATAAACATCATGCCACCACTTTCTCAACTGTTCTAAACTCAAATACTTAGGGGCAATCTTCCTTCTTCTCGTCATAATCTCAAAGAAAGCAATGCAGCCATTATAAACACCAACTAGGGTATCATCAATTTGTCTCCTCTTTTTGTATATCTTCTTCAGAACCTTTTTCCTGATCTGCAATGCTTCAAACCACTCCCAAGGTTCAGCAGCTCTGGAGGAAGGGATAATTTTATCATTTACTAGGTTATCCTTGGTATACTCCATGATGGTTTTGGTTTTCTGCAGCAGGAGATCTGTATCTTCTTTGTACTAAGCCAACACTTCCTTCAACCAATCAGTTTCCCTCATAGCATCTTTCCTAGATGAAAGAATGTCCCTAATAGCATCATTTCCTTTTGTTTGCACCCCTTGCATCCAATTTGCAGTAGCAAGAGTGGAAGCTTTCATCCTCTCAAGCTCAGTAATAGTTTCCTGGGGTAAGGGATTTGCAGCAGAAGCCGAGGGGTTAATAGATTGCAAGGGTTTCATCAGATCCTCCAAGCATTTTCTAAGTTTTTCATTTTCCTTTTTCAGCTCCTGCTTAGTTTGAAATTCCTTCCTCAATCTCCCCAGGATAATTGTGCTAGAACCCTAATAATATTCAATATCCTGCTCAATGGATGTAGGCCCTAAATTGAAAGTCCGCACATTGTAATCTTTTGTTGTTACCTCCTCCCTATTCTTATCTAGAGCAGGAGTTGCAATATGAACCACCTTATTGCTGGTCTCATCTCTTTCAATCATTGAGATGACCTTGGCCTTCTTCTTACCCTTTTCCTTTCCAATCTTGGCCAACAACTCATCCCAGTTAGGTGGAGCATCTTCTGCAACAACTTGTTTTCTCTTTATCTCCTTATCCAACCACTCTGGAACAATGGATTCCAACTGCACTTCGCTGTGTTTCTCCTCTTCCTCAGCATGTTCCTCCTTATGCTCAGGTGATGGAATATTTTCTACTTCTTCTTCTCTTGGAGGTGATTTGACCTCTTCAGTTCCAATAGGTGACTCTTCATATGCAACCAAGGGAGATTGCATCACTTTTTCAACTTCGGCCTCTACACTATAAAGGTCACCCTCATGAAATTCTTCTCCCTCAGTGTCTGGATGATCTTCAGCCTCTTTGGATTCACCAGATTCACTTTGAGCATCATGGGAAGAAGGAACATCATCATGCTTCTCCTCATGAGAAGTAACTGGAGGAGGATTTGCTTTAGGCACACTATCCTTGGGAGAAGGAGTCCTTGACCTCCTTGTGTACACCCGTGCCTTCTCCTCTAAAATCTCTACATTTACCACAGGTGGAGCAACTCCTTCCTCTCCCACCTTGGAGCCTGCCTTTTTTGATAATCTCACAATTCTTCTCCATTTAGGCACAGGAACATCAACCTCAAGAATTTGCTTCTCAATTTCTTTCTGTTCAGACTTCTTAATCCTTGACCTTTTCTTAGCAATTGGTTTTCTCTGCTTTTCTATTTCTTGGACTTCCTCCTCTTGAACACCTTTAATCTTGATTTTGAAAGGAGAATCCAGCTTACCTTTTCCCTTAGGATCTTGCTCAGTTGATTCTTCAAAATTGGAGTGAGGGTCCAAATCTCCGATCAGCTCATAGGTGCATTGTACACCTTCATTTTCCAACTCCCACAATTTATGCTTTAGCCACATTCTGGTGAACTTGGTGACTGGATCCATTAACTATTTTAATTTTGTATTTTCTTCCTCTAGCCAATCCACATCACCAATCGGCATGTCCTTTATTGCCTCATAAGCATGACCTTGAATTAGATCCCCATCATCCTCAAGCTGATTAGGAACTTCCTTCACATTGTATAAATGAACTGACTCGACTGGAAGCCGAGAAAACTTCTTCTTCCTGACCTCATATTCATCATTGCAATTGGCCCAGTAGTCTTCCAAATCAAACTTATGGCTATACTCTTGTTATGCCTTGCATAACCCCCCCAATTTTATTTTGGAACAAAATGGGTCCCCCTGGTTCTATTCTTTTTTTGCCTTTCTTTTTTTCCTTGGGCATTTTTATTTGTTCTGTCAAGTGTAGAACCAGGACCAAAATAGAGCTTGGAAATTAGGTCTAGGGTCTAGTCTTGTTCCATTCCCAGTTCCGATCCCAACAGCTCCTTTGTTTTCCTCCTAAGTCTATCTTTTGTTTTAGAGGACCCAGAACCAGAACTAGAACCGAACCCTGAAACTTTCAAAAGTTTCAGGTTCGGGTTCCGCTCCGATCCCAGTTCCGCGTCTCTGGTTTTGTTGCTTTTTATTCCTTTTTTTTGTCGTGGGGTGTTTTCTCCCTTTCCCTTTTTCTTCCTTCATCTTTCTTCATTGTCTTTTTTGGATGTTGTCAGAGGCAGGACTAGAACGAAATCCAAACCTGAAACTCTCAAAAGTTTCATGGGGTCAGATTTCGCTTCGGTCCTGGATTCACCTGGTTCGGGTCGGATTTGGTTCCGGTCCCGGTTTCGCGTTGCTGGTTTGTTTTGTCCCAGTTCTGATTTCTTTTTGGCCCTTCCCCTACCAGTTTTGAAGGAGGGTGTCGTTTCTGGTTCGGATTTGGTTCCGCCTCCACCAGAGTTGGGTTTTCTTTTTGCTATGCATCTTTAAGTAATGTACTTTTCATGCTTTGAAGACTAATGGAGGCATTTGTTTTGCAAGATTGAATTATGCACATGATGATATTTCTCAAGGAGCTCAGTTGGAGGGCATACCTCAATCACATTTTTCCCAAAATTCCTCAATGAAGAGAGTCAACAAGACCTTCCAGATATCTTGCTGACAAGTAGTAGATCTATTCATTTTGAAGTCTCCCAGTCGGCCAGACAGTTTAATCGCCTAGTAAGTTTTCAGATGTCTCGCTGACCGATTGCACACAAGGTTAGCGTCACTGAAAGATTTGCGCTCAGTGAAAGGTTTTTCTGACTCATGAAGCTCGGCGAAGGAGAAGATTTCGGTATGATGTCTCGGAAAAAAGAAGAAAGTCTCACTAACATGAGATAATATCGGCATAACGTCTTGCCGACTAGAGAAAGTCCCACCGAAGAGGGTCGTCATCGGCATAATGTTTTTCCTTCGGTATGATGTCTGGGCGACTACGGAGAGTCTCGCCAAAGTAGAATGAGCTCGGGGAGAAAAGAGGAGCTCGACATGATGTCTCACCGATAGGGTGGACTCTTGCCGAGATGAAACAGCATCGGTGAAAGATTGGAACTCGGTAAAAAATCCTTGCGACTGAGGGATGTCTCCCCGACAAGAATAAACTCTCCCTGGAAGAAGGTCTGAGCTCGCTAAGAGATATAGGCTTCGGCGCGAAGTCTTTCCAACAGAAGAAAGTCATGCCAAAATTTGTTCACAAGGTCGAGATCGGGGAGACTCCGAGTGAAAGATTAGAGCTCAACGTGATGTACTCCTGCCGACAAGTGAGGTCTTAGCGATGGAAAAGGATATTGGTGTGACTAATGGAACCCGCTATGACTTCTTGCTGATGAATGTTTGTCTTGCCGATGGAGTAGCTCAATGAATAGTGGTGTGGAGATCTAACGGCAAGCCTGAAGCTGCGTCCAGAAGATGGTCAATGTACAAAAAGGTCTAGAGCAGAAAGAAGGCCGAAGGAAAGAAAGAACCACGAGTCTTAGGGATAGTTGTGGTGTCTACTGACAGAGGTGCATCCGCATTAATGACAATGCTTTAGAGCATTCAAGGCAACCCTTCAAGGGAGTTTGAAGATGGACACGGGGACTAGAAGTTAATGATGTAGCTGCAAAAGATCTGAGATCACCCCCAAAAAAATCCTTCACCAACATGGACAGCGAGGATTCACATTGAATGTACAATCAACTTTATTCAAAAGATCTAATGGCCGACCCTCCTACAACCAGTGGATATTTTGTTAACCCTAAAATAGGGGCCAACACATTCTTTTTGGATACATTCTGTATATATGGCATTTTGATTCTTTGTAAAGGGGGTTAGAAGGTTAGAAAGTCAAAAAAGTTAGAAAAAGTTAATAGAGGGGAAGAAGAGAAAAATAGAGTAAACAGGTCTAGATATAGATTTTTCAAGAGTAGGAATTTTCTGAAGGATAGAGGAGACAAAGCTGCATCCTGATTCTTTGTAATGGGAGCTTCTTTTGTCTTCTTAGTTAGGAGTTAGATTCAACAGAAGCCAGTAATGTATCTTTGCATTTTTCTTAGTGTAGATGGAAATGATTTGGAGTCGTGGATTCTCTGTACACTGGTGATTGTGCCAGGTTTGTAAATGTTGCTTATCTGTTTCACTAACAGTAGAAGCAACCAGATTTAAATCTACTTCATATTGTGTTCTTGAATGGTTTTTATCTTCAGTTAATCATTTGATTTGAAAATATTTCAAGGAGTGAAGTCTTATTTTGTGTTTTGTTTAAATAGTGATTTTCAATCTCCTATTGAAATTAGCACTGTGAATGAATGAAACTGTGTGTTAATCACAAGTTAATTTTATTCTGCAGTTTTGGTTAGGAATTCCTTGAAAGGTAACAAGTCTGGTTAAGTTGGATGAATTATCATTCTCTTCAGTTCCAAAGCTTTGATCTATCTTTTTCTATTTCTTTAAAAACCCCAGTTAAAGTAGGTTTAAATTCATTCTTGATCTTAGAACAATCCAGAAGCTCAACACCAGTAGGGCCCTTGAACATTACTATTACATTGACCATTGAGCAACATCAGCACAGTTGAGAACCAACTACAAAGACCTTGGGAGCTAAGATATCCATGTGTTTTCTTTCTCTTTCAGGAGAAACAAAATAGCAATATTTTGTTTACACATTGTGTCATTAAGACCCATCAACAGATATGGTGCTAGAAGGAGGGTCTAGAAGAGAAAACTGGATAATACTGGGTTTTTCTTATCAGAGAAGCTCCATAGAATTCTTCGATCAGCTGAAAATCCATCACCTTTGATAGAAATCAAGACCCCAACAAGACACAAGGCTCGCAAAAATGGGGCAACCATCATACCACCCTTGTCAGCTCCGCTCACTCCACCAGACTTCTCACCAATACCCCAGTGGATACCTATCAATCCACCACCGAATCCATCTCAATTTTCATCACAGCTGGTTCAACCCATTCAACAGCTGGCTCAACCACCACCCCCACCAATGGCGTTCTTTCAGAATAATCCCTCTCCATTTGGGACTATTCCTGGAGGTTTTCATGATATGCCTAAGAATCCTGAGAAATTTGTCCCAAATACATTCATGGCGAATCAAGGAGTGCTGAAGAGCACATACAAGCTTTTCAGGATGCTTGTACCAGGGCTCAGATAGCTCACCATGATGTAGTTTGTAGGTTGTTCCCTTATTCCTTAGGGGATATGGCGTACAACTGGTATCTTAATCTTCCATGAGGTTCTATTCTGACCTAGACAGACTTGGAAAATGCTTTCATCAATTAGTTCAGAGTTTATGTGGATCCAGCCCTTTTGTACCATCAATTTGCTACCATTAGGAAGGAGCCATGCAAATCCTTGCCCTTGTTCAATACCAAGTTTCAACGAATGTATAGGAGGCTGCAGGATCCCTATCTAGTTACTGAGAATAGTGCCATTCAAGCATACTTTAGAGTTATAGACCCCTTTCCCAACTTATTCCTGCAAAGGACTTATCAACTGGCAGATATCAATTCTCTATCTAAAATCTACCATTTGGCTATCAAGCTGCAACAACAAATTAGTTCTCAACAAGGAAGTTTGGGAGGAGGTTTTCCTTCAATAGGATATCAGGTGCATAGCCCAACCCCTCTATTCAATACTGTCTCAGGAATGTCTCCTTCCCATTATGGACCTATGCCTGAGTTGCAAACTCAACCTCCTGTGCCATTCTTTGCTAGTGGAACTCTTGACTTCTTTCAACAATCACAGGTTCCTCAAAGTCCTCATGGTCATCATAACCAAATTAGAACACCAAATCATGGTGGTCAGCCACTTGTTGCTAAGAGTGTTGAAAGTGAAAAGACAGTTCAACCCACAAACGAGGTAGAGACCTTAAAGAAAACACTGTCTCAAGTTACAAATGACATGGCTCAGCTTAGACTGAACCCCTCTCAAAACCAAGGTAATTATCCTAATCAGAGCAATAACAATTAGGGTAATTATCAGAATCATAACAATTACAACCAAAGGGGTTATCAAGGCCAAAACTCCTCTAACCAAGGGTATCAAAATCAAAATAGAGGATATAACTAGAGGCCAAATAATAACCGACAATGGAATACAGGGCCAAACAATGGTGGAATTTCTCACAATTATGAGGAGAGGTCACATACTGCAAATGTGGCTAACCTCAATTTTATGACTAACTGGTGCAAGGCTACATGATACTGCAACCCATTCTGAGGTAAACTGCCCTGAAATGGAAAAGATGGTCAAGATGGCACAGGCAGATGCCCAAACATTCCAAGGGAATTCAAACAAAGGAGGTGACTCAGTAGATACAACAATGACTTATGACCTCTTCGAGGAAGAACCTTCATTCCCAAGGCAAGATGAGAATGAACCAGAGGAAGATATGTATGACGCCCAAGATTTTCAGACAAAGGGAGGACACTTCCTAAGAAATTAGAATAAGGGTCTGTTTACCACATCGACACCACTTAATCACATGGTGCCTCTGAATCAAAGTGCTGATAACAATCCTCCTCCACCAAAAGGCCCACCTGACTTCCATAATAGGGGTAATTCACTTGGAGTTTTCAAAAGTAATACAAGTTATAATACAAAATTTGATATTGTTTCTGAGATGTAGAAACAGAAAACCTCTTTGTCATACTTTGACATCCTAAAGTGGTGCCCTGCCCAAAGGGCGATAGTGCTGAAAAATTTGGAGCAAGCTGACAAATCAAAAGGAAAGAACAAGGTGGCACCTGTTGTAGACATGAACACAACCTTGTACAGAAGCAAGGTAGGTACTCCACCATTTCTTTTAAGTTTAAGAATTTGTGGGAAGAACCTACATAATTGTCTGTTGGATTCAAGGGCTTTTGGCAATGTTATGCCATTTTCTATATGCAAGAAATTGGGATTAAACCCTGTCCAAACAAATAAGAAGGTCATCCAACTTGACAAGATAGAGGTTAATGTAGTGGGAGAGTTGAGAAACATACATGTGCAAGTAGGGTCAGACCCTAGGATTCAAACCAATATAGATGTTCAAGTGGCAGACATTCCCGAGACTTATGGTATGTTGTTGAGCAAAGATTTGATGAAAGGTATAGGGGGATATCTCTCCCTTGACTTTTCACATATGTGCCTACCATGGAGGGGAGTGCCTACACAAATTAGGGTTGAAATTGAGCCTCACCTCAAGCATGTCATCACTGAGTATGATTTCCCCAATGAGGTATCTTACTTTGAAACCGGGATAGGGGTTTATATAAGGGATGAAATTTTAACCTTTTCTGTTCTTGATCCTAAAGAACTGCCAATACCAAAATTCCCTGATTCTATGATTAATGAAAACCAACAAGCATTGATCAAGAAGCTACAACAGGATCAGCTGGTCTTAGGGGAAGATACTGATCTGCAGAGTCTTCTACTCCCTAATTGGTGTAGGGTGCATTACCAAAATCATTCTAAATTGACTTGCCAACCCTGCATTGACATTTTAAATCATGTTTCCCAAGCTGAGGAAGCTAGCTTAAGTCACCCTAATACCATTGCAAATCACTTCTCATTTGAAGCCAAGGAAGCAATAATGTTAACCAAGGATAAGACACCTTCAAAGGAAGTTCCTTCTCAAAATGAACCTACCCCAGACAAATTTCTGAATCAACATATTAATGAGGAGCAACCCCAAGGTTTTTTCAACACTCCTGTACTCACGAGTATACCGAAACCCAAGGGGTTAACCAAAAGAACAAGTGACTGTCAAAAGGATAGCCATAGATTATATGATATAGCTGAGCAGGAATTGGAAAGAGTACCTAAAGAACCTATTGAGCACCCGTTCCCTATATCTGATGCAAAAGATCAAGGAGCCCCACCTCTGGCTCATCCTATCCAAATGCCCACAATAACCTCCAAAGGATCAACCCCAGCTCATGATCAACTGTGGACCCTTACGTTTGATGGATCTAAGTCCAAAATAGGTTGTGGTGTTGGGATTGAATTAACCAGCCCGAAAGGGAAAACTTTCTTTGCTTCTTACAGGTTGTAGTTTGAATGCACTAACAACGTAGCGGAATATGAAGCTCTAACTCGGGGGCTGATGTTCGCACATAAGAAGAAAGTCACAGCCTTGAGGTCAAAGGAGATTTAGAAATTGTTATCAAGCAAGTGCGTAGCCAATACACATGTCACAATAGAAGGCTGGCAGCTTATAGAAATGGGTATGGAACTTGATTGAAGACTTCGATGCTTTTGGGATTAGCTTAATCCCAAGAGAGGAGAATTAGATAGCCGATTCATTAGTTGTTGCTGCAAGCACCTTGAAACCTATGCAAGGCTCCAAGCTTAAGAAATTCTCATTGGAATCAATATCCACCCCTGTTGTTCCTGATAATGTCAAGAACTTTCAATTTTTTGATGATGATCGACATATCCTTGCTTTTCTAGCAAGTTCAGATGCTTTTGAAGGACAAATCATTGATGAGTCCAACAGGGATCAAGGAGATTGGAACCCTGGAGATTGTGATATAGAAGGGGTCCTCAATCTAAAAATTAATAGCATCCCCAAGGAAATTGTGGCCTTGGAAAGAATTTTTTAATCAGACCCAAGGGATCGAGAGAAGATATCAGCTGAAGATAAAGGAGGTGAATATGAAATTGTTAACCTAGCTGATTCTGGCCCTGAAAGAAATGTTTACATAGGGAAAGCTTGCCCTGAAACAATCAAAAAAGATATACTAAGGGCACTGAAGAAAGATATTGTTGTGATAGCCTAGGGGTATGAGGATTTAAAAACATTTGATACTTCTGTAATAACTCATACCATCCCTCTGAAGCTCGAAGCTAAACCATTCTGACAGAAGCAGCGCCCTGTCAACACCTTGATTGAACCACTGATCCTTAAAGAAGTTTAGAAATTTCTTTCTGCAAGAATAATCTTCCCTATTCGACATTCAACATGGGTGGCTAACTTGGTCCTAGTCCGTAAGAAAAATGGAGAGATCAGGCTATGTGTAGACTTTAGGAATCTGAATAGAGCTTTAGAAAAAGATAACTACCCACTCCCTTCACTGGATGAAGTCTTGCAGACTATCAATGGGTCTCAGATGATATCATTCCAGGATGGTTATTCCGGATACAATCAGGTAATGGTTAACTGTGAAGACAGAATGAAGACAACCTTCACTACAAAGTGGGGAACATTTGCATACAAGAGAATGCCATTCGGTCTGATAAACGTTGGAGCAACTTTTCAGCATGCCATGGACGTAGCATTTAAAGATATGATTAGCAAATGCATCATCATTTACATGGACGACCTGACAGTGTTCTCCAAGGACCGACTGAACCACGCTGTAGACTTAGCTAGGGTTCTTGAACGGTGTATCCGATATGGCGTCTCCCTAAATCCAAAAAAGTGTGTGTTCAGAGTTTCTGAAGGGAAGCTTTTGGGACACAATCTCAAAAAGAGGAATATCAATCGATCCAGACCGAGTTGAGTCCATTCTGAAGATCGCCATGCCAGGAAGTAAGAAGGAGATGAGATCCTTCTTTGGAAAGATCAACTTTGTGAGAAAATTTATCACGGGCTTTGCAGAAATTGTTAAACCACTGAATCAAATGATGAAAAAAGATGCCAAAATAGAATGGACTGATGAGGCAAAGGTCGCATTTTCATAGGTCAAGCGATCCATTTCAGAAGTGCCAGTCCTTACCAACCCTGACTACACGAGGCCATTCTACATTTATTCCTTTGCTTCTAAACATTCCTGTGCAGCTGTATTAACTCAACGAAGAGAAGAGGGAGAGGAAAGACCAATCGCTTTCATGAGTTCCCCGTTCAAGAATTCTGAAATAAAATACCTGCCTCTTGAGAAAAAAACTTTTGCGCTGGTCAGAGCTGTCAAAAATTTGAGGCACTACATTCTCCGAAGCCAAATCATTGTTCTAGTTCCTGGCGCTGCTGTGAAGACTCTACTTATGCAGAGCGAACTGGGAGAAAGAAGAGGGAAATGGATAGCCATCTTGCAAGAGTTCGATCTGGAGGTATGCCCTATGAAACTTTTCAGAGGCATAGGCCTATCTAAATCCATGGTGAATGCTGGTGAGAATATTATTTTCCAGCAATACACTACTCGGTCCTTTTCCAATGACCCTTGGTATGCTGATATCATCTATTTCATCCTCAACAATTGATGTCTAGAGGGAATGAACGCCACTCAAAGGAGAGCGCTGAGAATGAAGAGCTCACATTATATGCTCAAAGGAGGATTGCTATACAGGAATAATTTTGAGGGATTATACCTATGATGCCTTGATCAGCAAGAGGCTAAACACATGATTACTGAATTCCATGGGAAACATGGCACAAGTCATGGTTCCGCAAACTTGTTAGCACATCAGATCCTCAGATCTGGTTACTACTGGTCGTGTGTGTTCAAAGATTCCCATCAACATGTAAGAACATGTCACATATGTCATATTTTTGCATCAAAGGAACACCATCTAGCCATGCCATTGCAGCCTGTCTACGAGGTAAGGCCATTTGCCCAGTGGGCACTGGATTTTATTGCGGTAATTAACCCAAACTCTTATGCAGGACACAAATTTATTCTGACTGCCACTAATTACTACACAAGATGGACATAGGCTATACTTTGCAAGAACAGCACAATGAAGGTGGTAATCAAGTTCATCACCGAATGCATCACCACTAGGTTTGGAGCACCCTTCGCATTGGTATGTGACAATGGCTCTTCCTTTTCTTCTACTGAGTTCATTTTATGGGCATATGATCACAAAATTATCTTAAAATATTCTTCAAACTATTACCCACAAGGAAATGGAGTTGCAGAATCAACCAATAAGAACCTCTTAGGGGTAATTAAGAAACTGTTAGAAAACAACCCTAGGGACTGGCATACCCAGCTGAAATTTGCGTTATGGGCAGATAGGACTAGGATCAAGGCTGCTTTAAAAATTTCACCATTTAAACTAGTGTATGGACAAGAGCCTGTGTTCCCTATTCATTTACAAATACCTATCCTTGAGTTCATGTAGAAATTCTACTCTAGTGATGATAGGATAGAAGTAAGATTAGCTGCCCTATTAAAATTAGAAGAGCAGAGGGATGCCGCCTTGCAACAATTCTTTAGACACCAGGCTGTTGTCAAATGTTGGTTTGACAAAAGATCCAAAATCAAGGCCTTCAGGATATCAGACCTTGTGTTGTTATGGGATAAGGGCAGTCACCAGAAATTTGATAAGCTCTGGTTAGGTCCTTATCAAATTGCAGAGATCCTAGGAGAAAATACTTTCCGGCTGAGCAGTTTAATGGGAGAACCTATTCCATTGCCTGTCAATGGACAGTTTCTTAAACATTACTTTGAGTTGTAAAGCTTGGTAATTTTCTATTCTGCATGTAAATAGTTCACTGTTCTTTATGTAAATAATTTGTTTTTTTCCTATTTGTAAATAATTTGCTTTTTTGTTTGTAAATAGTTTTTTTGTTTGTTTTGTTTGTTCTTCCTATTCTTTTGTTTCCTTTGTTGTTTGGTTTCTATCTTGTTTTTTTCTTTGGGGGATTCTTTGTTCTTTCCATTTTGAAATGGTGGGCTATTATCTGAAGCATACTTTGGTTATTAAGAGAGAAGTGATTTAGATATTTTCAGGTTTTCTGATTGGGTGATTTTTTCCTAAAATTTTTCTTTATGCCCATTGTCAATAAGAGTTGTGGAAAGTCTCAAAAACAAGGTGCAAAGTAAATGATCTTCATTATCTCCTCTGAATCTGTCACAAATCATCAAGATCATCTTCCTTTGTAATGTTATATTTGTCCTAGGATGATAGTGTTGTAAGATTTGAGTGAAAAATACGATCTCCCAAGCATTGTTATGAGGTCCATGGTAGTTTTCAACCTAGAACAGATGTTAAACATCTGACATATTGAGAAAAAAATAAATGAAATATCCGGAACTCTATTTTAAAAAAAAGAAAAAGGAGAGAACTATTTAAAGAGAAAAGAGGACTCAATATGAATGGGTGATTCCAGTATCTCTATCGGGGCTATGGACGCTTGACTGGCAGTAGAGCAATGCTGTGAGAAAACTAGAGGTATCTCCGTTGGGGCTATGGACGCCTGACTGGCAGCGGAGCAATGCCCAGGATGTCATTGCACGATAGCTAAAGGGAATCAACTCATGTAGCTTAAATCTTGCACAATGATGTTCGAAAGATGAAGAGAACTTTATAAAAGAGTGATGCACAATCAAGCACACATATAGATTCAGGGGTAGTCATTGTTGATTTACATTTGAGATTCTAGCTCAGCCTTGGTTGCTAAAACTGACCCAACTGGAGTTGTGATGTTCATAAACCAGGAGTTCTGGGTAGCTGAATCCTTCAGTTTCTTGAAAATGGTTAAACCATTTTCCCAGCTGAGTCGCCATTTGTTATGCCTTGCATAACCCCCCCCCATATTTATTTTGGAACAAAATGGGTCCCCCTGGTTCTATTCTTTTTTTTCCTTTCTTTTTTTCCTTGGGCATTTTTCTTTGTTCTGTCAGGTGTAGAACCGAGACCAAAATTGAGCTTGGAAATTAGGTCTAGGGTCTGGTCTTGTTTTCTCCCTGGTTTCGATCCCGACAACTCCTTTTTTTCCTCCTAAATCTGTCTTTTGTTCTAGCGGACTCGGAACCGGAACTGGAACCGAACCTTGAAACTTTCAAAAGTTTCAGGTTTGGGTTTCGTTCTGATCTCGGTTCCACGTCTCTAGTTCTGTTGCTTATTATTCCTTTTGTTTTTGTCATGGGGTATTTTCCCCCTTTCCTTTTTTCTTCCTTCATCTGTCTTCGTCGTCTTTTTTGGATGTTGTCAGAGGCGGGACCGGAACGGAATCTGGACCTAAAACTTTAAAAAGTTTCAGGGGGTCGGATTTCGCTCCGGTCCTGGTTCGCCTGGTTCAGGTCAGATTTGATTCTGGTCCCGGTTCCATGTTGTTGGTTTGTTTTGTCTCGGTTCTGATTTCTTTTTGGCCCCGCCCCCATCGGTTTTGAAGGAGGGTGTCGTTTCTAGTTCGGATTTGGTTCCGCCTCTGCCAGAGTTGGGTTTCTTTTTGCTATGCATCTGTAAGTAATGTACTTTTCATACTTTGAAGACTAATGGAGGAATTTGTTTTGCAAGGTTGAATTATGCACATGATGATATTTCTCAAGGAGCTTAGTTGGAGGGCATACCTCAATCACATTTGGCCCGAAATTCCTCAATGAAGAATGTCGGCAAGACCTTCCAGATATCTTGCTGACAAGCAGTAGTTCTATTCATTTTGAAGTGTCCCAGTCGGCCAGACAGTTTAATCGCCTTAGGTTTTCAGATGTCTCGCTAACCGATTGCACACAGGGTTAGCGTCGCCGAAAGATTTGTGCTCAGTGAAAGGTTTTGCCAACTCATGAAGCTCGGCGAAGGAGGAGATTTCGGTATGATGTCTCAGCGAAAGAAAAAAGTCTCGCCAACATGAGATAATATTGGCATAACATCTTGCCGACTAGAGAAATTCCCACCGAAGAGGGCCATCATCGACATAATGTTTTTCCTTCAGTATGATGTTTGGGTGACTATGGAGAGTCTCGCCGAAATAGAATGAGCTCGGGGAGAAAAGAGGAGCTTGACATGATGTCTCACTAATAGGGTGGACTCTTCCCAAGATGAAATGACATCGGCGAAAGATTGGAACTCGGTGAAAAATCCTGGTGACCGAGGGATGTCTCCCCGACAAGAATAAAATCTCCCTGGAAGAAGATCTGAGCTCACCAAGAGATATAGGCTTCAGCGCAGAGGCTTGCCGACAGATGAAAGTCACACCGAAAGTTGTTCACAAGGTCAAGATCGGGGAGACTCTAAGTGAAAGATTAGAGCTCGGCGTGATGTCCTTCTGACAAGTGAGGTCTTAGCGATGGAAAAGGATATTGGTGTGACTAATGGAACCTGCTATGACTTCTTGTTGATGAATGTTTGTCTTGCTGATGGAGCAGCTCAATGAACAGTGGTGTGGAGATCTAACGGCAAGCTTGATGTTGCGTCTAGAAGATGGTCAATGTACAAAAAGGTCTAGAGCAGAAAGAAGGCCAAAGGAAAGAAAGAACCACGAGTCTTAGGGACAGCTGTGGTGTCTACTAACAGAGGTGCATCCACATTAATGACAATGCTTTAGAGCATTCAAGGCAACCCTTCAAGGGAGTTCGAAGATGGACACGAGGACTAGAAGTTAATGCTATAGCTGCAAAAGATCTGAGATCACCCCCGGAACAATCCTTCACCAACATGGACAGCAGGGATTCACATTGAATGCACAATCAACTTTATTCAAAAGATCTAAGGGCCGACCCTTCTACAACCAGCAGATATTTTGTTAACCCTAAAATAGGGGCTAGCGCATTCTTTTTGGATACATTCTATATATATGGCATTTTGATTCTTTGTAAAGGGGGTTAGAAGGTCAGAAAAAGTTAATAGAAGGGAAGAAGAAAAAAATAGAGTAAACAGGTCTAGATATAGATTTTTCAAGTGTAGGAATTTTCTGAAGGATAGAGGAGACAGAGCTGCATCTTGATTCTTTGTAATGGGAGCTTATTTTTTCTTCTTAGTTAGGAGTTAGATTCAGCGGAAGCCAATAATGTATCTTTCCATTTTTCTTAGTGTAGATGGAAACGATTTGGAGTCATGGATTCTCTGTACATTGGTAATTGTGCTAGGTTTGTAAATGTTGCTTATCTGTTTCACTAACAGTAGAAGCAACTAGATTTAAATCTACTTCATATTGTGTTCTTGAATGGTGTTTATCTTTAGTTAATCATTTGATTTGAAAAGATTTCAAGGAGTGAAGTCTTATTTTGTGTTTTGTTTAAATAGTGATTTTCAATCTGCTATTGAAATTAGCACTGTGAATGAATGAAACTGTGTGTTAATCACAAGTTAATTTTATTCTGTAGTTTTAGTTAGGAATTCCTTGTAACGTAACAAGTCTGGTTAAGTTGGATGAATTATCATTCTCTTCGGTTCCAAAGCTTTGATCTATCTTTTTCTATTTCTTTAAAAACCCCAGTTAAAGTAGGTTTAAATTCATGCTTGATCTTAGAACAATCCAGAAGCTCAACACCAGCAGGCCCCTTGAACATTACTGTTACATTGACCGTTGAGCAACATCAGCACAGTTGAGAACCAACTACAAAGACCTTGGGATCTAAGATATCCATGTGTTGTCTTTCTCTTTCAGGAGAAACAAAATAGCAATATTATGTTTACACGTTGTTGTGTCATTAATACCCGTCAACAACTCTCTACTGGCCTTCACCTGTTATATCAAATTTGGACCTCTTGGAATGGAAAGATAAGCCAAGAGAACTCATCTCCTCTTCTGAATCTTTGGCAGAAATAATGGAAGGGCATGCCTCTCCAGTGCCAATCGTCAAAGGGAAGTCTCCACCAAAACCAATCTTATGTTTGTCTCTTTTAACAATGGTATCAAAGTCACATACCTGTCGAGTGACTTCCAGAAGTATGATATGATCAGTGGGATACCTTGGAAGTTTGTATGGAGCCCTTTGATAGCCATCAACCCAGATGTATTAGAAGGTTGGGAATTGAATGAACCAAGCACCATATTTCTTAATTAACTCCTTGGCCTGGTCTGAAATCCTCACATGCTCTGCTCCCTGAAGCAACCTGGTGATATGCATGGTGAATGCATCATTCACCCTCTTGTAGCTCGAGCTTCCCAAATGCAACTGAGGATACACCTCATAAATAATATCCTGTCCAAAGGTGCCCCTGGTACTCAATCCCTTGTAAGGATGAAACCTTGCAAGAGCATAGACCAAGTATGAGGTCATTGTGAAGGTCTTGGTCTGCAGCACATTGGACAACTACTCATGATTCACCCTGCTAATGACACCTGCCCAGTGGTAGTCAGTCTTCTCTTGTTCCAACCTCACAATCACATGGCACATCCAATTCTCAAACATGCCAGCATTCTTCAGTCCAACCACCTTGCTAAGAAGAGTGATGGCATCATAATACTCCTTTTTGAACTTTGCCCTGAATAACTGCTTAGGCAGTTTGGAATAATGAGACTTAGGCTTCTCCAACTAGGAATTGATAAGTTGTTGAGATTTAAGGGTCTATTCTTCATAGTACTCCTGAGCTGCCTTCATGTTGAATGCCACCACATGAGATCTATCCGGCATATCAAAATTCTGAGCAATGGAAACAGGGTTCAAATTTGCCACAATCCTCCCTTAAGGACCAATTATCCTCTGTGTATCACTTTCATAGTGCCTGGCACACTCAAGGACCAACTCATAACACTGCAACGTGGAGGGGAAACCAACTACATGCGCTAATCCTGATTCTAACATCCTCTTAGCCACTAGAGGAAGATCATGTGCTACCATTTTTCCTTTGAACTCCTCATAGTCCCATACTCCAACATTCATGTCTGTTACCTCTGACCAGACATAAGTGATTTTACTCTCTGGAATCTTTCTCTTGATGTCCATCTTTATTCTTTCTGCTTCGGATATGGAAGATCCCTCCATGTCACCCTTAGCCTTTCCAGCGGTTACCTTGCTAGATTCAGCCTGCACTTGACAAAGGAAATATAATAAAAATAACACCAACAAAGGTTAACCAATAAAAATCATCACTAAATCATATTAAACCTCATATAGAATGATCATGTTAAACTTCAGGTTTCAGGACCATCCGCGGAATCCAAGCCAGGAAGGAATTTCAGAGAATTCTGGGCCAGACAGATTCTAGCAGAATAAACAAGAAAACACCAATTAGCAACTTAATCCTATCATTATTAATCAATATATAGCATGTGAGATCTCAAAATAGCATAAATAAATCATCAAATGCATAGTCATCCATTAACACATCATGCTATTTCAAATTCCTTCATATTCCATTAGATTCCATCAAATTCCAAGAAAATCCACCAGAGATGAATTTTCGCGAAGGAGGAGACACTTTGCAAACTGGGGAAAAAACAGGGAGCCAAGGATTTCAGGAAAATCCAGACCTGAAGGAAATCCATGGATAAGGTAAAACTCCAAAAGTATGTGGATTCCGAGAAAATGAAGGAGATCGGGAAAATCTGCCACAAACAAAAAATCCCGAACTTCGACACTAAATGATGTTTTTGCCTAGACCGATGGATCGATCATAAATTTTGAGAATCTAGGCCTGAGACAAGTTTGGTATGGGCCTTCTATAGGTTTTCTTAGAATTCTAGGCCAATTCAAAAGCATACTAGGGTTAAATGGTGAGGCCCTAAATCAAATTCTATAAATTCGCCATTAACGCACAAGCAAGCTCAGGATTCAGGTATTTCAACTGCCAAGTCTTTACTAGGGTGAAATCACGGCCCTCAAGCAAGACTCCTCATTATGTAAAGAAACAAAAAAACTCAGAAATTACTTGGGAGACCATAAATCAAACAATTTTATGCAACCCTAGCCACGAAAATGTTCAAATAATGCAGAGAATTAAACCCCAAGCAAACCAAAAACGCCAAGGAAATTCCAATCATTCATCAATCAAAAGCAGGGCAATCGAATACATACCATTTGATGCAGCAGAAATCAAATGAGACAGCAAATACCGATTTAATGGCGCCCAGCGACGACAGCAATAGTAATGTTCAAGAAATCACCACTCAAATCAAACAATTCACCAACTCAGCGCCCTAAATCAATTTGAATACCAAAAGAAAGCACTCCATAGCTCAATTGATGATAAAAAACAAAGCATAATAGCACAAAAGACCTCAAAGATCGGTTAAATACATCGTTCAAAGCTCGTACAGATGACATTTAATGCAGTCAACAAGACAGCTAAGAAAATACAGGAACCCGACAACAGGATGGAATCCGGAAAAATCCGGACCACACAAAATTTCGTGAAGAACGAAAATCTTTGAACCACAATGCTCAGCCGAAGTCTGAGTAGGATCCGAGAAAATCCGACCAAGGTGGAAAGTCTTGAACTTCAGTGAAAACCCGAACTTACCTCAAAACTAAAGATCTTCAATGAATAACTTAGGGGAACCACTTAGGCAATCAAAATAAACATTTAAACACATGCCAAAATAAGATAAAACCTCAAAATGAAAGCGCCAAGACACCAAAACCAAAGCAAAAGAGGGTCCCTACTTTCAGCGAGGCGTGTGTGCGAAAACTGCACAATACTATTGTGTATATGTTTGGTATACATAGTAGTATATAGTATTACTGCAGGAGGATATACAATTTTTCTCAAATAAACATTTCATGAAATGAAACTGAAAATAATGTCTTTTAAATTTCCTAAAAAAAATAACTCTTAGTAGAGTATAAATCAACAATCAAAATGATGTTTCTTCCTCATCAACCTTTTTGAATGTCTTCAATAATATATATATATATATATATAATGTTCATTGTCTTTGAACTGGAAACAAACTACCATCTTTATAATTGATTTGTATTTCCTTAACAAATAATAGAATGGTAACATACTATAGTTTTGTTCACCATATCCGAACCAAGGTTAATAACATAATACTATGTTGTATGCAAACCCAAATAGATAATTAAAACACTTTAACTTAATCACATAAGGTTTACTCATAACTGACTCATATAACAGAATGTACAGTTGATCCTTTGTTCCAATTCCTTTAACAAATAAATGGGTATCAAACATAGGATTTTGACATAAGAATTTTCATGTTCTACAAAGAATGCTAATCCCTAGACTAGGATCTTGAAACAACGGAGATAGTTATTCAACTTGAACAAAAAGATATACAATATTAAAGCCTCGAATAGAGTTCCAATAAATTAAATAAACTTTGCACAAAAAGTCTAAACCTCAAAGAAAATACAACCTCGAACTAGGGTTACAAATAGTTACAACTTTCTTCTCTTCTCAAAAGTCGACTAGGGTTTAGAAACAAAAACATTAACAACGTTCACATAAGCTTAACTGGTTTTAGTTGAAACAAAAAACAAGAAAAGTTTGTTTCCACCCAACAAAATCTCTAAGACATGAAACAACAAGAAATACTTAGTTTTGAAAATGAAGAACCAAGAAATTAGGGAATGATAACACCTGTTTCACCCCTTAGTTTTACACTATTCCTATTTTGTTTCAGTCTGAGCACAACTCCATTAAAATTCCTCTTCAAATTGTCAAAACCACTTGTGCCCTAGCCCTTCAAAAATAGGGTTTCATCCAAAATGAATTTTTAGAAAATGAAGTGCTAAAGTTGCTTAAGCAAAAATAAGCTTCGGTTATATTTCTCTTTTCCACTTTTATGGCATATGCTCCATGCCACTTTTTAGTGCCCACAATAAGGTTTATTAACCTTATATTAGTAATGACTTCCAAATACCATGCCTTAGGATATTTCAATGTCCTAGGTCTTAAGAAATCACAACCCTTATCATCTTATCACATATATAACCAAGATCTTATCATTCTTTACACATATAAAATGGAAGATATATAAGTAACAAATTTTATAATGAAGCCTCTTTAAGTCTTGTAATTGCATTTACATTTAAACACAATATTTGCCATCTTAGAAAATATGCAATCAACCCTTTTCAAAACTTGCAACTGAATATGCATATTATCTTAATATTTTGCCATCATCGGAAATCTGAATTAGAATATACCATACAATATGCCAAGAAAGTAATGCTGCAATGTATGTCACTGAACCAAGCACAAAAAGATATCGTTCTATACCAAGTGTGCCATATACCTATTCATCATGTATACCAATCTGATGGTCCTTGTGTGGCTTGTCATCAAGGGAAAAAATTGAGGGTGCAACAAACTCCCCCTTTGTCCTTGATGGAAAAACATACATCTCTCTCCCCCTTTTTGCCTCAAAGATAAAGGGCAGAAAAAATGTGTCATGCCACTAATTTCCAATGTTAACCAAAAACATAACTAGCCAATGTCAATTGTCAATCATGAGTTCAAAGAACCAAACAAAAACTACACTAAAAACAATCATATACTTTGTCATATATCAGGACAATAAATACCAATGTCAATGTACCATAATGCCCATAGCAACGCTCTGTCATGTAACAAGACAATGAATGCCACAATGTACCATAACCACTGAATAACTGAAACAAATGAGTAAAATATGAACATTATACCAGACTGTCAGAAAAAATGAGTATATCAACCTATATCAACTTGAGTAAACTATGAAATAGTTATTTCCCTCTGAGTCAACTCAAAAAACCATGGAGCAAATCATAATGTGTAACCACATTCAACAAACTATCAAATGCAACAGTGCATATCACTTGTAAAGTATAAAAGTATCCAAAGAATCAACACAAGATCACACCAACTCATACTGTCCATTACCAAATTTCAAACAATTTGAATATCAATATCAAATAAAGTGAACCAAGAAACAACAAAATTCAAGTGAACCAAGTGAAAGCTTCAAACTTATTGTCCTCATATAACAACATAAACATTGAAGTTTCACTTATCCAAGTTCTAGCATCTACACTCATATCAACCAACCTTGTTAAGTGGAATGATCACTAAATTTATCTTATATTCCCATACTAATCATTGTATTCCCATATCAAGAAAATCAAAGTGCAGTAGACATTTGTCTACATTTAGTATGATTCATCTATCAAGAGTTGCAGAGCATGCTAGCAACATGCCAAGAAAATCATCCACAATACCTACAAACTCAAGTGCCATGTATAAAAGATAAAACTAGAAAGCCCCCCTATCTAAATGCACAAGGGCAACAACTGAATCACTATTAGATCCCTTAATCACTGTCAACATGTAATCACTGTTACTGTCCAATGAAATGTCACTATTAAAAACTGTACCAAGTAACAAAGATCACCTGTCAAGAAGACACAATGCACAACATATCATGCATATCACTGTAAAAGATCCAGATCACTATTCAAACTACTATTGCAACAAAAGTCAAATGGATAACTACTCCCTGAGTTCACTTATCACTTTAACATGTGTTGCTTCCTTTGTCATGTCAAAATATCACTATCCATCACTAGGATACAAATAACATAATCACTTGTTAGTCAATCACTATCATTAATGAATACCACTAAGAATTCAAGACATCAAGACTTGCTAAGAATGAATAACCACTGACAAACAAGAAAATACCTTTTTCCAAAATTGTCGTTACTTGAAACTTTGATAGAGACAACATGAATATCATAGACATTTTAAACACTGTGTTATTCTTTTGAGTTTAGCTCTTCTCTGTTGTCTCTTTAACTTATGCATTCATCTTCCATTATGATTAATCAACTTTCCCTTGCTTAGAAATAGAATATTTTGATCAAATGAGTTATTCAATATAAGACCATTATCACAAGATCACTATTAAGAAGAATGTATAAACTCATTGAATGACATGATTGAGAATCTACTATTCCACTAATTGCCTTTTACATGAGTTGTATTAGTACTACCATCAAACCATTGAAAGCCCTGACACACCAAGTATGAGTATCACAAGACCCCAGTTGTAGCACTATCATAAGCTAGTTGTGCCAATCAACTATTATTGTTGGTTATATCACTGTGATGCATACGATTACTATCATCTGTATGTATAACACTGTCAAGAGAATATCAAGAGCACAAGTCACTGTCAATCATGACAAACACTACCATCAATGTCAATATAGGAATATACCAATGCCATCATCAATGTCCAATACAACATGTACCTTGTAAACACTGCCCCTTGATCACTATAGTTTCCATTTTTAGAGATGTAAACAAATACACCTTGTCACAGAGTCTTTGGCACAAGAACATAGCACCACAAACCACTAAAGACACCAAGAAACTACACAGAGAGTCAAAGCTTATACCACTATCAAAGGCCTTAAGATCAACACACATTTTCATTACTGACTCTTCCTAATATTATTGGATCTTTCTTATATAACAATCAACCTCCAACTTTTGATATCTAAAACAATTTATGAACATTCTTTGATACCAAAATCATTATTACAAATTGCTAGTGCACCAACACCATTATTGATCAACAAGAATGAACATCTTGACATATGTGAAACAAAGAATTATCTCAAGTATAGCATCATGAAACAAAGAAACAAGAATCAACTCTTGAAACAACTCAAGAAGCAACCAAAGCAACTATAATAACACTATCTTTAATAGCACTACACTTACTGTCATTGCACTATGTAAAATCTTACACAACTTCCTTGTTTTCTCTAGGGGTCTAAAAGGTAAATCACTAACCTGCTCCCCCTTACTTCATGCTACCTTTTATGTACTAAGAGATATTCCTTGTGCAATATGCACAAGTTTAGAATCCTTTTTTCTTGATTTTTTTTTCTTCTCCAGATTTTCATAGGCTCCTTATTTTGCTTGCTCAAAGTATCTCTTGCTTAGGTGATTTTAACAATTTACTTTTGCAAAACTTGGCTCTATGTCCAAAACCATTACATCTATAGCACATGACTTGATGATTAACAAGAGAAGCATAATTTTTACTTGATCATTCAAAATCATTCCAACCTTTGTTTTTTCCTTGTAACCAACAATCTCTTTTTATGTGTCCAACCTTATTATAGTTATAACAAACAACATTGTAGTTTTGATTTGACAACCCATAATAACTACAACCTCTAGTTTATGACGATACTTATGGAAAACATAGAAATAACCATGAAAATGAGAATAGTTATACCTCATTGAATAATATTGTTTGGTAGATGAAGATCCTATGAACCAGTTGTATCTTCTTCCAACCTTGTTGAAGACCTTGTGTTTTTTTTCATCAATAACCTTATTTTTTATTTCAGAAGTAGTAGCATGATAGTTCAAGTCTATTTTATTTCTTGGAATTTTTCTAACTCTAAAACTCTTTCCATCTTTTGTTGCAAACACTATTTTTTTTTTTGACTCATCTTGAACTCTAGAGCTTTGTCCTTTTTCATACCCTAAAGCAAATCAGTCCTTTTTACTCTTTTAACTACTCAACATATTATTCAATGCATCAATACCTTTCTCAAATTTTTGAATTTCGAAGATTTCAAGGTCTTTTCTCAAGGAAACTATTTCACCTTCAAGATTTTGGCACTCAACTGCTTTGGCTTCTAAATTAGACCTAGTCACTTGGGCTATTCTCTTACTTTCTTCATTTTCTACTTTCAGACAGATAATTGACTCATTTGATTTTTCAAAATTTTCTCTCAAAGAGATAATTTTAGTTTCTAACTTCTTTCAATCTTCTTCCTTTTTCTCTAATTGAAATTTTACTTCCTTTTTCACCTTTCTAAGACTCTCAATCTCATCAAGTGCAGCAATAAGTTCTTCCTCAAAATCAATTTCTCCTTCAACATCTAAATCATTCATGTCTACCACAAATTCATCAAATCCTATATTATATTTATTTTCTTCTTTAGACTGAGGTTTATCTTTTGACATTTCTACTTTAGAAAACTGTGATTTTTCTTTCTTATTCCTATTCCTCTTTCCCATGACAACCAATACTCCACCTCCAAGAATCTCCTAGGTTAGTTAGATAGGGTTTGGATTTGATACCAATAGTGGGAGTACACAAGACACTAAGAGGGGATGGTGAATCCGTGTCTAGACAAATTAATTCAGTTTCTTGACTTTTAAAAACCCCTTTTAAACCTTTTGAGAATAATATGAATTATATTTTAGAAGTTAACATGTGTACCAATCTGATTTTCTGATTTCTAATCACATAAATGTAAGTACAGAAATGTATAACTATGAAAAAATAAGATCAGTACAGAAATGTATATCTATGAAAAAATAAGATCACAAATGAAACCATATAAAGAACCATAACATAGCAAATTTCTTGACTAGAAAACCCTCTTGGGGTAGAAAAACCACTTGTAAAATCACCTCACCGGATTAATGAACCTCACTAATTATAGAATGCCTCACTGGCAATAAAATAATGCCTCACTGGCAATGTGTCTCACTGACATTAAATGTGCCTCATTGACAATAAAGAATATGCCTCGCTGGAAAGTATGTGCCTAACTGGCTAATACAATCTGCCTCATATCATCATAGTTCTTATACAAATACAAAGTATCATCTCTGTTTCACTTTCACTGCTTCTTCTGATCTCACATTGCTTGACATTCAGAAGCATAAGTCCAAATACAATATGTACTATTGTGTATATGTTTGGTATACATAGTAGTATATAGTATTACTATAGGAGGATATACAATTTTGCTCAGATAAACATTTCATGAAATGAAACTAACAATAATGTCTTTTTACATTACTATAAAAATAGCTCTTAGTAGAGTATAAATCAACAATCAAAATGATATTTCTTCCTCATCAACCTTTTTTAATTTCTTCAATATTATATATATAATGTTCATTGTCTTTGAACTGGAAACAAATTTCCATCTTCATAATTGATTTGTATTTCCTTAACAAATAATAGAATGGTAACATACTGTATCTTTTTTCACCATATCCAAACCAAGGTTAATAACATAATACTCTGTTGTATGCAGACCCAAACAGATAATGAAAACACTTTAACTTAATCATATAAATTTTACTCATAACTAACTCATATAACATAATGTACAACTAAGCCTTTGTTCTAATTCTTTTAACAAATAAATGGGTATCAAACATAGGATTTTGACATAATATTTTTCATGTTCAACAAAGAATGCTAACCCCCAGACTAGGATCTTGAAACAAAAGAGACAATTATTTAACTTGAACAAAAAGATATACAATATTAAATTCCCGAACAGAGTTCCAATAAATCAAATAAAATTTGCACAAAAAAGTCTAAACCTCAAGGAAAATACAACCTTGAACTAGGGTTACAAATAGTTACTGTAGACATCGAAAATATACCGATTGGCATCGTGCATTCGAACCTGACTTACTAACATCGTTTCTTCCTAAATCATCCCTCGGTCTAACCGTTTAATCAAATTCCCCTATCTGATTAAAATCATCAATATTCGTCTCTTAATTAAATAAATCATTTTGTCTAATTAAGTCATTTTCTCTTGTTAATTAAATCAATTCATCTAATCTAATTATCCCTATTTAATTAAATAATCAATTTATTTGATTAAATCTCTAAAGTATATCTATTAAATTAAATAAATTAAAACCTTATTTAGTTTAATCTAACACCATCCCCTTTGATTAAATAAATCAAAATATTTATTTAATTAGCCTCTTATCATATTCCTCTCTTATCTGATTTAAATAAATCCATAAATCTAAGTCAAATAAGTCACATCATCTAATCCCTTGTTAAATTAATCAATCCTTGATTACTTTAATCTAATCTCATGTCACATCCTCTAGATAATGCAAGTTGCACATGAAAATAGATTTAATTCATTTATTAAATCCCTATTTTCCCTCACATGGCATCTTTTGGAATATTCCCCTAATTTGAATTCAAAATCCAAGTGGGAATAAGTCCTTCCAACAAGGCATTTAAGACCTCTTACATGTCCTTTGCCTTGAGCCAAGTGGCATTTATTGCATTTTCCCCTTCCCTCTTACATGTCATTTTATCAAATTTGAATTTCAAATATTGGCATTTATTGGCACAAACCCCAAATCTTGCACAACCATCATCCATTCACAGCTTGACAAGTGGCACCATATCATTGGATGAAATTTAGTCCCACATTGCTCAAATTTGGACTTTCATCCATCTTGAAATCCTATAAATGGAGAGCTCCTCTCCTCATTTTATCATCCACATTCCAAGCAAAGTTACCATGCTAAAATACTTAGCAATTCTCATCCATCATTTGAGTTCTTAGTTAGGCTTTCTTGCAGATTTTGGCTTGGAGCTCTCACATTCATCATCAAAGTGGATCAACATTCCTCAACAATCATCAACTTGCATCATAGGAATTGGGAAAGGGCCAAATTTCCACATCAAATTGGCACCAATTCTCCCATGGGAACAAGAGTTTGCTATTTAAATTAGGATTTCATCTTTTGCTTATCCTTTTATTGTGTTTTCATATATTTTCATTCCTAGTTTGAATTGTAAATGGATTCCATGGGGAATCCTTGTTTATGCTTGCAATATCTAACCTAGGGTGTTTTGTTCTCTTTGTTTTGCAGGTACAATAGATTGGGGTTCACAGTTACAACTTTCTTCTCTTCTCAGAACCTGACTAGGGTTTAGAAACAAGAACATTAACAACTTTCATAGAAGCTTAATTGGTTTTAGTTGAAACAAAAAAAAAAAAAAAATTGTTTCCACCAAATAGAATCCCTAAGACAATGATAGAGAAAATTGAAACAACAAGAAATACTTAGTTTTGAAAATGAAGAAGCAAGAAATTAGGGAATGATAACACCTATTTCAGCCCTTAGTTTTACACTATTCCTATTTTGTTTCAGTTCGAGCACAACTCCATCAAAATTCCTCTTCAAATTGTCAAAACCACCTATGCCCTAGCCTTTCAAAAATAGGGTTTCATCTAAAAAGAATTTTTAGAAAATGAAGTGCTAAAGTTGCTTAAGCAAAAATAAGCTTTGGTTATATTTCTCTTTTCCACTTTTATGACATATGCTCCATGCCACTTTTTAGTGCCCACGATAATTTTTATTAGCCTTATATTAGTAATGACTTCCAAAGACCACGCCTTAGGATATGTCAATTTCCTAGGTCTTAAACAATCATAACCCTTATCATCTTATCACATATATAACCAAGATCTTATCATTCTTTGCACATATAAAATGGAGGATATATAAGTAACAAATATTATAATGAAGCCTCTTTAAGTCTTGTAATTGCATTTACACTTAAACACAATCTTTGTCATTTTATCAAATATGCAATCAACCCTTTTCAGAACTTGCAACTAAATATTCATATTATCTTAATGTTTTTCCATTGTAGGAAATCTGAATTAGAAACTCTAAATGATATACCACACAATATGCCAAGAGAGTAATGCCGCAATGTATGTCATTGAACCAAGCACAAAAATATATTATGCCATACCAAGTGTGCCATATACATGTTCATCATGTATACCAATTTGATAGTCCTTGTGTGGCTTGTCATCAAGGGCAACGACCGATGGTGCAACACCCCCTAATTCATTATTAATATTATCACTGGATTAAGAAACCCTTCAATGGATTGTCCTGGACACCACTTTGGGTTCCCACCCCCATTGAGAGCCACTCCCCCTTCTTGCAACTAGTATAAACCCTACACATCAAGCAAGGCATTTACAATCTTTCACACTTAACATAATTACATGAATCCAATACACAGAGAAACACATTGACCATCTTGCCCACATCACAATCACAAGAGTCTATACCCATAGTGCAAGGCATTGATCATCTTGCACTGAACACAAAAACATTGCCAAACCACTCCCAAAGTGATAACATCATAAGAACCATACAAAAATACTCCCTCCTAAGCCTTTGAAAGCCAACCCTAACAACTTTGCACGAATGACTCCCACTTTAAGAAATCACCAAAATCACCCCAATCCCAAAATCAAACACATATTCAATACAAGCACACAATACAACCATGAATACTCCATATAAGACATTATTTCTACATTTCATGTTACTCATTCCTTAGCGACGAATTCACTTAATAAACCATTTACCACAATAATAATTATTCTAAATAACTAATTACATAGTATATTTACAAATAAACTATTGAATAATTATGAAAGAGATCAACATTCCTTAATTAACAAAAGATAATCTAATTCATCTATTCAAAAAAATCCTTCAATTGTCTAAATATAAATAAATAATTCACCCTACTTAACTTTCTGATTCACTTATCTAACATCATCAATTAATTACATAGGCAGAAATATTCTCTTACTAAAACCATAATATATGTATATAATATTAATAGAATGCAGTTTTCAGTACATTATACCAATTTATAATGGGATATTTATATATATTTTTTCATATATATATATACACACACACACACACATATACATATATATACATATTTATATATATATACAAATCGAATACCAATCTTAATATATATATTCATCAAAATAAAATCACCATACCAAGAATCAAATTGCAAGCATAAACATACATATCAAATTCCAACATAATGTAGGTTCATTGATTACCATAATATAATACATATTCATCAAATTCCAGCATATTATACATTCATCTAAAGCCAAATATGACATAGAAAATGTATGGCACGAGGATGAAGTCGCAGAACATAATATAAGTTTGTCATGTACCAAATTCAAAGTGAATGTAGACAAAACACTCAGCCACAACAGAGGTGGCCAGACCACAAGGAAAATAGAGCATTCAACTAGAAGCATACTGTGCAGGCAGTAAGGAAGGTGCAAATGAAAGTAGACATACCCAGTGCATGAAACAAGGCAACGATGGTGTTGTGTGCAGTAAGGGAGACATACGGATACTGTAGAACAGTCTGAATAACTAAGGGGGGTGAATCAGTTATTATAAAACAATTTTCTTGACTTTAATTAATTCAGAGAAAAATTAAATCAATCAAAAAATAATCGAACAGATATGAACATGAAAGAACATAACAACACCATGCACAAAGAACACCAGAATTTATGTGGAAACCCAACAAGGGAAAAACTATAGAGTGCTAATTCTCAATTATAAAACACCAGTTAAGGTGATTTTTACGAAGGGCTCACTGCCAAGTTGCTCATTGCAGGCAACATTCACTGTTGGTGGGCTCACTGCCCGACTATTACAACCAAAGATAAAAATGCTCAATGCCAAAAAGAAAGGCTACTACCTATAGAAAATGACTCACTTCTAAAAGAATGATGAAAGGGAATCCACCACTGAAATAACTGTCACCAACAATGATATTGGATAGAATCTCACTTTCTGCTACCTCCAGTCATATACTCTCACATACTTCACAATGTTTATATTTTTGCATTCATCACACTTCCTTTCATTGAATAGAATCAGCTTTTACTTATACCATTCCATGCTTCCATAATATCCTAAGTCGGCCAAACAAAATACCTTCATAATCTCCTAAGTTGGCCAAACACAATTTGAATTAGGTCACCACAAAACATTCCCGCGGTGGAGAGGAATGAAACGTGGACCAATCAAAACCTCCTTGCTCAAATCAACATGCTACCATGATATCTGGAAATAGAATATACATGTTATAATGCAAGTAATATTATAGGGCACATTAGTCAATTTCCAGATCGGTCTGGACCCATAAGAGTGTACCTCATTATGTTGCAAAATGAATGGGACCGGGACAAGCACAACCAAAGATAGATCATCATAGCACAACATCTGGATCACACCAATCCAAATCACCAAAGAATTAGAATCAATCAACCAAGATATGTTGACATCAATGACAACAATAAACAACATCACATTCCAACAATCTCCCCCTTTTTCATTGATGGAAACATCCATCAACAACAAACCAAATAACTCAAATATCAACATATTCTTGTCTTCTTTTCTTCTCCCCCTTTGACATCAAGGACAAAGGGAAAAAACTCCCCTTGAAAATATTACTACGCTCACCCTATGAGGAATCCTCCCAACATTGATCTAGATAAGAGTGAATCATGTAATATCTTGTACCAATGCACATTAGGAGGGAGAAGAACCCCTAACTTCTGACAGAGATACTCAAAAAAATCTTTCCTCAATGGTTTTGTGAAAATGTTTGCAATATGCTCTTTTGTAGGTACATATTCAAGTCTGACCTCGTTGTCCAATACCTTCTCCCTCAAGAAATGATATCTAATGGATATATGTTTTGTTCTAGAGTGTTGTACTAGATTTTTGGAAATTTTTATTACACTGGTATTATCACACATAATTGAGATTGGTTCATCAAATGATATGTTGGCCAATGTCCTTTAGTGTTTGTTTCATCCACAATACCTAAGTGCAACATGAGGATGTTGCAATGTATTCAGGTTCAACAATAGATAGAGATACAAAATCTTGTTTCTTACTTGACCAAGCAACCAAATAGGAGCCAAGGAAATAAGCTCCACCACTTGTGCTCTGCATGTTATCAACACATCTAGCCCAATCAACATCAATATTAGTTGTCAAAGTGAAATCTAATTCCTTTGGATATCATAACCCCATATCTTCTATACCCTTCAAATATCTAAAGATCCTTTTTACTGCAACAACATGTGATTCCTTTGGTTCTTGTTGAAATCTAGCTGCTAAACAAACAACATACATAATGTCTAGTCTGGTAGTAGTCAAAAATAAAAATCCTCCAATCATTGACTTGTACATGCCAGCATCAACTTTAAGTGAATCATCTTCTTTTGTCAATTCACATCTAGTAACAATATGTGTGATGGAACCTTGAATTTTTTTTTATTCCATCTCAAACCCTTGTTACATTTGGATGTAAGGTTCTCATTCATTATAACTTCTTGTAAAATTCTATTTGGTCATTGACTTCATGTCGCCCGTTTTTCATCATTTTATGTCTATCATTGTTGTCAAGTGACCGGTCCCTCTCGTCTAGGTTTGAATTTCTAAATGTTATAAGGTTAAGTTAAGGGCCTTTTTGGCCTTTACATCCTTTACATTTCATGACTTAGAAGTTTTCAAGCCCATTTTCTCATGTCATCCTTGAGGTTCCCCTTCATTAGAACAACTTAAGTGCACATGCTTAGGGTTTTCACTTAAGTCTCATCAGCCATCTTACTTTATTACTTATTATTGATTACATCAGAAGTGCATGTTTTGAATTGGAAATGAATGATGAAGCGGTATTTCTTTGACCTCGCTCATCACAAATAGCTACCAAAGCTCTTAAATTGAATGTGCTATGAATGATGTTCCTTGTATTGTTGAGGGATCGATTATCACTAATGGATTTTGAGCCTTCAATATTGTAATAGCGATGAGCGATGCCCCTGGCCTTATGTTCTTATTTTTCATCATGTATCGTGGATATGTTTTAAGTGCTAAGTTCCACATTAGCGATACGCGATACACATTGTCACTATGTAAATCCTCTCATCGCTAATTGCTTGCAAACTATATGAGGAGAACTAGCGATGAGCGATGGCCTTATGTTTTATCACTCATTACAAATTCATTTCAAAGCTTAAGTTCCAAATTAGCAATGAGCGATGGTATTCTCTGAGAGGTTTCTTTCACTAATATGATAAGATCTTATGTGTGATGTCTCTTGTACCATTGATTTTCATGCAAGTGTACATGTCTAAATCTGATTTCTTCACTGCATCTCCTGTTGTTGATAGGAGCCAAGGTGCAAAGTTTGAATTAGTGATGCACGATGGAGGGATGGACATGATCAAAGAATGGGCCACAAATCCAAGGGTTGAGATTTCATCGTGGGGATGTTTACATCACTGATGAGGCCGATGAAGGATGAGATGCATCCGCAATAGGTGATGGTTATTGCTGAAGAAGGAAATGTGGCAGAGTCCTGAGGACTTTGCATAAAGAAAAAAGGAAAGTAATGAGATGACTGGAGAACCATTGATGTGGTTATAAAATAGGATGATCCAACAGACTAAACTTCATCATGACAATAATTTCATCATTGATTGCACCCTAAAATTTGGGGAAGATCAACGATGAGCGATGAAGTGTATAAGGAAATATTCTCTCTAAAAAACACACTGTTATTATATACTTTGCCAATATTAATGAAGGAGCACGAATTAGGTTGGCGATACATGCTAATTGTCAGATCGCATATGATTTATCAAGATTAAAGAACAACATGGTAGCATTTGAGATAGCATCACTATTTTCTAGGAGCAAGTTGCTAATGGTCAAAAAATGATGCTCATGGCCACCTTAGATGAAGTTGTAATTGTTTGATCAACGGCCCAGATTCAAAGCCAAGTTGTTAAGTTATCAACTTTCTCACATGAGGAGTTCTTGTATCATTAATTTTGCATGCTCCAATTGTCTATTTAATGTAGATTGATCGCTATTCACTTTCACCATCTTTCCAGTCTGTAGTGAATGCAAGGCGAAGTGTGAAGAAGAGTGAGAGGTTGTTTATTTTTCCTAAGTTGAATATTGAGTATTCTTATCCTAAGTAAGTTGGTTTTAAATTGGGTTCTCTAGTCTAGTTAGGAATTTTTGTGCTAGGTTGGTTACAATTCTCAGGGTTTATAGGTGTGTATCCCTGTAGCTCTGTCTTGAATTGTTAAATTCTACTAGTTTTGGAGATGGGGAAAACTGGTGTGACAATTCAGCCTGTTAGAAGGTTTAGCCAACTCAATGGATTTGAGTATCATGGGGATATAACTGAGTAGGAAGCCCAGGTTTTACTAAGGTTTCAAAGGGTAAAAGGAGGGCTAGAGGATAAGAAGAAATCAATTGTGTAGAGTACATACAGCTTGAGAAACATGACCAGTCTAGGAGAAATGGTCAAGTTCAAAAGGAAAGGAACTGGCTCAACCAGTGACGAAGGCTAAGAAAAAAGATAAAAGTCATAGGGCCTGCCTAGGAAAACACAATTCTCCTATTGTGCTCTCTGATACTCCTTCAGACGCTGAAGTTGACACTGATTTAGGATATGGCTAGTACCTCCTTTATTTTCTACTATATGGGAGCTCTGACGACGACGTGGTGATGGTCCCTCCAATTTCATCGAGGACAAGGAGCGGTTGGGAACTCTCTGATGTCGATGAATCTAAATAGGGTCACCTCCTTGTTTTTGTTTTTGATGACACCATGGTCTTTGCATAGGAGGTATTTATTTTAGTATGTCCATGGTTTGTCTTTTTCTCTTTCATGCTGATGTGGAAGTCCTCTGGCTGATATGATATGGAATCTTTTTTATTTCAACAATGAACGTGCTGACAACAACTAATGGTATTTTGCACGTGTTTTTCTTTTTGTCCTCCCCTGTTCCCAAAATTGTGTAAGAAACTTCCTAGGGAGTTCTTCGAGGAATCAATTGAAATTAGGTTTTTGAAATGAACTGAAATGAAAATGAAATTGTAATTCAGCGGGATGCTTGTTTCTCCCTTGTTTATAGAGGGGATTTCATGGCTGATTTATGGGAGTTCAGAAATTTTGAGTCCTAAATAGGTCAAGATGAATGCTATGCTCTTGGAGCAAATAGAATAAATAGATACATTGGAAAATATATCAGAAGCTAATCTAGGGTGAAAGTTATAGTGTATGAAGATCTTAAATATGGTTTTACAAAGTAAATATCAGCAATGAAAAGAATTTTAGTTTTCAAAATATTGCTCTCCTGTTTATCTTTCTTCTAAATCATGAATGAATTTATTAAGAATAATTCCATTTGTCTTATGTCATTTGCACTGAATGAATGAGCTTGTTTTATGCTTCAGTTTAATGAGTTGATTAAATGCTAAAATGAGACCATTAGTTTGTGAGAAAGGGGTATAGGATTTAGAAAGGAAGCAGTATTTTAAAAAATAGTGAGTTAGATGCTACAAAGTGACATGCTAATAGTCCATTAATTTATGATGTTCAATCATAATTGTATTACTGAATGATTGCAATTTGTGACTCCATTTTTCCCTCAAATAGTGCACTGATTGTTTTATTAATTTATCTCATGGCTAACTGAGCTAGTAATGAATTTGGCCTAAGATTCAAGATGAAGACAAATTCATAACATACTCTAAACTACATTGCCCCAAATTTTAGTATATAAATGCATTCCATGAAACAAATAACACTTTCACCTGAGGTCTTCCAATCCTTTGATGAAGTGAGTTTCTTGAAGAAATGCATCCGTGTGAGGAAATTCTCTTGACCTTATTTGAGATATTATGAGCATGCATAGGATTACCCTCTTGGGTCTCATAGAGCCCGAAGAGATGAAGTGAGGTACTAAGTACTTTACTTAAGTTTTGGCCAATCCTCAACCTTGCTAATGATTGAGTTGTTGAAATTTCATAGATACGGATTGAGATTAAGTTTGGTTCTTAAAAAATCACCAACAAAAATGGCAACTCTGTTGGGGACAATTTTGAATCTCTGGTGCAAATTTGTTGAAGTCCATTTGGATAGAGTCAAAAGAATAAATGACTAGTTTAGAAGTTGAAGAAGTTCCAGATCTACAAATTGATTCATATCAGCCCCAAATTCAAAATACTATGAAGTGACTCTATTGGAAGAACTCAAATATAGATATCCTTGCTTCAAAGGTTTTCCTCTTATTGAAGAGGTGGCGACTCTGCTCTACAATTTATGAACATGAAGGGTTGTTGTTTGTTATTGTAACTTGAAAGTTCTCTATTCAAAGTTGTAGCAACTGGAGGTGTGAAGGTACATGGTTCTTTGCATATTTTCATTTGTTGAAGTTGTCATATTGAATACAATTGTTGTTCCATTTAAAGTGTTTGTCTAAAGTATTCACAAATTTTCTAGTATGGATTGTCAAAATGAATTTGTATATCTTAAGAATTTATATCCATTTGCATTATCATATGTTTCAAGCCCAAGTTACCATCATATTAGCATTTTTCTTAGTGATCTTTCATATTGTCATGGTTATGATTATGCACAATTAGTTAAACCAAAATTTCATGTATCTATGGATTACCAAAGGGAAATAACTATTCCATTAGAAACCTTTATGCATATTGTCAAGAAGCTTCAGATGTTTGATAATCCTTGAACAGTTGAAACCCCAAAGTGTAGGAACCCAAGTGTCAACAAGCCTAGGTTTAGTTGAGAATGGAAAGATGTGTTTAAAAATAAAGTTGAAGAGTTGAACAAAAGGCACCTAATGGCTATACTAGCCCAGTTAAGAAATAATCATACTAGATCTGTTAGTCAAATTGTTGCACCTTTTGTCAATTCTTTTGACTCATTGTATGACCAATTAGACTTGTCATGGATTGATTACAAGGTTAAAAGTATGTCATCTCAAGTCTATAAGCAGATGCCTAGATTTAATGGATACGATGTGTGTGAAGGAGATGCACATGTCCAAAAAAATTCTATCTTCATGGAGAAACATTCATTTGGAGATCAAGATATGTAGCTGAGATTTTTTGTCAGATCTCTTGAAGCTAGAGCTAGGGACTGGTACTTAAGTTTTCCTGAGAAGTCCTTTTCCTACTGGGATAAACTAGTGAATGCTTATAGAGAAGAATTTGCAAAAGAACCTTTTAAACTTGTCACAAAGTTAAAGTAGATTAAAAAAAAGATAAAGAGTCAAGCATTGCTTTTAGTCACGGATTTGTTGTTGCTCTTTCACAAATCTCTAAAAATTTCAGACCTACTACCTCAAATTGCATTCATATGTATTTTGAAGCTTTTGAGGAGGGATCTAGTGCACTATTAAAGGATTTTTAAATATTGAGTATGCAAATGGCTTACACATGTTTAGATAATATGGAAAAAATGAGGAATGAATATGTGTAAAGTCTGTTGTCTTCAATGGTGGATAAGCATGCTGATGAACTTAGTAGTAGTGTGAAAAAAAAATGATTAGATGTCTTTAGTTTTAAATACAGACAAGTACATACTTGAGCAGGAAGAAGTTAAGAGTGTTGCAATGTCTACCATTGATATTCATGACAGAGAAAATGTTTTTGTCTATCCTCAAGAGGATGTAAATGACTAGCTCAATGATGACACCCAGTCCAATTTCGAAATGCAGAAAGATGTAGATTGCTATCATGACAGCCCAAAAGTAAGCAAGAATAAAAAAATGGACAACATGTCCTCTATGAAAGATTGTTATCATGCTTCTAAAAAATTTGTTAGAAAATCAATCTCCTATGATAGGGGAAATCTTGTTTGTGATCAGTCCATTGAGTTTTTAGATTTTGATGATGGTAATATCATGGTATACCCTGATTTACAATTTGGTAATGCATGCAGTTCTAATGGAAGTCAAGAAGAAGAAGTGGTTGAAAGAATGGATCAGAACAATGATCTATTGAGAAGTGAACAAATTTCAAATCTGTTGACCATTGAATATCAGAAATATGCACATGTGAGTAACCCTCAGCTATTGTGTATTGCTCATATTGATTTTGACAGTGATGATAACCTCCTCTATGTGAGATATGATGCATGGGTATCTAGTTTTCCTTCAAGTCATGAACCAGTTGGTCAGCATGGTGACAATGTGGGTAATGACAAACATCCATTTGATTGTAATGATGCATTATATGATAAGTGTGAAAGTGTGTAGGCTGATGTAAGTTCAGAAATATTTTTTGATGAGTTATAAATAGAAAATAACCATGAAGTTTGTATATCTAATCAGCCAAATTTTGAGAATTTTAATGCAGATTTGGATAAGTGTTTATTTCCTAACTTGAATGATCCTAGTTATGAGTCTTTTCATGTGGATGTGGATGCTAATTTCAAAGAAAAAACAAATTATCTTTTTGAACCAGAATTGCTCACTTTTGAACAAGCTATGAATGTTGAAGATGTTGATATGTTATGTTTCGAAGAAATCAAAGTGAGTAAGGATGAGGATAGGTTAGATATTCTTGATGATTCTCTATATTTGCATGTTGGAGCACAAAAACAGTGTGTGCTAAAATGTGAGTGTATCTCTTTACATACACTCAGAGATAGTTTGCATGATGTGGACAATCTTTTGATTAGTTCCTATGATGATTGTTCCATCTCAAACCCTTCTTACATTTGGATGTAAGGTTGTTATTTGAGGGTTTAGGGTTTTATTCATTATAACTGCAAATTTGGTCATTGAATTCATGTTGGCTGTTTCTGGTCATTTTAAAACTCTTATGTCTATCACTGTCATCAAGTGACCAGTCCCTTTCACCTAGGTCTGAATTTCTAAATTTTATAAGGTTAGGTTAAGGTCCTTTTTGGCTTTCACATCCTTTGCATTTCGTGACGTAGAAGTTTTCGAGCCCATTTTCTCATGTCATCCTCACAAGTCCCCTTAATTAGAACAACTTAAGTGCACATGCTTAGGGTTTTCACTTAAGTCCCGTAAGTGCATGTTTTGAATTAGTGATGAGTGATAAAGTGGTATTTCTTTGATCTCGCTCATCACAAATAGTTGTCGGGGCTCTTAAATTGAATGCATGATGAACGATGTTCATTGTATTATTGAGGGATCGCTTATTGCTAATGGATTTTGAGCCTTCAATAGTATAATAGCGATGAATGATGTCCCCAGCCTTATGTTCTTATTTTTCATCGAGTATTGTAGATATTTTTTAAGTGCTAACTTCCACATTAGTGATACGCGATATACATTGTCACTATGTAAATCCTCTCATCACTAATTCCTTGCAAACTGTATGAGGAGAATTAGAGATGAGTGATGACCTTATGTTTTATCACTCATTGTGAATTCATTTCAAAAATTAAGTTCCAAATTAGCAATGAGCGATGGTATTCTCTAAGAGGTTTTTTCACCAATATGATAAGATCTTATGTGTGATGTCTCTTGTACCATTTATTTTCATGCAGGTGTATGTGTCTAAATCTAATTTATTCATTGCATCTCCCATCATTGATAGGATCCAAGGTGCAAATTTTGAATTAGTGATGCGCGATGGAGGGATGGACGTGATCAAAGAATGGGTAGTAGATCAAAAGGTTGAGATTTATCATGGGGATGTTTACATCACTGATGGGGCCAATGAAGGACAAGATGCATCTGTGATAGGTGATGGTTATTGTTGAAGAAGACAACATGGCAGAATCCTAAGGACTCCGCATAAATCAAAAAGGAAAGTAACGAGATGATTGGAGAACCATTGATATGGTTTTAAAATAGGATGATCCAGTGGACTAAACTTCATCATGACAATAATTTCATTATTGATTGCACCCTAAATTTTGGGGAAGATCAATGATGAGCGATGAAGTGTATAAGGAAATATTCTCTCTAAAAAACACACTGGTCTTATGTACTTCACCAATATTAACGAAGGAGCATGGATTAGGTTGGCAATACATGCTAATTGTTAGATCACATATGATTTATCAAGATTAAAGAAGAACGTGGCAACATTTGAGATAGCATCATTATTTTCTAGGAGCAAGTTGCTAATGGTAAAAAAATTATTCTCATGGCCACCTTAGATGAAGTTTTAATTGTTTTAAGATCAACGACCTAGATTCAAAGTCGAGTTGTTAAGTTATCAACTTGCTCACATGAGGAGTTCTTGAATCATTAATTCTGCATGCTCCAATTATCTATTTAATGCAAGTTGATCAATGTTCATTTTCACCATCTTTTCAGTCTGCAGTGAATGTCAGGCGAAGTGTGAAGAAGAGTGAGAGGCTCTTTGTTTTTCCTGAGTTGAATATTGAGTTTTCTTGTCTAGAGTAAGTTGGTTTTAAATTGGGTTCTCTAGTCTAGTTGGGAATTTTTTGTGCTAGGTTGGTTATAATTGTTGGGGTTTATAGGTGTGTCTCCTTGTAGCTCTATCTTGAATTGTTAAATTCTGCTTGTTCTGGAGATGGGGAAAATTGGTGTGACAATTTAGCCTGTTAGAAGGTCTAGCTGATTCAATGTATTTGAGTATCATGAGGATATAAATGAGCAGGAAGCCCAAGCTTCTCCTGAGGTTTCAAAGTGTAAAAGGAGGGCTAGAGGTCATAAGAAGAAATCAATTGTGCAAAGTACGTATAGCTTGAGAAACATGACCATTCTGGGAGAAATGGTCAATTTCAAAGGAAAGGAATTGGCTGAGCCAGTGAAGAAGGCCAGGAAAAAAGATAAAAGTCATAGGGCCTGCTTGGGAAAACACAATTCTCCTATTGTTCTCTTTGATACTCCTTCAAACGCTGACGCCGACATTGAATCAGGATATGGCTAGTACCACCTTTCTCAGGTGCCATATGGGAGCTTTGATGATGACATGGTGATGGTCCCTCCAATTCATCGAGGACAAGGAGCAGTCGGGCATTCTCTGATGCCAATGATTTGAATACCTAGGGTCACCTCATTTTTTTTTTTATGACACCATGGTCTTTGCATAAGAGGTATTTGTTTTAGTATGTCCATGGTTTTTCTTTTGCTCTTCCACGCTGATGTGGAAGTCCTCCGGCTGATATGATATGGAATATTTTTTGTTTCAACAATGAATGCGATGGCAATGACTAATGGTATCCTACACATGCATTTTTCTTTTTGTCCTCCCTTGTTCCCAAATTATTGCATAAGAAACTACCCGGGGAGTTCTTCAAGGAATCAGGTGAAATTAGGTTTTTGAAATGAACTAAAAAGAAAATGAAATTATAATTCAATCAGATGCTTATTGCTCCCCCGTTTATAAAGGGAATTTTATCGCTGATTTATGGGAGTTCAAAAATGTTGAGTCCTGAATAGGTCAAGATGAATGCTATGCTCTTGGAACAAATAAAATGTAAATAGATACATTAGCAAATATATCATAAACTAATCTAGGGTGAAATTTATATTGTATGAAGATCTTAAATATGGTTTACAAAGTAAATATCAACAATGAAAAGAATGCTAGTTTTCAAAATATTGCTCTCATGTGTATCTTTCTTCTAAATTATGAATGAGTTGATTAAATGCTAAAATGAGACCATTAGTTTGTGAGAAAGGGATATAGGATTTAGTAAGGAAACAGTATTTTAAAACACAGTGATTTAGATGCTACAAAGTGACATGCTAATAGTCCATTAATTTTTTATGTTCAATCATAATTGTATTACTGATTGATTGCAAGTTATGACTCCATTTTTCCCTCAGATAGGGGACTAATTATTTTATTAGTTTATCTCATGGCTAATTGAGCTAGTAATGAATTTAGCCTGAGATTCAAGATGAAGATGAATTCATAACATACTTTAAACTACACTGCCCCAACTTTTAGTATATAAATGCATTCCCTGAAACAAATAACACTTTCACCTGAGGTATGCCAAGCCTTTGATGAAGTGATTTTATTGAAGAATTACATCTATGTGAGGAAATGCTCTTGACCAAATTTGAGATATTATGAGCATGCATAGGATTACCCTCCTAGGTCTCACAGAGCCCAACAGAGAAGAAGTGAGGTACTATGTACTTTACTTAAGTGTTGGCCAATCCTCAACCTTGTTGATGATTGAGTTGTGGAAAATTCATAGGTAAGGAATGAGATTAAGTTTGGTTCTTAAAAAATCATCAAAAAGGTGTACAAAATGGTTTGGAGTTCTCCAACCCAAACTTCTCCAATAATTCTTTAGTATACTTGGACTGAGAGATGAAAATTCCTTTGTTGTTTTGATTTACTTGTAGTCCAAGGAAGAAATTAACTCACCTATCATAGAAATTTTGAATTCCTTCTACATTTCATCTACAAATTTTCTGCACATATCATTATTTCCTCCAAAATTTATGTCATCAACATAAACCAAAACAATCAACATTTGATTTGAGTGAATTTTGTAGTATAAATTATTGTCAGTAGATCCCTTCTGAAATCCTTGTCCAACCAGATACTTATCTAATCTGCCATACCAGGCTCTAAGTGCCTACTTCAACCCGTATAAAGCTTTCTTCAACCTACAAACAACATCCGAGTCACTTCCAAACTTGAATCTCTCTGGTTGCTCAATGTAGACTTCTTCCTTCATTTCTCCATTCAAGAATGCAGATTTTACATCCATTTGATAGACTTTGAAATCCTTAAAAGTTTCAAAAGCTAAGAAGGATTGCTTCCATTTGGGCAACAGGGGCATATGTTTCTTCAAATTCAATACCTTTGACCTAAGTGTAACCTTTGCAAACCAATCTTTCCTTGTTTCTCATTACCTTTCCATTTTCGTCTAGCTTATTCCAAAACACCCACTTTGTTCCAATTGCATTTTTTTCTACGAGTCTCAGCACAAGTTCCCATGTCTAATTTTTCTCTATCTTATCAAGCTCTTCTTTCATTTCCTTCACCCAATTCTAATCATTGCATGCTTCTTACATAGTCTTTGGCTCAATCTTTGAGAGTAGACACAATAATACTTTCTCTTGAGCTACTTTGCTTCTTGTGATGATTCCCTTATTTTTATCTCAATTAATCTAGTTTTCAGAGTGGTTTTTGTACACATACTTTGGGATTTTAGTTGTAGTTTTCAGAGCCTCCTCTGTCTCTTCTTCTTTCTTATCCTTCTTTTCTTTGTCATCATCTGATTCATATTCAATATTCTTGTCAAGATTTCTCTGAATATCTTCATCTACTTTCACATTCGCACTTTCAACCATCTTGTTCACTCTCTTGTTGTAACACCGATATGCTTTGCTTCTTATAGAGTAACCCAAAAATATGCCTTCATTTTCTCTATTGTTGAACTTTCCAATATTTTCCTCATCTCTCCAGATGTAGCATTTGCTTCCAAAAATTTTAAAGTACTTTACTGTGGGAGCTCTTCCATGCCATAGCTCATATGATGTCTTTCCATATTTCCTACGAAACAATATTCTATTAAAAGTGTAAATTGTTGTGTGTATTGCTTCTCACTAGTAGGCCTATGGTAAACTTGCTTCATTGATCATTCTTCTAGCTGCTTATTGAACTATCTGGTTCATTCTTTCCACTACACCATTTTGCTGAGGTGTTCTAGGGGCAGATAGTTGTCTTTTGATGCCATGTTTTTCACATAATTTATTGAATTCATCAGAAGTAAACTCTCCTCCTTTGTCAAATCTTAAACACTTGATTCTTCTATCAACTTCATTCTCAACTATTGCCTTGAAAACCTTGAATTTTTCTAAAGCCTCTATTTTTTCTAATAAAAATGCAACCCAAATTAATCTGTAATAATCATCTATTAAAAGCATCAAATATCTCTCACCTTGTAAGCTTCTTGTTTTGGTCAAACCACAAAGGCCAGTGTGTACAAGGTCCAAAAAACTGGTAGATGATTCTTCTTTTCTTTGAAATGTTTCTATGGTCTGCTTTCCTTCTTGACACCCTTTGCAAATAATATTTTCTGGTTTGGTCAGTCTTGGAAAATATCTAACTGCTCTTGTTGAACTTATCCTTACCAAATTGTCAAAGTTGATGTGACACATTGTTCGATGCTAGAGCCAGCTATCATTGGACTGAGAAAATAAGAATCTCTTTGTAGCTCCTTCTAGTTGATATATATTCCAACTTGTTCTTTTTCCAACTCCAATAACAGTTTTGAATCTCACAATCATCATCCTGAAACACCACATTATAGCCATTTTCACACATCTATCCAACACTCATAAGATTATGATATAAACCCTTCACATAGTAAACATTGTTAGTGTTATGCTTTCCATCAAATGTAATAAAACCAATTCCAATGATCTGTGTTGTTTTATCATCTCCAAATCTAACAAAACCTCTTTCATATTTCTCAATCTTCAGAAACTTACTTTTATCACTAATCATATGATTTGAACATCCACTATCAATCAACCATTCATCTATGTTTCTTTTAACAAATAATGTAGCTTTAGTGTTATCATGAGATTTCGAACAAATATTAGAGATATCAAATCTAGGTTCATCCTTTTCCACCAAAAACAAATAATCCTCATGATTTGATTCATCATTTGAGATGTCAACATTATCATTAACATAATAGACCTTATTATTTATCTTTTTAAACTTTTTCCTTGTTCCTTTTTCGAAACACTTAGTTGCTAAATGACCAATCTTTTCACATCTAAGCATTTAAGAGGTAACATACCTTTGTACTTTCCGGTACCTTTCTTCAGTTTCCTTGTGAAATTTGCTTCCAACTCATCTGAACTTTCATCATCTGGATCTTCTTCTATCTTTGTGGCTTTGAAGGTTGTTTCATATCTATTCTTTTCTTTTCCAAATTTCCTCATCTCAAATGCGGTCAAGGTGCCAAATAGTTTCTCTCTTGTGAATTTATTCAAATCGTAAACTTCGTCAATAGATAAGATCTTGTCACTGTAGTTCTCTGGTAGGGTCGTTAGAATATTCTCCATAAAATCTTCATCTGTCAAAGTGCCTCCTTAATTTTTGACTTCATTTACTACACTGTCAACTCTCTGAAAGTAGTTTGCTATATCTTCACCTTCTTCCATCCTCAATTTTTCATATCTGTGCTTAGCTGTCAACTTTGATAATTTGACTTTATCATTTCCTTCATAGATTTCTTTCAACTTTTCCCAAACTTCATAAGTGGTGCTAAATGAAATAACTTTTATTAACTCAATATTAGAAAAATCACTAAAGATTGCATACCTTTCCTTTTCATTCTCTTCATAGGCTGAAATATCATCTGCAGAACTAGGACCAGCTATTGGTTCAACATATTTTTCTCAAATGCTTTCCAAGTCTTGTAGCCTAGAGAGATCAGATAACCTCTCATTTGCACTTTCTAGAAACTATATTCAGATCCATCAAACACAAGAATTTTTAGTTGATGTGCCATCAGATCTACCCCAAGTAGTTAAGCTCTTCTTCGAGGAACCAAAGCTTTGATACCAATTGTAGAATAGTCCAGATAACTAAAAGGTGGGTGAATCAGTTATTATAAAAAAAAAAATCTTGAATTTAATTAATCTAGAGAAAACTTAAAGCAATCAAAAAATAATCTAACAGATATGAACATGAAAGCACATAACAACGCCATGCACAAAGAAAACTAGAATTTACGTGGAAACCCAAGAAGGGAAAAACCATAGAGAATGCTAATTATCAATTTTAAAACACCAGTTAAGGTGACACTAGTTAAGGTTATTTTTACAAAGGGTTCACTGCAGGTAAGGCTCACTGCTAGTGGGCTTATTGTCAGGCTATTACAACCAAAGATAAAAAGGCTCACTGCTAGAAGAATGATGAAAGGGAATCCATCATTGAAATAATTGTCACCAACAATGACACTGGATAGAATCTCATTGTCAACTGCCTCCATTCATATACTTTTGCATACTTCATAATGTGTGGATTTTCACATTCATCACACTTTCTTTCATCGAACAAAATCAACTTTTACTTATACCATTCCATGCTTCCATGAAATCCTAAGTCGTCCAAACACAATGTCTTCATAATCTCCTAAGTCAACCAAACACAATTTGAATTAGGTCACCAAAAAACATTCCTGCAGTGGAGAGGAATGAAATGTGGACCAATCAAAACCTCCTTGCTCAAATCAACACACTACCATGATATCCATAAATATAATATACACGTTACAATTGAAAATAATATTCCAGGGCACATTAGTCAATTTCCAAATCGGTTCAAACCCATAAGAGTGTACCTCATTATGTTTCAAAATGAATGGGACTAGGAAAAGCATGACCAAAGATAGATCATCACAGCACAACATTTGAAGCACGCCAATCTAGATCACCAAAGCATTAGAATCAATCAACCAAGATATGTTGACATCAATGGCACCCATTAATGAAAACAATCAACATCACATTCCAATAGCTACAGGGCAGAAGGGCTTAAAAAGTCACATCTCATAGAATGTAAGATAGTAGGGTGTGCATCACGAATTCATTGGGAAGCCTAAGAAACTGGGATGGCTTTCAAGGAATACAATTGGAAGGTGCAAATCGATACTTGTAGAATATGCACAAAGAAGGCTTAGTAAACTTTCAAGAAAACCAATTTAGATAGGAAGAAGATGTTATCATGTGGAATGCATCAATGAAAGAATATGCACAAAATGGAATTATTTAGAAGCTCAAGAAATTTTCAAGCAAATGCATCTAGAAGGTGAAGTTAGATTTTATCTCATCGAATGCAATGGTTGCAAGATATACATAAATTGGATTTATTAAAACATTCAAGAAAGAAATCAGTGGATTTAAATAAATGTTTTCTTCGGAATGCAATGATTACAAGATATGCATAAAATATATTTGCACCAAGATTATAAACAAAACAATTAAATCGTTAAACAATCAAAACAATAGCACTATCGTTAGAAGAACGAAGAATCATCTATAATTTTGTTATCCCTAAATTGATTTGATATGATGCCTTCCTTCACCTATCCTTCTACATTCCTCCCTTCCAAGAATCAAGGATGGATTGAAATTATTTTATAGAAAATTTCATCCCAAAACCCTGAATCAATTTTCTCCCAGAATTCCCCATTTCTCACAACACAATAATATGTGAAATTTGTAGACAAATTACTCCCTTCCACAAAGACCGAATGAAAAAAATCCCCCAAAAGGGAAAAATATTTACAAGAAGAAGGTTGTTCCTTTTTGAAACTAAAAACCCAATAAAATCTCACAAATCCTCAAAAAAACATTTTCTTTTTCGACTATCCATTCAATGTTTGCATGAACTTGCATGAACAACCTTTCTATTTTTCATTTTTTTATACTATTTATTAATTATAACTTTCCACCATAATTCTATTTTAAACATCTAAAAGTCCATAAATTTTCCAACAACTAAGGACATACATAATTCCAAATCAAATAGGGAGATGGACGAATGATTTCAAACTTTCTATGCACACTTTACAAGCAATACACCATCTTTTCCTTATTCAACACCTATGCTATAACATAGCCTGTTAATATAATACTTCATAAGAATTTCCTATACTATCCATGCAAAGGTGCTCTACCTACTTACTTCCAAAGAAAACAAAGTCTTAGATGCGATGCGTAAACTTTCAGATAAAATTTATATTCTAAACAAGCATTTTATTTCTATGCAATTCATATTTTATTCCTTGCTAAGCATTTGATGCCTCTATTGATGTCTAATACATTCCTAAGTAGTGTCCTTATGAATCTAATTTTTAGATAAAGAGAGAAGAGAGAGGTATTGTTTTCAATTAATCAATGCATACATATGCCCATTAAGTAAGGTCATGCAAGAATGATCAAATTTTCTAGACATAACATCACTATCTACAATGCATCTTTGTACTACATGCTCTTAAATGTGCAAATTCCAATATTTCTCAACATTTCCTAACATTATAAATGCAACAAATAGTTCCTATTTCCTTACTGATAGGTGACACTATACAAACAATCCTTTTGCATACAATATCACATACATGAACATTTCCATACATATAATTGGTATAGTACATCATAAATCAACATCTTTTATATTTCATATCAAACTTGGAAAAGAAAGAGGGGAGAGAGAGAAATACATCATTCAGCTAATATATTCTCACTGAACTAATTGTTCGCATATGCATTATGATCTATTCTAAGTAAAATTATTATGTGGACCACATGCACATTATCCTACTATTTATAAGGAAAGTAAACATACTACTTTGTAATAAAGCTAGTTGTATGAGCATTCATGGTAACATCATTTAAGGGAATACATACAAAATGATCAATCATACACACAACACTATCCTTAGAATTTAGTAAGTACCCAAAAACAACTACAAGAGAAACAAATATCACATAGAATCATATAATAATTGATTGTATAAAAAAGGTAGGCACAAAATGTGAATACACATAATGCACATAGCTATAATTTCTAGAGAGAAGAGAGAAAGAGTACAAGCACGAACAAACATAAGGTGAGGTCTAGGGAATGCACAACCAAGAAGACTTGAAATGAAAGCTTCAAGGTTAACTATTAAAGTTACACTACTATCCTACATAATGGGCTCATATGTATCTAGAGTACCTAGTGCATGAACTTAGGCTCTGATACTAGGTGAGAGTGGTGCATGTTCCTAATAACCCCTTTTGGGACTTAAGGTTTTCATATTTTGGCTTAAATTGTTAGTCGTTGAAAAACCTTAATAATGAATTAGGGGGATGGTTAGATTTCACATTAAACAAGATAATGGATGCCTCACCCATGCCTGTAGTGCTTGTTTAGGCTAAGGATGGGTTGAGAAGGCCTAGTTGGCAAGATAAACATCCTTTTCCTCATAAAAGGAATGTTGGTTCCACATGGTCACCCTATGGGGTCGGGACCTAGTGAGAGGTTTACCAAGACAACCATAGATGGGGGCTAGGGTCTAATGAGAGACTTACAGGATAACCCATGTGGACCATGTGATGACACTCTTCCCTAATTGTGTATTCTCATCTATTGTGTGAATACCTTTGGAAGTGATGTAAGTGTTGTATGTGATGTTGGTATTGTTAACAGTGTTGTGTTGGGGTCATGTATAGCCCTTGTTTATGTTAGTTTATTGTATTCTTGACTATTTTTTTGATGTGGGTCCTTGTGTTATCTCCTAGCATGGGGGGTGGACCTCAAGGTTCCACATGGTCAGGAGGTTGGTGCTTTTTCCTCCATTGGGTATTCTTGTTGCATGTTCATGTGTGTGGAGATTTTTCATTATGTTGTGGACTCCAGATCCTGTTCTTGGATGAGGAGACAAACTTTTATTTATATGTATTGGATTGTATATTAGTTGTATCTCTTGTTTTAATCTAATGTAATCTTCCCACTTGAACTAGGGGAAGAATTGTTGTAAATATTTCATCGATGTAACCGTTATGGATGAAATCTCCTTCTAATGAATATTGTAATGTAATACATCTTGCATGTGTAGTTGTTAGAAATGATCTTTATTGTTGATTATCAATTGACATGTTATGGAAGTAAATAATGTAGAAATATTTAATGTGGTGCTTTTAAATGAAGCTTGCATGTTAGATAACTCATGTCATCTGATAAGTTATTGAAATGATTCTAGCTATCTTGATTATTTAGTTTGTGAGTAGCGCAGTTGAGGAACCTTAGAGGAATTTTTTTAGATTAATATGTTATGCAATATATTTCTATTTCATTTCAAAAAAAAAAAAAAATCACTAATGTGATGTAGTTAGTGTTGTCCTCTAGGGTTCCTTGGCGGGGCCTTATAGTCTAGGCACAAATTTCATAGCCAATGGAATTGGCGGTCTCCAAGGAACCCAATGTGATAAACCTTGTGAACGTCAACTGTAGCCCATTTAGAGGGACTATAGTCTTAATGTGATTTAATTTTTGTAAAGTGGTTTGAGACTTGAATGCTATTTTTATTATAAAGTTTTCTTTTAAGTATTTAAGTTGTATTTTATATGTAAGGCTATATTTTATTGTATTTTGGGTTTTTTATTTTTTTATTGAGTTAAAAGGATTGAGAAAAGAGTTATTTTACATTTTTTTTTATCTTTTTTAAACCCCTAGGGTGTTAACCCAAAGGTTAGGCACTTAATTCAAGTTATATCTAGTTGAACTAAAATCAAGATATGACCTCTCAAAAAAGCCTAGTTTTAAGGGTGATAGGCTTTTAAGGGTGATGAATTTGGAATTGAAATGGGGTTTAAATGGATCAATTTCAATCAGATCCTAATTTATCTTTAATTCCTTAAAGCAAGGGTTGTTTTGGTAACAAATTTTGGGGACTTCTATTTATCACTTTCTTCTTTGTTTATTTAGGGGGTTAGATTTTCTTTTATATTTTGTAACTTTTGGTTCTAGTTTTTGGAATAAGTTTTCTTTGGGTGAATAGTTTGGAGGAAAATTTTTGGAGATCTTCCACAATTTTCTTCCTTGGAAAATGTAAGAGGTTGGTTATGATTTCCTTTTTGTTTCTTTTGGTTTAATCTGTTAAAGGTTGAAGAGATTGTGAATATTTATCTAAGTAATTATTATATTGTTATGTGTTTTTTTTTTCAATTGTGTTGGGTTGTATGGGTATGGTTCTTGTAGTTTTTTTGAGAGCTCCCCAAGTATGGGGTTGAGAGAGAATGAACCTCCAATGGGGAAACCTCCAACCTTTGAGAAGGTGGCGATTTGATTTATGAGTATCCACATTATTGGGGTATAGAGATTTTGGGTATGGATACCCATATTATTGGATTATGGAGTTTTTGGGTATGAGTACCCAGGTTATTTTATGGAGTTAGATGGATTGATAAATTGAGAGAATTTGTGATTCTATACATGATCTATCTATATATATATATATGTTTCCCCATTGGGTAGTGATGTCTCCTAAGTCTCCCCCTTTCTTGAATCTTTGAGAAGATTCAATGTAAATGTGAATCATTGGGTTTTGGGTGTTATTGTATGTGTATGAGTGTTTTGAATGGTGTTGTATGTTTGATAATGTGTTTATCCTGGTTCCTTTGATGGCCTCCAAACTCGGGGGTGATCGGTTTTCTAGCCAAAGGTTGGGCGGTGAGCACCCCATTGCCTTTTGAAACACAATTTGTGTCAAGTTTAGGATCCACAAGTTTGAAGAGGAGCTTTCAAATTCTTGAAGGAAGATGCAAGTTATAAATTGTCTTTGCTCCCATTGTAAATGATTTTGGAATAAACATTTCATAATGTAAACTGCTCTCTTGGGTTGATTGTAAAAGTCTTACATGACTATTGAGAAAATCTATGTGAAATTCTTTGCCTGATTTTAGCCGAAAAGGAATTATTCATTTTATCATTTTATTTCAATCTATGTATGAAATTTTTATTTTAGTTTATTTTTTGTAGAATGATGAAATTCCTACTCAATGCTTTGAAAAGAAAAGACTTGCAGAAAAGAATAATGTTTAGATTTTTTTATATATGATTGTTTGCAACTAGTAAATTTTATATGTAAATAGAGAAAATAAGTAGATCAACTATTGTAAAAAAATGAATAAATTTCATACACCTGTTTTAAATAATTTTATATACTCTATTGAAATGAGTTACCATATTTTCAAAGGTAACATGTTGAGTAGATATAAATTAATGTAAATATATTGTTACAGGCTGAAATATAAATTAATGTAAATATATTGTTACAGGCTGAAATAGTTTCCTTAAACTTGAGTGCACCCATTTCCATTTCTTCTTGAAATAGAGTAGGATGTTGTTTTCATTATTAGATAAATAGATTAATCTAAATGAAATAGATTTCTAAGTCAAATTCATTTAAGGTAAAAATATGGGTTGCACAGATATACGATTTTGTTTACATGTATTGAAATCAGCTATCATCCTCCCTTGATTTGAGCATAGACCAAACCATTATTTTTTGTTAATTATGTTAAAAAATAGTTTATACAGAATATAGGCCTATCTACAAAAGAAATAAATTTATTCTATTTTCCATCGTTTGAGCTTAGTTCTTTTGAAGATCTGTAAAATTTCTGTAAATTAAATATTTGAAGAGTTTAAATTTTAAATTAAAAAAATGATATTTATTTAGCAATGTTTTCTTTTAAAAATCTTTATATATTAAAAATGGGATTTCCTTTGTTCCTGCAAAAAAAATAATACAAATTAATTAAATCAATTGGTAAATAAAATAATGCTCAAACTGGGATCTTACGCCATTCTCCATCGTTGGGTGTAGGCATTTACTTGCAAAGAAATATTACATGTAAGAAAAAAATGGAGAAAATTTTATAGCAAAGCCTCGTAAAAATTCTAACGTTAGAAATTATATGCCATTAAAATATTTAAGGAAAAGAAAAACAATTCCTAGGGATTTTCTATCAAGTGTTGGCTTATGAGTAATGAGTATTTGGGAAAAAAACCAAATTTTGCATTGATAACAGATACATGCCTAAAATTTGGGATTATTTACATGTATTCTTTAATTATCTTACTTTAAGTTTTTTTTCTTTACATTATACACATGGCTATATTTTAGTGCTCCTACCACCCACTCCTAGTGCTCCTACCACCCACTCCATGGAAATCTGTTAGGAGTTAAATATAAGATCAAAAATTTTAATCCAAATATTTTCTTGCGTAGGGATTCTTAAAAGGGCCTAAAAGAAATCAAAGTTATAAAATTTTAGTGTTAAATAAGGAGTTAAGTAAAATTTGTTATGTGTGAATTGTGTAAATTTAGGGCACATTACATTTGGTAACAAAGTAGGGTTGCAATATTGGGATCTTTGGTTAGAGTTGTTTTCCATGAGGTGTTAGTTGTGTGAATTTTTCTTTTGTGCTTATTTCTTGGTTGATATTAGTGATTGAAGTGACCTTTTGAAGTTTTGAGAGTGATTTCATCATTCTTTGGTAATTGTGGTCGTGAGAATACTTATTGAGAATGGAATAATTACGATTTTAGATTTGGTTGAGTATTAACTAACCCCAATGTGAATGATGCATTTGATTATAAAGGATTTTTAAATAACTAAGTGTAAAACACTAATTTTTTTTATTTTTAAATATATGTGCTAAGCGATCATCTTCGATGTACTCTCTTAATAATGATGTTACCCTTAAAAGTAGGAGTTAAATGACCTTCTTGGGGATATGTATATAACCTATTGTTAAAGATAGAAACAATCTTGTTATTGTGCTTGGATAGATTAAATATGTGTCCTTCCTATGTATATCATTACAACTTAAAATTATGATCAATCATAGGTGCTATTAGGTCCTCCTTAAACTCTTTAAACACTTTATATACTTCGTTGTGGTTGGCAAGATAATTGTTTTTTATTAGGGGTAAAAAATGGGATTTGATGGGGCCGAAACCTAGTAAGAAATGGTTTAGAAGGGAACCATCAACCTGTCAAAGAGAAGCAAGATTCAAATAATATAAACCATAAACCGTCAGCAGCCCCATAGTAGCCTCTAAAAGATAAACATGACTACACATGTTGCTACTTACAAACAAGATAGGGTCTGAAACTCTTTTACAACCTAGTTTTAACTAGGACCAAAAACCCTTAGGTACACAACGATTCCACCTGCATCTACTAGGCATCAACAAACCAACCACTCATAGATGACGTCGTAGATCCAAGAAAGATAACCAACTTAATGGTGTAGGACACCATCAACCCCCTGATCAAAAAAAACTCCAAAAACCCCACATCAGTAAGGGAGTTAGAGAGCACATCAGATCACTTGAGACAGAGCCACTGATCTAACCAAGAAGCCAACTCCAAATCCATCTCAAAAGGAGGGAGATCCCCTCTATTGGAGAGAGTGTCATGAACAACAAGACCACTACTACTTGAAAAATCCAACACCCTCAACCTCCACCTCTATAGGAGAAGCGTCCACCTCAACAGGAACAAAAACTAAGGAAGCAAGAGACAAACACATCCTTGCTCCACCTCCATAGGATCCGAGAAGAAGGTAAACATAGTAGCAAAGAAAGTAACCATAACACCCTTTGACAACACCTAGTAAGAGACCAACACCCACAAGCAGTAGGCCACAAAAATAAACCAATGAGCCATAAGCTTAAACCACCCAACTTGTAGCAAGAAAAAAATCTCTAGAGAAACCAAAACACCCAACAACATCTCCACACTAGCAACCACAAACCCCAAAAAAACACAAAAGCTTCAAGGAACACCTAGGGATCAAAAGCACACCATGCAGGTAAAACATAAAACCTAGAAAAATCCCACAAGAGCTAGACAAAACACCTCTATCACAAGAGAAAATAGACAAGAAAGGATGTAGAGGCACAAGACATGAAGATCCCATTAGAAAGTAGCTACCAACCATCTTCCAAGACCCTATACCCACCTCCCCTACTCTAAACAGAAGAGCTAATGAAAGAAAAACATGAAAGCCCAGAAGACTGAGGAGGGAAAAAGGAAGGGAACAATGACCACTGCCCACCGAGAAGCCACCTAGAAATAACGTTGTAGGAGAAGTAACCCACAAGCTAGTAGGGAGACCAAAGAACCAACAAATATGAGGAGGAATCGTCCACCCACCAAAAAAATCCAAAACTCGATTCAGGGACCACATTCCAACCCAAAAAAAGAAAAAGAAAGCCACAATCCAAGCATTAAAGGCTCTGGAAAGAAACAACCAACACCAGACACCCCAGTGTCATTAAACAAAGAGCCCACAAGGTGTGCAAACTAGATAGCTTCCAAGAATGCCACTAGAGAAGCCGCAAGAGACAGGAACCCCAAAGGCACCCAAAGCACCAAGAAGACCCGAAAAACAACTCCCTCAAAAGAAGAGGAAGCTCCCAACACCAACAAAATAGCATCAAAGATCTATGTCCAACCACAAAGCTCAAGCAATAGCTCAGAGCTTGCTCCAGACTAGTGAACCCCACGTCCAGGAACGTGTAGCAAAAAGGATTCTTCTAGCCGCCAGAAATCCCCACCACCACAAAGAGAAAGCTCAAACCCATCCAAAGTGCCAAACCTCGAAGAAAATTTGAGTGCCAACCCTTCATCTCCATCATTAGCATCAAAATATCCCTTCTCCCTGCCTTCTGCAGAATTTGAAAAACCACTCTCGTCGCTCCCGTCACTCCCGGTCTTCATCTATAATGGTAGAATAATTGTTAATTAATGAGAAGATTTAAATATGAACTCTTGTTTATAATTATTAGTGTATTTAGAAAGCCACTTTTATAATATTCTAAAACATATAGAAAATATTTTTTCTTAAGGATATTGTATGATTCAAAACTCAAATTGGGTCAAATCTAGCCTAATAAATATTACTTATCCAAACAAATTCTTTATTTTGGTATGTCATCTAAATCATCATAAGAAACCCCACGCAAAATGTCTAAATATATTGTTATTAGAAAACCTCATGTAGAGTTTGATACCTTAGGCACTTGATGAGTGTGTTTTTTTTGCATGAATGATTTAAGTACCTTGTAAGATCATGAAATAAATTAGCATAGAAAATATAATACTTACATATAATAAAACCTAATTTGAAAGTCAAACCATACTCAAGACATGTTATGTGATTGAAAAAATTAGCTAAAGAGTTGATTTAGCAAGCACTAAATTTTTGCAACATATTGATTATGAATAGGTAGAATGAGTAATATTAATGTGCATCTTATTGTAGCATAATATAATAAAGTAGGTAAAGACTTTTAGGATTGTTGTAGAATTTTGAGCTATAGATATGTTTTATACCTTTCTTGGAATACATGCTAAACTTTTTACCCTATTTACAATTTGTATATGATGCCCCCTTTGCTTATGTAGTTTCTTGAAAAGTATGATTGTTAGAATGCAATTATTATGTGATGCAGGAGCATCCTTGGTTCTTGGAAATCCTACATCAACCAAAAATATTTTCATTTCAGTTTGTTCTTATTTCAATTCAAGTTGACAGATTCAACATTTCATCATATTTTCTCACCAGACCTTGCGGATCTATATTTTCATCATGGACATGTTCATTTTCCTTATTCCAATATTTTGGGATGATTGGATAACTTTCTGGAAATTTATCGCTACCAGATTAAGTGGTAGTTTCTAGAACAGAGCATCTGAAGTGGTTTCAAGCTTAATGGCTAGATTTATCTCTTGTGGATCCTTCCCATAACTTGTAGATCCTTATGGTGTGTTTCAAATTGTTTTGTGGAGTTTCCCTGACCTTAATTTAGGTCCACAATTCATCCTATGCACCCGTTCAAGAGAAATTCAAATTTAAGGCCGACCTATTTCATGTGCATGTTACATTTCCTTCATCGGGGATTGTAATGATCTTTGGCCAACACAGACGATTCTAGATCTCAAGATGTGATATAAATCATTGTAATAGATCATTAGGAAAGTGATTAAGAGGAAGATAGGATTTGATATTTAATTTTTCACCTCGCATAAGGAGCATATAGGAATATTGTATGTCAGTGTAGACACCTAAATTTGGACACTTACATTTGTCCAAATTTATCCCTTTTCATCTAAATATCCTCTTACTTGCATTAATTAAGTAATATTGCTATTATTTGATTAATATCCTTATTCTTCTAAATCCCTAAGGTATTTAGTTAATAATTAAATACCTTACCCTTTATTACCCTTTTCATCAAAAGAAAAAAATAAATAATACATTTATTTAATCCCTCACATGTCTCATCCTCCATCACTTTTCCTTAATCCTAATTCACTTCCTAATCCCATAATTAGAGATGTGCACATGTCTAATCCATGATTAGGATGTGTCATATCCTCCAACTTTTGCAAATTGGCTCCTAATCTTCATTAGCCACTCACTATCTTCTAATAATTGATTAGCTAGTCTAATTAGCCCCCCTTTAGTCAACTATCCCCATCGTCCAAGGAATTTTCAATTCCTTTTTGTCTTCCCCATGTGAATTTAAAATTCACTTTTATTCCTCCAAAGCTCTCCTCTTCCCCATGAGGATTATTGAGAGGTCACATCAATCACATGGGTCAGGAACCTTCCATTATAAGGACCTTGTCTTATCCACAAGGTACTTCTCAACTTCCTCCATAAGAACCTTGTCTTATCCACAAGGTGCTTCTCATGTGAATTTAAAATTCACATTTATTTTCCCAACCACTTCTCTCTTCCCCATGGAGATCTTTAAGGAATACTAAAATTCCTCATATGTCACTTTCTTCCCACATAGAGTCAAGATGTTCCTTTTTTATTAAATTTTCTCCTCATCCCAAGGTACTTGCAAGTACCTCCACCTCACATGTCCTTTTTCCAACTTAACTGTCCTTGTGACATCTCATCCTCCACATGACAAGATGTGAGGGATTGTAAGTCCTCAACTCACCACAACCCTTCCTCTTGCCCATGTTGGCAAGATCTCAACCATCCCTTTCTCTAGAGATTCTTCCCATAAATGAAATATTTTCTTTCATTCTCCAATAACACAATCACATTTTTAATAACACATTTTCACAACACATTCAACTCTCCAACTTTCTAGCTCAAGCATTCATCTCATACTCTCATCAACCATTGTTGCACCTTGAAGCTCATCTTGCATCCATTCTAGACATTCATCAAACTACCCACCTAGCTCATTTGAATCCTCATCACATCTAGATCATTTTGCATCCCATTTTAGCACTTTTTCCATCAAGGAGCACACACTTATGAAAGATCAAAGGGCCAACCAAGGATCAACTCAACACAAGGTAAAAATCTTGTTTTTGTTATCTTTATCTTTTTTTGAGTTCAATGTAGCCCTATCTTGAGGTGTTAAGTGTTGTTTGTTGTCTTTTGAATTTTTTTTTGTGTAATTTAGATAGGCTAACAACTCTTGATCACATTTTTGGAATGCTCGGTGGGACTCACAAATGGTTCCCTTTTATGTTTTTTGTTGTTTCATGTTTTATAGGTTTAGGTTGCAGAGAGGTGACCCCACCCACAGTTGGGCGAACCTGACCTATAGAGGGGTGAACTTTCCCCTACTTGGGCAAACCTACACTCAACAGGGGTGATTTTGCCTTGCAAAATCGTCCATCTATGAAACAGACAACATCTAACTTCAGTTTTCTAGTTGGGTGAACCTGCCCCAGGGAGGGGTGAACTTGACATGCAAAGGGGAAAACCTTCCCTACAGAGGGGTGAACCTACCCTACAGAGAGGTGAACCTACCCTACAGAGGGGTGAATCTACCTGAAACAGGGGCAAACCTGCCCAAACAAAGCTGTTTGTGAGGTAAAACAGTGATCTAGACTTCATTTTTAGCACCCATTTCTTATCGTCTTGAGGTACTAACCCCCTAACATCATTTTTTGGTGAGTGTGTGCATGTTTTTCCTAACATTTTTGCAGCTTTCTTCATGCTTTTCAAAGAATGAAGATCAAACTACTAACATTTTTCTTGCAGAGCGATTGTTTCTAGCTTTGTTAGTTTAGTTTGTTTATTGTTTTTCTTATTAATCTAGGCACATAGATCTAATTAGGAGGATTCAACATATTTTTTTCCATGTTTACAAGTCCTTTGTGTCACCCAAGGGTGCACTACATTTTCAAAGCTCTCCCTTTGCACTTTGTGTGAGCCTGTCGAGTAGTCAAAAATGATTCGTGTTCTTTTTTTAGCAGGACCTGCTTAGGGATTTCATCACTCCAAGGGATGATCCCAACCACATGTATTGGTGAGGTATATAAATTAGGGAGAGAAAAAGCTATACCCCAATCTAATCACATCATGTCTAGCAAAATTTTGAAGCTAGGGTGATACCTAGATAAGATGTGAAGAGTTGGTCCAAGTCTTTAGTATATCGTTGTGGTTCCCGAATCACGCTTGTAGATAGACTAGTGTTCATAGTTATGCCTCACATACTATGCATATATCAAGGACTCCTTAGTTTCCTTGTTCAACCTAGTTAGAGAACTGTGTTGGCCATACCCTCATCACTAATCTTAGGATCGTGCTAAGTGAACTATCTTTTTTGTGTAGAAACTAGTGTTCATAGTTATGTGCATATTTGTTCAACCTTTAGTCAATCGTGCAACTATCTTTGAGTGCTATTTGTTTTGCTTGCTATTTTGTTGTGTTTTTGGTCCTTTTCCATATTCATTTTCATCCAAGTCAAGTCCAAGTCTTTTGACAGAGGCAACCTTTCCCTTAACAGGGGTGAACCTACCCTCAACAGGGGCAAACTTTCCTTCTATCTCATGTCATTTCCTAGTCAATCCTTATCAAAATTGCCTATCTCATGTCATTTCCTAGTCAATCCTTATCAAAATAACCCATATTTCTCTGAATAGGTGACCCTTTCTTAGAGAGGGGTGACCTTTCCATCAACAGGGGTGACCTTGCCCTGAACAGGGGCAACTTTGCCCTCTATCAATCAAACAACCATCAAAACAACTAGATTCTCTAGTTGAGCGAACCTGCCCCAAGTTGGGCGAACCTGCCCCAAGTTGGGTGAACCTGCCCTATACTTGGGTGAACCTGCCCCCCAAACAACTATTTTCACCTTCCATTTAGTCATTCTAAGCACCCATTTTCCCATTCCAAACACCCGTTTCCTCATTTCGACCATCCATCTCCTCATTTCGATCATCCATCTCCTCATTTTGAGCATTCATCTCCTCATTTTGAGCATCCATTCCTAGTTCTGAACATTTTTATCCTCGATCTGAGCATCTATCCCCTTGTTCTAAGCAATCGTTTGCCTGTTCTGAGCATCTATTTCCCACCTATCTTTCACTGAATAGGTGACATTGAACTCAACTTGGACGAACCTTCTCTTAAGTTGGGCGAACCTAACCCAAGTTGGGAGAACATGCCTTAACTTGGCTGAACCTGCCCCCAAATAGCTAATCTCACCTTTCGTTCAATCATTTCGAGCATCCATTTCGTCATTCTGAGCTTTCGTTTTCACATTTCGAGCACTTGTTTGCCCATTCGGAGCATTCGTCTCCCCTTCTAAGCATCTGTTACCTCATTCTGAGCATCTGTTACCTCATTTTGAGCATCCTTCACCTTGTTCTGAGCGTCCTTCTTGTCATTTTGAGTATCCGTCTTTTTGTTCTAAACATTCATTTCCTCTTTTCGAGCATCTGTTTCTTTGTTCTGAGTATCCATTTATCTGTTCCAAGCGTTCATCCCCTCATTCCAAGCATCCTTTCTCCCATTTTGAGCATCCATCTCCCCATTTCGAGCATCTGTTTACCTATTTCGACCTGTTTTCCCATTTTGAGTATCTATTTCCCCGTTTCGAGCATCCATTTGACCTCTTTTGTCATTTAGACAAGTCTGAAAGTTAAGTTGGGTGACCCTGACCTCAACTTGGGTGACCTTGACCTATACTTGGGTGAACCTGACCTATACTTGGGAAAACCTGATCTATACTTGGGAAAACCTGACCTATACTTGGGCGAACCTGACCTTCACTTGGGTGAACCCAACCTTCACTTGGGTGACCTTTCCCCATAGATAGGGGACCCTGCCCTAAGTTGGGCGACCTTTCCCCTAGATAGGTAAATTTGTCCAAAAGAAAACCTTCATCCATCTTCCCATCATCGTCGTTTCTGTTCATCAACACTTTTTGAAAGTCATCATTTTATCAACCAAATCACATAGGTGCATCTTAGAACATCATTAGAGTCCATATCCATCATCAATTCATCCATCCCAATCACCTAGACTTCGTTTCAAGGGTTTTGATTTTTATGCAAAAACTTTCAGAGGCCATAACTTTTGACTCAGGTGTCTGTTTGGGCTGAATTTACAGTTGGTTGCGTTATGAGATGGCATGGGGATTCCCAATCAATCCTTAGTCAATTGGCCCCCGTTTTGACACATTTTTGGGGCTTCAAACTTTCATCTTGACCCTCAAAATTGGAATTTAATGTTTTTTTTTCCAATGTTTGAAAAACTATTTTCGTTAATAACTCTAAATGCATGTCTCGGATTTAGGATGTAAGTTGGAAATTCATCCTAGCTTAGTTTTAGGAAGTTTTTAGGAAAAAACTAAACTCTTAAAGGTATTACTATAAAGTTTCCTAAAATGGAAAAATTTGATAATTTTTGAAAACTACCAAATCTAGAAAAATTTGATTGTTAGCACCTTACGTCCTCTAGTTAAAACCCCTGAACTTGGTGTAGAATCAATCCCATCATATCCTCCAATCATCCTAATCTAAGCTTCAATCCAATCCTAATCTGAGCTTTAATTTAATCCCAATCTAAGCTTAACAAAAATCCTAATATGAGCTTTAGTCCATCTGCATCCAAGATCTGCTGACATCGAAACAAATCTTAAGAACCCTTCTTCCATCTTCTTCAAATTCATAATATTTACCCTTTCATCACCTTTTCTTTCCTTCTAGTCTTTTGTTACCATATTTTCAATTCGTATTCATCTAATCTAACATCATGAATCTTTATCCTTCACCAATGCAACCAAAGATAGTTGTCAAGGGAAATCCCAATTACGTTGAAGACGATAACGAGAGTCTTGTTGATCAAGAAGTATACGACATAGATCCCCTTGATGTTATCATTGCTAGCAATCTTTCCCCGAGTGCCACATAAAATCTGATCATTCATCCAAGCCATCCCTTCACATCTTCACCCACACCTACTAGCAATCCTTATACTACCTTTGACAAGGGATATCCATTATCTTCCTCACCCACATCTCCATTGTATGCTTCCTCTACATTTTCTTATCCAACATCCATGTCTTCTTGTCCCAATCTAGTATCACAACATCCCTATTATAATCCCTCATCCATATCGTCCTATTTCAATCCTTCATCTACATATGCCAAATATCCTAATCCTTCATACCAATCTACCTATCCTAATTCAACATCCACATCTTCCTATCCTTATCCTACATCCACATCTACCTATCCTAATCAAACATCCACATCTTCCTATCCTAATCCGCCATCCACTTCCTCCTATCTTAATCCACCATCTCATTCTTCCCATATTAATCCACCATCCCAATATCCCTATCTTAATTCTTCATCTACTTCCTCCAACATCAATCCACCATCCCAATCTTCCCATCTTAATCCATGATCCCAATATCCCTATCTTAATTCTCCATCTACTTTATCCAACATCAATCCACCATCCACGTCTTTCTATCCTAATTCACCATCCCAATATCCCTACCTTAACCCACCATCTAATCTTGACCCCCCCACTAATCCAAATCCTCCACCTACTCTTAGTCTTCCATCCAATCCCATTCCTCAATCTAATCCTAGTTCACCAATCCATAATCCTAATCCTAGTCAACCAATCCATAATCCTTCATCCACTCCTACCATGCCATTTAAGCCTAGAGTATGCACAATTCTCACTCCAGAAGTTCTCCAAGGACTTATGACAAAGAAGACATCCCCAAATCCACACCTTGAAGCCGTGGAACCCTGCCATCCCAATCTATCATCCATGGTCACTAGTGATCATACCCTTTTCCATACTACACCTATCATTGATGTTACCACCACTAACACCACTCAAACTAGTGAAACCATCAAATCCACTAAATCCATTGAGCCCCCATCTCCCACTCTGAGATTCACTAAGCCCATCAAAGATAACCAAATCCAATCCACTCCTTCTACACCTAGATCCTCCCAATCCATTACAGATCTAAAAATCCAATCCACTCCTCACACTCCTAGTATCATCGAAATACATTCCCATGAACTTCATGAACCCTCCACCCTTCCATCTCCCCCACTTGAAGAGTCCCTTCAATATTCCATTGTCATTCCTCCCACACATAATGAGTCATGCCAAGATCCTGATCCAAAGCATACCGACATATCCCATTCTCCACATCAAGATCCTGTATCCCATCTAGTCCACCTCAAGATCATAGTCTTCTATCCATTCCATCCCATGATCCCCTTAATACTCAAGATTTGATCACTCCATCGCATGATCCCTTATCACCCATTGCCACAAATCCAGATCCTATCATATCACCTAATCAGTCTCTTGATCCCTTACCACTTACTCCTCTTGACCATGATGTTGCTACCCAATCATCTCCATCCCATGGCCCTCCATCATCGTCTAACCCCACTATCCCCCACCACTTTTATATTACCTTGGTACTCTCACATTCATCTATGGTGGTTTCCTTGTAGATGAGGAACCGAGCATATACACCACCCATCCTCCACCTAATAATGGACTCACGTCATTCTTCCAAAATAAAAAGCATTCTGCCATTGATCAAATGCTCAAAAGCATGAATTATCAAGGAAAAGGTTTAGGCCTTCATGAGCAAGGTATTTTAGAGCCCATCCATATCAAAGAAAATATTTGTACACAAGGTCTTGGATATATCTCTCAAGACTCGCACTCCAAAAATTTTGGTACAGCCTCTATATGTCCTCAACGAGCCTCCTCCAATATAATAATAGGCTCTTCCCATCACTCCAGTAAACCATTTACTACCATCAACCCTCCATTGTATCACCTCAAAAAAACCATCCATATTCCTCCTTTGTCTTTTGACTCCATTTTGAGTACTTATTTCCATTTTAGGTCCTTATGTCCATCGTATCACACATCCTCCAAGTACTCAGTCCATTTTGGGTCCTTATGTCCATCCATCCACCATCACAAATCCTCCAGGTACTCAATCCATTTTGGGCCCTTATATCCCAAAATCACCTCCTCCATCTAGTCCTATTTATCCTTCTATCCATCCATCACCTATCCATGTCACCCATCATAAACATCCCACTCTCATTTTCTCTAACTAGGATTAACAAAGGAACATACCTACACATCCTCCATCCACTTATCATCCCCAAAATCCTACCTCCATCCGTCCATTCATGTTTCCTCCACATCATCCATCTCCTTACACCCATCCCATTGTTATTAAAATAACTTTGGATGCCAAAGTAAAAATGCATAAATATAAAAATCCACATGAATCTAAATCTCCTCATGTCCCCTTAAAAAGACATGTTAATGAAAAGAAAAATCCAATCCAAAATCCAAATCAAACCCAACGGCCACAAAGGACCACTCAAGCAAAGATCAAAACCATGTGGATCCCACAAAAAAAGATGCAATTCCTTCAAAGGAAAAATTTGTAACAACATCCAAAGTTGCTAATCCAAAAGCTAATCATCCACCCCTTCCATCTCCTAAATCTTTTTTGGGTCCTTATGTTCCAAAATTCACTATCCCATCTCCTCCATCCATTAATATTCTTATCACTTCACATCCACCACCATATGTGCCAATGTTGGTCCCGAACTCATCACCCCATCACACACCTACCCCATCATTCCATCCATACACTTTCCAGCATCCCATCCATTATTAATCATATATACCCATCAAATCCCTTTAATCCCATCCCTTACATAATCTATCCATCTTCATAACCTTGGTTGTACCAACATCCAACAGTCACTTCACACATGGGCTCTTAATACCTCGTATGGAACTTGATGCTTGAGTCCTCCATCCATCTCCTTATCACATGTCTTTTAAATCCACTTATCGACATCCCTATCTTTATCCGTCTCCATCCACATTCTATCAAAAGGTCAAAAAAGTCAATTTTTTTAAAAAAAAAGTCAAAACAAAAAAAATAAAAAAAAGTAAAGATAAATAATTTGTCCAATGGTGAAAATTTGGTACACAAGCACCTTGGATAAGTACCATGATGAAAACTTTGAAAATATGCATCATGTGTAAATCCCCCATCTAGTTACTTCCACACTTGGGGGAAAATTCATGCAATACATCCCCTTCATCCATTTCCTCCATCCCAGCTATCTTCCACATCCTACCATCATATTCCATTTATCTCCAACCCCACCATCCTTCTTGTGTTCTTGATATAGATAGGGGCACCTATCTATGCATGCTTTGGACACCTCTCGGTACAAATTCCCTTCATCCATACACTATCCTATTCCTTATCCATATTCATCTACTTTCTTTGTCCACCTATTATGCTACCATTATTCTTCCCTCCTTATCCCAACATCCTGCCTTCATCCATCAAACTCCCTCATCCACCCATCCTATCCTCCTCCAGTTATCTCCTTTATCTTCCGATCCACTCATCTTTCGTCCTTCCTCCCTTATCACGCATGACATATCTAGAGTTTGGGCATCTATCTTCCTTTGTGACATAAGTCCTTGGAGAGATCATTCATCCATCGTGTCATCCCCTCGATCTCCCCATCCTTATCTATCCATCTAACCAGCCAATAAACTTTTCCTCATCTAAATCTAAATCCCTTAATCCATCCATAACAACATCCCTTCCATCTCCCCATCCATCATAGCATCCTTATCATCCTTTCCATCCAAAAAATCCCTTTTGTCTCCCCATCCTTATCCTCCTATCCATCTAACATCACTTTCATCTCCCCATCCTTATCTTCCTATTCACATATCATAGCATCCCTTCCATCCCCTATCCTTATCTTCCTATCCATTCATCTCTATCCTTATCCCCTCTCATAATCCCTTGTCATTAGTATCTGGCTATAGGCTTCCCCCATGCAACCCAATGCCATCTATCTCATTGTCATTTCTCCCACTTATTTCACACATCTTTCCAATCTCTTGCCACTTCTCATCACTCATCTCTCCATCATGTCATTCTCCCAATTCATCTTTTGATGATTTGGATAACTATCCCATCCTTGAGCTTCGTGTGATCACCATCATCCTATATTATCCAATAGGTCTATCTTGTCTCATCATATCGGTCCCATCATTTTATCCACTTATCATAGTCTTCTCATCATCCTTTATCCATGTTTGTTCATCGGTATTTTGTTGAAATACGTTGCCCCTATGCTTTCACATAGGCAAAGTTGATCATTTTCTTTGCCCCTGGGGCTTTTGTCCGTTTTGTCTTTGTCCTACATCCTTTTCTCTATTATCATCTTTCTGCTTTTTTCCATAGTCTTTTATCAAACTACGAGGGATCTACGCTTTCATGTAGGCAAGGCTAATCTTCGATCAGCCCCTGAGTCCCTAGGTCATTAGGGTGTGTTAGTCTCATGTCTTGTCTCTCTTGTGTCATGTTGTCAAGTTATGTCCTTATCCAACTAGTTCTCAAGAAATGAGATCCATTTGTATCATAAGATTCAATCAGTCTGGGAATCTCCTGCGTCATAATCAATCTTTTAGTTTAGTATCCATCTTTGGTCTTAATAGGATACATCCTTCCTATTGGCCTCCTACAATGATCTCATAACTAAGCCTTTATAGCCTTGATTCAGAGACTAGACATCTAATGTGAATAGCCATTCAATCATCACAAAGGTGCATTTAACTTGTCAACCTAGGGACGTGAACTTGAAATGGGTCAGTACTGTATGTGCATTATGGGCTCAAGTAGTCATTGCATTCTACAACTAAGAAACACAGTACTGAAAGTAAATTGTTGAAAGAAAATAAAGAAAATGTTGAACATCAACCAAAAACTATGCTTAAGCTAAAATGCAAATCAAGAATGAAAATTTGTGCCACAAACAGGGACTACTCTGTCTGCTTTGGCTACAAAAATAGTCACAAAATAGAATTCTAGTGGTTGTAGGAATAGTCAATGTCAGATTTATAACTAAGTACCAAACAACAAGTAATACTAAACTAATGTTAAACTAAGAATACAAATTACTCACCAAGTGGGCCCCCTTGGATAAGTATCCTCTAAAATAACAAGAACTCAGATGCTCGAACTCGTAACTTTATTTTACTCATTATAAATCATGCATACAAAGAGTAATGTATTTGTATTACTGAAACTGGAGAATGAGAGTACAATGTCAAATCGTGCAACCTCCTGAAGAAGGAGCATCAAATCATTATTTATACTATAGCTTAACAAGGTAGTCAACTCCATGACTGGGAGGATGCCATTTAGGGAAAATAAGGGAAAGTGGAGCGATGGTGGTTACGCATGCATGGAATCTGGTCGAACATGCAAGTCAAGCACAAATCCAACACAACAATAATGCCCATGCATGCTCAATCATTAAGGTCCACTACAAGGCAGTTACATTTAGTTGCATGGATAATCTTTGCTACTAGCTTCCTTTGACTTGGAGTGACTTCTTAGCTGGACGTTATGGTGCATGCTCAGCTGGCGGTGTCTTCCTTAACTTGGTGTATTAAATCTTCAGGCCAAGGTTAGTACGCGTAATAATTGCACATCAATAACCACTCAAAGAAACATTCATTAATCACATGTAAAATCAATATAGATGACCCACATATTATGCCAAATATCATTAAAGCTTGTAGAGATAGGATAATGTCAAATGTCAGTGGTTTAAGGGAAACATTAAGCCAATATGAACACTTAAGAATTAAATTCCATGACATCTATGAGAAAATAGACTATATATTCTCCTCGAAACTAGACCAAAAACTAGGCTCATCACTCCCCCCAACCTAACGTCTTGATGGTCCTCTAGTAGGGGAAGAGTTTTTTCTTTTCCCTAGTCAAAGCTCTAAAATTTGCAACTGAGATTTGTCCAACATCAGTGGCTACAGTACGTGAGTCAGGATCCCAATAGAATCCTCCCAATTTGTCAAACCTATCCCATCTCTTCCTTTCTACAATGATATCACACTGGTAGAATCTGAAATTTGACATGGGCCACATGAGCATGGGTGGCTAAAAAGTCAAGGGAATCCAATGTCATCCCTGAGTTCTCCAAATCTTAATATGTCTCTCAATTATTTTAAATGTTGCAACATAATTGTGGATGGAATGAGGCTCGGCCTGTTTCAGCTCATCAGTCAAACTATTCCATCTCTAGGATAAACATCTCCTCATGGTTTCTTTTTTCCTACTATATTTTCCTCATACTCAATGTAAACTGCCTCAATCCAAGGAAAAATCCTATTGCCATAACTTGGTGTAAGCAGCATTCTATGCCATTCTCTATAAATATCCCTTGGGTTGTTTGATTTAGCTCTATTAGGAAGAGGGATATTAGACTCCAATTGTTTATAAGAACCATGTTGTTGCCCTCAACTAATCTCATTTTGTACCCAAGACATGAATGCTCTGAATTGAACATCCCCAACATACAGCAGTGGGTTCCAATCATGGTCTTTTGTGATAGTATAATTATGTAAACAAAATTCACATAGCAAATTCTTCGTTTTAGAGGAGGAAATCCGATAAACATTGAAAAATTTCATAGGAGTATCAATAGAAGGATTCAAACCTAAGGCAAGTCTTGACATATTAAAAGAGAGATACTTCTCTTTCAAGAGAAGAGAATAGACCCTCAGGAGTTCTCTACATTCTAGAATCTTTGGTGCCAAAGTTATCATATCATCTACCCTCTACTCCAGGGTAGCAATTTCTGCATCTTTTTCCTTAATCTCTTCATCCTTCTTTTGAATTTCCTCCTTCAACTTCCATTTTTACTTTTTCCATTCTTCTTCCCTTCTTTTTATCTCTTTCCATAGATACAAAATTGTTGCATGTACTGTAAAACTAGGAGGATTATGAATGCCTACCAATTTTTTTGTTGATGGTTGCTCCTCATATGGTACTATTTGCATGGACTTAGGTTGTACAATTATATCTAGTTATAAGGGTTTTGTTTCTTCTTCCTTTTGCTACAGGGACTCTTGTTCTGGTTGTTGTTGCAGGACTTCATGCTCATGCTACAAGAAGTTATGATTTTCCTCCAATTCTTCTGCAATGCTAGCAAGATCGACCAATGTTATGTTTGTTGCTCTCTTAAATATGTCTTCTTCTTCTTCAACATGCTCCTTCTCCATTGGAGATTCAGGGTCCTCATGTGAGGTCTCACCAGGTTTAGGCCTGGCTAGTCTTGATTTCCTAAGAGGTCTTTCACGTTTTCCCTTGGCTATAGGATGAATAGTATCAGCCTTCCTCTTCTTAGAACTTGACACTTTTATTTCTTAAGGTTGTGCTTTAGCCTTTACTTTTCTCATTTCTACCTCTCTCTATTGTGCCCTAGTTTTCATGAGGGTTTCAAGTGGAACTTCATCATCAAAATCCAAGGAAGAGGTTTCTTTCTTTGAGTGCTCTATTTCAAAAGAACTAATTTCTATGGTTTCCTCTGCTATAGGAGGATTCATGCTAGAGCCAACACCAAAGGTTGAAGCACTAGGAATGGCTTCAGTCGTGCTTACTCTCCTGCTAGATCTATGGGATCGAGGTATAGCCCTAGGTGGAAAATGCTCAACAATGACAAACTCTTCCTGGCGATAATCTTGATAAACTTTAATAAACTCTTCCCAAGTCATTCCAGAAACATCATGCAGAGATTTTCAACTAGCAATTTAATCAAGCAATGGTGGGAAACAAAATTATCTCTACCTTTCTCGGTCTTGACCACCATGATTGAGAGAAAATTGTATAGCACATTGGGCACATTCATCCTCCACTTGTGCCTCATGTGATTCAAAAGCTTTAAGTGGAAAAAATGAAATTTTGATTGGCGAACCTCACAAGTGATGTATTTGATGACATACACAGCTATCTGCTTCCACGACTCATGCAAAGACATTATCGTTATGCCCTACTTTTCTATGCTCAATGGGGGGTCATTTGGCTCTGCAAATTTAGCTCTAGCTAACCTAGCGTCTCTAGAAACAGGGTAATTTTCACTATCAGTAAGAAACCCTGTAACCTTTGTAATTCTTCCCTCTATTGCCACAACTTCTAACCCTTTTATTGTGGCTTTTCCTTCTAAAAACGTTAGGGAAATTTCTAGGGAAATGCCTTCATCAAAACCATCCAAATTCAAAAAGTAATCTATCCATCCATAGTTTTGAAATTCGGCCAAGCATTGTGCATCTTGTACTAAAATATCATGCACCATGGGTTCATTTCAAATTAACCCACCTCCCATTGTCTATAATCACACAAATGTTTTGCAACCTCTTTTTCTACAATTCCCCTTTTGAAAATCAAATTCACTTGCTTGGAGTGTCTACTAAATTATTTTGTTTTTTCTTTTTGCTTGAAACTCAATATTACAATAGGGAAATTATGATAGGAATAAATGGAGGCTACACTTATTATCACTTCATGCATGCAAGTCATTCTCTTACTTGAATTTAAAATCAGCTCATTTTAAAATTTCTAATGCAACCTAGTATGATTTGACACATGGACAATAAAATATTTGCATCTTTTTCATTTCCCTCCCCCAACCTAAATTTCGACATGTGTCCACACATGTGAGATGGGAGTGGTGATTGATAAGCAATGATGGAATTTACGTGAATACCTATACTAACATATAGTGATTAAATGAATGTACTTTAAAATAATTAAAGATAGCAGTTAATGTGCACATACCTAAATGTGTGGAAGATTTACTGCAAAGATCACGAATAAAGTAACAGACGCCTTGTTGGAAAATGAATTGAGCAATAAATGAAGATGAGGTGAGGTGGAATGAAGTGATGGAAGAGAGAGAAAGGTGGTGATGGATGGGTGGATGGGAAGATGATGAAGAAATGAACTTCCACATAAGTGAAAGACTTTATTATGGAAAGTATGTACCTCAATTAGGCTGAAGGAGGGACACTAGGTCAACCGCCTTCAACTGGAGGAAAATATGAGTGTTGGGGGAATTACTACAAGAACTCTTCTTTAGAAGTTGGCTTATGATATAATCTGAGGCGATGACTGTTGACAAGTAATTTAAACCTGATAGGGTCAATGGTGGTAAGTTGAATGGCTCCATTAGGAAAGACCTCAGCAACTTCATATGGTCCTAGCCACCTTGTCTACAATTTTCTTGCATTGTCCTGGTATCTTGAATCATAGAGCAAGGCCCAATCTCCTAGTTTAAACTTCTTGTCCTTGATAAATTTATCATGCCACTTGATTCTTTGATTCTGCACTACTTTTGTATGTTGCAGGGCTGCTCTTCTTATTTCATCCAAAGCATTTAGTTGCATGACTCTTTCTCTCTGTGCTTTAGAAATATCCATCCCTAAATCCATTATAGTTCACAGAGTTTTATGTTCAAATTCAATTGGCATCATCGTTGTATTTCCATACAGCAACTCAAATGAGGTGAAGCCTGTAGTTGTTTTCCATGTTGTCCTATAAGCCCAAATAGCTTCGAGTAATCTATTTTCCCAATCTTTCCTATGGATAGCTATTGTTTTAGTCATAATGGCTTCAATTTCTCTATTTTTCACCTCAACTTGGCCATTAGCCTTGGGGTGATATGGAGTAGACTTTTTGTGCCTTATATTGTACTCATTCACTAGTGCTGCAACAAGAGTTGATGTGAATTGTGGCCCTTTATCAGTCACTATTTCTCTTGGAACTCCATATCTTGTGAAAATATCCTCATAAAGAAAATCTACAACCTTTTTATCTCTTGCATGCTTCATGGCCTTAACTTCTACCCATTTTGTTACATAATCAATGCATACCAATATATAAGACTTACCATTTAATGGTGGGTCAATTGGTTCTACAAAATCCAATCCCCACTTGTCAAAGGGAGTAATTACTACTTGAGAACATAGTGACATCTCATCAGATCTGGTTGGTCTACCCATTCTTTGACATCTATCACATTTTCTAGTATACCTTCCTGCATCCTTGTGGAGTGTTGGCTAGTAATACCCTGTGTTCAAAATCTTCATTGTTGTCCTTTTGGCCACAAAGTTTCCTCCACATGGTTCATTATGACATGCATGCAAAATTTCATTTGTCTCATCTTCTCTCACACATCTTCTCATGAAATGGTCAAGTCCAGTATAAAACAAACATCCAACAATCCAAGAAAAAAGAAAATATTTTTCAATGAGTTCCCTTTTCTCTTTTGGGGAGAAGTGAGAAGGAACTCTACCTATAACCAAGTAATTGGCTATGTCAACATACCAAGGTATTTGTACACTAAGAGATAATAGATTATCATCAAGAAAAGAGTCATCTATGGGTTGATTGTCTTCTAATGTAGCTAGCCTTGAAAGAAAATCTGCAACAACATTAGCCTTCCCTGACTTATCTAAAATGGTTATATCGAACTCCTGCATCAAAAATAACCATCTTTCCAATCTACCTGTGATCAAGGGTTTATTCATGAGATATCTAATGGTTGTATGATCAATGTGCACAAAGATTTGTTAGCCCGTTATGTAGTGTCTGAATTTTTTCAATGCATAAACTACTGCCAGCATCTCTTTCTCTGTCACTTTATAATTGAATTCAGCTCCTTGCATTTTTTTGCTGACAAAGTAAATAGCATTTTCAATAGCTCCCTCCTTCTTTCCTAAGAATGCTCCTATGGAATAATCTGATGCATCAGTTTGAATGTGGAAAGGAAGCTCCTAATTGGGTCCATTGATTACAGGAGCATAAGTCAAAGTTGCCTTCAAATTAGAAAATGCCTTGTCACAAGATTTAGTCCACTGAAATTCAGCATCCTTAGTGAGAAGGGTATACAATGGTGTTGCTACCTTGCTGAAATCCTTGATGAATCACTTATAATATCCTACATGACCCAAGAAACTCCTAAAATCCTTTTGTTTTGCAGGTGTAGGTAGATTTTTTATTACCTCAATTTTTGCAGGATCTACTTGAATTCCCTTGTGGGAGATGTCACTACTGAATTTGACACCATTTTCCGATGGACGTTCGTCAGTCGTTCGACAAATCATTTTAGGAAAAGCGATGAAATGATGAAAAAAATTTCATCGCAATTTCGACAATGAATTAAACGTCAAAATAACAGCGCAGATTCGTCAGTCGTCAGCATCATAAAATGACTCGGATGTTCATTAGAATATCGATGAAAACTTCGTGTATCCACTGACGAATTACAACCAAAATTCAATTGCAATGGCTCTTATGAAGTGTCGAAAGAACACCAGAAGTTCATCGCCATTTTGACAAAATGGACAAGTATTTATGATGAAGCCTTCGTTGCAGCTAAGCAACTTCATCGGACCTTTTATGTGATTCGTCAGTGGCGTTCGTCGAAATTGCGACGAAATGGGCAAGGAGTTACAATGAAGCCTTTGTCATAGCTAAGCAACTTCATCGGACCTTTTATGTGATTTGTCAGTATAATTCATTGAAATTACGATGAAATGGACAAGGAGTTATGACAAAGCCTTCGTCGCAGCTATATCAACTTCGTCAGACCTTTTCCATGATTCGTCGGTTGTGTTCGTCAAAACTTTGATGAAATAATGCATTTTTTTTTTTTTTAAATATTTGTTGAAATGTACCATCGGTGAGAGATCAATCATCGGCACATGATAGAAAACTCACTCTGATAGTCCATGTCTTGTCGATGACTTCCGTCGGCAAGACAAATCCAATGTCACACCGATCTGACCTCTTCAGGAGTTTTGAACACTGCTGGTTATCAGCAAGACATTCTGAGGGTCTCACCAATTAAACAAGTGTCTAAGAGAAAGTAAACAAATGGAACCTATTAATTTTCTTATTTTGGGGTTCTTAAATCATAGAATAGATACCATCTTCTTGTGTATAATGTACTTATATTCAAATTTGAATTCGAGACCAATTGTCATTGCACATTCCATTTTACTTGCACAGAGTATTCTATAAGCAATATATTGATAATACCAAATGATTTATGGTGTTGTACAACTCTACCTATCATCACAGTTTTGTTGTTCCCACCGAGAGAATCTTGCAAAGACAATTTTACAATACCAAGTCAAATAATATGAAAAAGACTTACTTCCATACAAATTAAATGATTATTCTCACAATGGAAATTGTCTAATTACAACAACAATTCCATGAAATGTTATCCATGCTTCAGAAGAGATGACTGATCATACATACAGACTGCAAGATGCATAGAAAAAGCATTACACTTGAGAACAACCAAGGGCTAACAAGGGAAGGAGTTAAGAAACATCTGGATTGAAGAGAAAATGTGTACGGAAAATGTTGAGTAGTGTCAAGAGAACAGAGCTTGTAGAACATATTCTTGACCTAATCAAGCTCTTGAACAACTTAAACAAAATTAAAATACTAACACATACATGAGACATGTAATGAACTTCCAATATCTGCTATCTTTTCTTTCTTTTTTTTGTATTGAAAATAGTTTAAGGTCCATTACATATCATGAAAATTCCTATCCAGAATTAGGATCAGTACAACATCAAAGCATTTCCATAACAGGAAATATACCGTATCAGTACTTTACATAGTAAGAAAGAGACCAAAAAGCACTAGTTGTTTTCAAAACCAGCATAGATAATACAAACTATTGTTAACAACACCACAGGTTGCTGCTATTCAAATCAGCATAACTAATACATAGTGTTGATTACATTCTCCTCATTGTTTACTTCTTCAATATCAAGGTTCACCATTGTTTCTCCTTGGGGGTCCAACTGCTGGGGGCCACACTATCTTTCTGGGCTTGCAGCTTCATCAATTGCTCTCTGGAGCTCATCAAATGTCTGCTGGAACAACACGGTATCTTCCAAGCTCAACCTACAGGCAGGTCCACTTCTCAGATCCTCTCTGGTATTGTTAGCAGCACCTTCAGTTATTGACTTCAAGAAATTATCCATTGAGATCTCCACAAGAGTTGAAACCTGTAGAGCAATAGAGTAGAAAGTGAGTCTCTTGCAAGACTCAGTAAGTACCCTCTTGATACCCTTAAATCTATCATCATTTCTTGCCTTCCACAAATGCCACATGATCTCATTGGATAAGAAATACCAAAATAGCTTCAAATCAAACTTGACCTTGAAATTACAAAAAAAAATATCATGCCAATTAATTTTACCATTGCTATTCTAGACCTTCAGCTTATGGCAGAATAAGTACCAAATTTCCTGAGCATAAAAACATTCAAAAATAATATGTTTGATAGTTTTTGGAGTCCTGTAGATACTGCATATTTCAACACTTTCATGGTTAGATTTATAGGGATCTATCTTTTTCATTAATGTAGAGGTAGGTAAAGGAGAAATTATTATAATTATAACACTATTCATAGTCCAGTAAATTATGTTTGTAATTTGTGTTCAATGGACCTCAGTTTTATCATTATACTACCCATCTAATACCATATTTTAATCTAGGGTTCAACTATCTCAGATCTAAAGAAGCACCTTCAATTAACCATTTAAATTACTATAAAATAAGGTAAGACTTTTACTTGAGAAAGATTGGGTACACTTGTAGGATTAAAGTTCTCACAATCATCAAGATTTATTGGCACACAGACACAACCTGCAACATATGAAGTAATGGAAGACTACAAGTTAGTGAAATGGTCCTTAATATGTGAGTGGTTTGCAAATTGATTGGTAGAAAATAAGGTTACAAACATATCTACATGAAAAATTATGAGGACAATCTACTGTAATCATCAAAATAGATGAAAAGTGCAAAGGAAAGAGTAGAGCTACATCTCTAGAGCCTAAAAAAACACATGCAAGAAACATAAAAAAAAGAACAAACCAGTTTTTGGATGAATACAAAATGGTGCCTTCAGCAAGTGATTCATATGCTTTCACACCTGACGTAGGACATTAAGAAGATTTTAGTCTTCCTCTGTGAAATTAACTACTTACAAAATAAACCCAGAAACCAATATTATATACCTCCATGTCTAGCCGAGGGTAGGTATAAGAGAGAAAAAATTCTTCAATGCAATGCCGAAAAAATATCAATGTGTGTGTAGGTTTGTATTACTAAAAATATCATTTCACTGCCTAAGGAAAAATACCAAAGTGATGTTTTAAATTTCAATCTTCACATAGGCTCCCTTATTGCTACACATGCATATACAAGCATTATTTGGGCTCTAAACTATTCAAATATTAAGGATTTAATTAGCTATAAGATGGAAAGTTGTTGTTTAGACATAATCCATCATCTTTTACATATCTTTATTCATTCCTAGTGCTTTAGATAAATTTGTGTAAATGACACAGAAATGTGAATCTTTTATGACAAAGAAAATTCTTAAAAGGAGGGGGGAGAGAGCAAAGGGTAGGGGGCAAAAGAATGCTTGAATGTATAGCAAAGTATAACATTTTGATCATTATAACAATGAAACGAATCTTAAGTTTGAAGCATTAATATCATTTACAACATTTATGATCAAGAATGAAAGTAAGTAGAGAAAATTTTACATACCTGCAGATGGTACAAAATTTCATGGTTAAGTCGAAGCCCGCATCAACAACAAGATCCAAATATTCGTGTATCTATCTCAATCGAGCCTCTAAACCCTTCAGAGCTGTCAATTTTTCCACTAACCTGTTATGCACAAAAGTCAAATTTTAGAGTTATGTCACCACTAAAAATAGAAGAAACAGAGCTTTGAAACCAAATCTACACACAACACAATGGTATTCATACAAATCCATACAAACAAACTAAACTCAGAGCATTGGAATGGAAACAACTTCAAATTATGATGCAGAGCATGGATTCAGGGTATAAAGAATCATTTTTATGCCACCATAGTGAAAAGTTAGCACTTTCTTTCATCTTTGCATATTGGTTTGATGCTTCAAACGATGCATTTCTTATATTGAAAAGTGCATTACCTTATTGAGCTTCTCTTTGTTTCGAGAATAGTTTAATATTCTCTACTTAACAGGGCCAACCACGTGATGGTGGAAGCTCATTTGGCCCCTCCCCCCCCTCACATCACTCTCAATTCCCCATACCCAATTATATAACATTAATCATTCATTCATCCATTAATAACATATAACATTCATTCATTCATCCATTAATAACATATAACATTCATTCATTAACATATAACATTCATTAATTAACATATTCACATTCATTCATTAACATATAATATTGATACTATATTTCATTTATTGATACTTACAATTCGTGTGGCTAATTTCATATAACCACCAAAGCCAAGTTTGTGATGCCCGTGTTTTTCCCTTAGCCACCCTCCCCTATGTCGAGGGTGTCTCGCAAAAAAATGCCAAGATCCTCCTCAAAAAAGGCATCAATTGCACTTTCAAGCCCATCTTCACTGTTAGGAACCACATTCTTTCCCCAAAAGACCCCCAAGATCTTTTCCTCAAACTCGGTGTCTATAAAGTGTCGTGTTCTTGCGGTATCCCCTACATTGGAGAAACATGATGTTCTATCAACACAAGAATCAAAGAGCATTATGCTGACATAAGACATGAACGTATCTCCAAATCCGCTCTAGCTGAACACTCCTCCAAGACGAAGCATCACATCGCCTTAGAAGACACCAAAATCTTGTTCAATGAAGATAACTTCTTCAAGAGAAAACTCAAAGAGGCCATTGAAATCAACAATCACCCCTCCAACCTTAATCGGGATGGAGGTTGGGCTTTGAGTTACTCTTGGAAACCTCTTCTCAATAACCTCAATGCCCTCTCTCCTAATCTATCGTAATCCCTTTCTTTCGTCTTGCTTGGCGACCCCTGCCACGTCACCCCTTTCTCATTTTTTTCCCCTTCCCCTGCTCTTTCGAGTTTTCCAGTTTGCTCTCCCTCCTCTGCTTCCCTTTCTTTGTTGTCCCCTCTTTTCTTTTCCCTATTCCTCCCCCTTTCTTTCCCTTCCTTGGTTTTCCTTGCCCTAATCCTTTTCTTCTCGTAGTTTCATTTTTCTCGTATTGATCTCTTATTCTCGTTTTTCTTTTTTCTTGTTTATTTTGGGTTCCTTTTTATTTATTTAATTTTTATTTAATTACCTCTCGTATTTGAATTATTTCATTTGTTTTTTAATTTCTTTTCCCTTTTTGAGTGTTTCGTTTATGTGTCCTTTCCTTTGTTTTTTGCATCCTTTTATATTTTTGCCTTCATAGTTTTTCATTTATTTCTTGCCTTGTTCTTCACTTTCCTCTTGCTAAGGTCTTCTATTTCTTCTTTCCTCATTGGTCTTTCCTTTTGTTTTAACTGGCTAGTTCTTCTCTTTTGGTGTTTTTCCTCAATTTTGGTTGTGCTTTTTTCTTCTAATTTTCTTTTCACTTTCTTCCTTGGCTTGTGGAATTTGATAATTTTTGTTTTCTAATTCTTTTGTATTATTTGTATTCCATGTCCTCAATTTTGCCTCATTTTGGGATTTTTATTATTTTGTTCCTTAGTTTTAATTGTTTTAATTTGTGGTTTAATTGTTTTAGCTTTTTCTTTGTTCCTAGTTTTTTGGTCTATATTATTTTTGGTTTTATCAATTATAATTCTATTAATTATTTTATCTTCATTATTCCTTTATTCATTTTGATCCCTTGCTGGTTTTGTTATTATTTTAACTCTTCTTTAGGTTTGTTCTATTATGTTCATTTTTTGTAAATTTCTTTCTTCGAATTCCTTCCTTTTCATTTATAATTTGTGACTTATTTTATTATTGTATTGATTTATTGGTTAGAATTTATGACTTTACTTTTTTGGTATTATTTATCGGCTCATGTCTTCTTGTATTGGATGTTGCATTTATGTCCTTCATGTTCTTAATCTTATTTTTTCCTTTCAATCTCTTTTTATAATTTTTGTCTCCTATTAAATTTATCTCATTTTTGTCTTTTTCACTTATTGTTTTCTTAATCTTTTCTTTAATTTTAGGGTTCTTATGTCCTTTGTTGAATTAGTTGTGTTTTTTCCTAGGTTTTCTCATTAATTTTCTTCTTTGCATTTATTTTTCTCCTCCCTTTGACTTTCTCATCTTTTTGGATTGTGTGCCTCTCAACCTCCCCTCACCACCATCTCCCCTATTTCTATCCAAGTCTGCTATCTATACTTCATTTCTCTCTATCTACTAATCATCCTGATGATGGATCATGGAGTATGATCCGAAACATTGATGAAAAAAAAAAGGGGCACACAGTTTTATCCAGAAATCTTGATTATTTAATATTCATTCTTTCAGCTTTTACATATTATCAAAAATATGGTTGTCATGATATGATTACAATCACTTTTTTTTTGTTTCTTTTTTAAAGCTAAAAAAATCTGAAGTGGAGTATCATTTTCTAAATCATTTGTCCCCCCTTTAGTTGTTCTACCCTCTGCTTGTGATCTTAATGTACGCCTAGTCATCTACTCATGACGTGGACGCCGCTACAAGGGGGGGTCTATTGCAATAACAAAGAAATGTTAAACTGATATGTTTTATTATTATTGTTACAAGTATTTCATTAATTAAAAGAACATTAGATTGGTTCTCTTTACCTGATGGGTCCACATCATGTTCCTGAACTTCTGTTATAGACTTATGCTCAACATGTTGAACACCCTCTAAATCCTAATTTGTAGTTGAAACACAAAAGGTTACATTAATTAATACACCAATTGAAATTATATATGTTTAAAAGAACATGAGAGTGGTCCTCTTTACTTGATGGGGCCACATCATGTTCCTGATCATGCTCAACACGTTGATCACGCTCTACATGCTCTAAAGTTGAAACATGAAAGGTTACATTAATTAATACACCAATTGCAATTAAATATGTTTAAAAGAACTTTAGAGTGGTCCTCTTTACCTGATAGGGCCACATCATGTTCTTGATCTTCTCTAGCCTGATCATGCTCAACATGTTGATCACACTCTACATGCTCTAAACTACCAAGATGCACACCATGACCTTCATCTGTAGGTTGTGCTCAACCCTCACCAGGCTGCATTCCAATGTCATGTGCAGTATTATCATTGCTTGAATGTTTAAAACAAATAGGCATGTAATTACTTTGTGGTGGAAATTAATATTTAATAGATTGCACAAGTATTCAATTTTAAATAAACTTTATTGAGTTTATTTACCTGCATGTCAGATGTAGTGGAAGGTTGTGTTTTCCCAATCAAGACTCTTAGGTGTTTAGCCATAGCTCCATAGCCTTGCTGGAAGGAAATCTTCTGGTCATCTTCTGTGGGAACTCTGTTGAATTCAAATCCCTACATTTTTTCATAAGATCATGAATTTTGCTTCTATGGTGTGATAAAACCAAAAAAAAATTCAATTTATTATTTGGATACTATATTTCATTTATTGATACTTACAATTCATGTGGCTAATTTCATATAACCACCAAAGCCAAGTTTGTGATGCCGTGTTTTTCTAGTCTTGCCTTTATTGCCTTCGATGTGTCAGGCAGCCTATGAAAAGTTTGAAATACGTTAGATTATGTAAAAAGAAAGAGTAATCAGTATATAATTACATTGTTGATAGTATCACATACCTTCCTTGGCCCGGTGGTGTCTTTCCTTTGTTCTTTTCAGCCTTCTCCTTTCCATCCAACAAAAGGTCCTTCCACTCCCTCTCTGGAATCATGGGGGGACGCTCGTACTTTTTGTTCTTCTCTAAATGTGACCTATATTGGCCCCTCACATACTTTAGATAGGTACCAGCTTTCTTAAGGACCTTGGTTCGGTTGAATGTTTTATCATCAAACAACACAACTAAACGGTTAATGAGCTCATTTTTTAAATCTTGATTTTGGGTATTCCACTGTGTACGTATGGTGGGCCTGAAGAGCTCCAACGTAATATCACTTAGATGTTTATAAAAAACATCATTTCCTACAAAATGATCATGGGATCAATAGTCTAAAAAGAGTGATCAATAATTAAATTTCAATTGGATTATATATAATAATAATTAAAATATTTTAAAGTACCTGGGACCTTCTCTATCTTTATGGAAACGAAATCCTCAGTCACCACAAGTGTGACTTGAAATGTTCTCATACTAGTAATACGGGAAGATCCAGGAAATGTTGCTAAAACATCACCAGTACTAGTGGCCTCTGCATCCCCAGGTACATGTCCTGGCGCATGTTCTGGCATGTGTTTGCTGCTAGAGGGTGCATTAATGGATGCTGCATGGTATGTGTTGCCGGAATTTCAAACGACAATATAGGCACGAATGATGGGGTCAGATGATGTGATGTATGCACAAGAAGATCGGGATGGACACTTGTACCAACCCCTACTCCTCGGTCAGCACTTGCAGTACCCTAAACATGGCCAAGAGCATCATGAGGAGGAAAATAACCCTGTAAAAACAACACATATTTTAGTTCATGACATAAAAGAGTACAAAATATAAAACCATGAATGAACTTATGTTATAATTAAAGACCTCATGATAGCTTACTTGCAAGTTTTGTGATCTCTCAGTCAATATTTTAACCCTCTCTTATCTCATTTGTTTGAGGCACTATGAATATCAACTGAGCGATTTCTTCATTGCATTTTTTTTTAATCTTCCTTATCATATCAAGAGGGTTTGATGAATAAGTGATGTCATCATCACAAAATATTGACTGCACCTCACTATGGATGCTCTCGTCTACTGCTGGTGCCTTTCCCGATCAGTCGAGTGCAACAAGAATATTAAAAAATTATTGAAATTAACCCAATAAACTTATGAAAAAAATATAATAATAAAACATTTTGCTTGTATCTAATTTGTACAATTACAATGAGGTAAACCTGTGGGTAGAGCACCTGAAGATACATCGTGATATGTGCTATGGGCTAGAGCCTTCTCCGTACAATCAATGTCCCATGTGACAAAAATTAAATATAAAAAATATTAGAAATGAAACCAATAGACTTACGAAAAAACATAAGAATAAAATGGTATATTGGAGTCATTAATTGGAGGTTGAGTAAAATGGTACATAGTACATACCACCCCCATAGTAACTATGTTTGTAACTAAGCGATTCAAATTGTAATCGATTAGCAACTCTTCCCTTGCAGTTATTGATTTTATCACACATACAAATACATGGTTTCCCTCGCGCGCCTCGAATATGCAATTGGGCTGCTCATTTGTTGACCCAGGTCGTGTACTGTTTATAAACCCTACAATATTCTCTGATGCTTTTGGCCTTCCGTCAATGTACATAGCCACTCCTTTATTTTGATCCTTATCTTTTAGTTGTATATAACTTGCTTACAGTGCATACCTACTTATACTTCATGTATATCGAACCAGTTGCATCCAATCTTTGTAACTGTAACAAGGTCTGACATACTCCATCAATTCAGTAACTTTTTCATAACAGACCTTTATGTTGTCCATGCAAAATAGGCCCAAACAATGTAATGACGATGGTGTTATGCAATATATCCTCTCGTTGACACAAAAATTAGTGTTTATTGGAGGAAGTTCCTTGGGTACCCATTGTTTCTGTAGATGTTTGTACCTCAAGGGCACCTCGCCGTCACCTATGCTCTCATCATCATCATAAGAACATGACCCCCCTTTAGCAAGAAAAAATTCCATGCATTTACAGAATTTTCTTCTAATCTTTTGACCTCAAGTTGATCTCCCTCTTTTAGACATACTACATGTCTTGCTTTCCTCTTCTCTTTCTGAATTTCCCTCACTTGAGGAAGACAAATCTGACAAATACCTATTTGGTGGTACCTGCACTTATAAGGATGTTGTGATGAAGTTCTTTCATGGTGATGTGATCCCAAGGTGACATTATGATTAATCTATCATTTCATTGCTAGAATTTCACAGGTTATAAGGTAATCAAGTCTTGATAGATTGCAAGTTATTGTTACTACCATCTAAATGTGTCCATCACAAATCAAATCTACTTAACATTTTAACTCCCAAACTTTGTAACAAGTGTTAAATGTGACTATGGTCCACCGATTACACAACCAAGGCCTCAAATGTATTCTCTAATTGTAATCAAAGGACTTTTTCTCTTCATTCAAGTAAATAAACTTGAATGGAAACACCACCAAGTGGTTTATTGGACACCTACATGACTAAAAATAGCAGAAAATTTACATTTAATTTCCATATGTCTAAGTGGTTAACGAGGAGGGAGTGTGTATTAGGCCTGGTTAAGTCATCATAAGTTTATTCTTTGGCAATAATTTTTTTTAAGTCATCTTAAATCTTCCTATGTCTAATTGCTAAGAGACTTTTGGTATGTTTTAAGGTAGGATGATTGATGAAAGAGCCAAAAGAGCTTTCTACATGGTATCTAGGCACACATAGCAGTGGTCTTCTCTTATACAATTGGACATGATTTAAAGAACTTAGCTAGGAATTATTCATTTAACCTAAGGTTTTCTCATAATGCCATCATTGGAAAAGTATGATCAAATTCTTCTATTATGAAGAATTGGTCTATGTGCCTCTAGTAATCACTATAAATGTTTGTAAGGATAAAATGACTAATTGCATCAGGTAGGAGAGAATCAACTTTGAGTTCTTCAAAGATTATATTCCTCTATTCATAATTTTTAAAGGTTGTGTGTGGAAGAGGTTATCACTACCAAGAAGGGAGGAGACCTTTCCTTGTATTCTTTTATAATTTTCATCTTACATTTACAAATACACATACATATGCATTTACTATTTTCATTTATTTCTCATGTAGTTTAATAGTTTGATCAATTTCATATTATATGTGTTGAAGACTTTAGAATTTCAATTACATTAATTTATGGATATGTTGTATCTAAAACACTACAAAATCATATGCTCTTTTCATTTACACTTGCATTTAGAAATACACATTTATATACATAGATATAGATTTCTTTAATGATATGTTGCATTTATTGTTCTAGGAGAGCATCTAGTAATTGCATTTACATTTACATTTAAAATACATATACATACATACATACATACATATATGTGTGTGTGTGTATGTATCATTTATATTTAGTGTTCAAAACAACCCATTAGGTCTGCACATGGATAAAAATTCATAAAATTAGATCTCCCATACATGTTTTGTTGAAACCTAGGCTTGAACCTCTCATTTCACATGCTTTTCTTCACAAAACTATTGAGGGACAACAGTTATACCTTCTTTATTTATCATCCTACGCCCTATTCATGCATCCTACAATTACAACAGTATCCATGGGGCCTCTTACACAAGCTACAGTAATCAAAAAAAGTGTAAGAGCCCCTTTATATCATGTTTTGACTACGAAACCCTCAAAAATAAGGTAACTTAGATTATGATTTGTTGGTGAGTTGTATGGACAAAATCATTAGCACCAACTCATTCTTGGAGTCTTTTGAAAGAGAAGTGAATTAGGTGGTAGTTAAGTACAAACCTTATAGTGTCAAGGTGAATGAGATGATCAATTTTGATTGGCCAAGTGATGAAGAGTACCAGAAATGGGTAAATGTATATTTAACTAAGGAAGAGTGAAAAGGAGTAGGCTGCTAACGGTTGACAAATCAGCTATTACAGTTACAACAGATTCCAGTTTTGTTTTTTGGTGACAATCTAGGCGTGGAATTCTTGAAGTTTTATGTTGCTACATCAACCATTCTCAGCGGGCACGATGAACAAGAAGATTCTCTGGGGGGATTGTTGTTGTAACAATTTTTTGGAATATCACAAGGCGATCCAATTGGCTGGTGACATGTGTGCTTGCTGGCCTGATGCTTGTTTGCTCCTTCTTTTTCTATAAGAAGCATTTCAAGGCCAGAAGTACAGGTTAACAAGTTAGATATTTTTGGTCGAGTCTAGATGAAGTTGCAGAGAAAATTGTAAAGTCTTATGGTTTTAGGGAAAATGCAATTTAGGTTTTGAGTCATTCCATAGTAGGTTTTGAATTCATGGGGATTTGATGTTTTATGACAATACTGGCATTTGAATTGATATGATTAATTCGAACTCATGTCTCTCCATTGTACAAGCATATCTGAATTTTGAATAAAATGATCAAGGGTTGTTTCGTTCATCTCACTGTTGTGGTGTGTATGATTCTTGGTTTAGGTTTAATTCAAGGAATTAATTAAAATGCTTGAATGGAATTGTAGGTGGATATGTTTTGTATAAGGATTTGATAAGTAGTAGTGGGTTAGAATACATATTGATGAGATTGTAAAGCAATTTTATCAAGGATCTTATATGTTATGTGTTAAATCTGTCATAAACCCTTAGATGCTTATAAATTTGACTCCTCCAATGGATATATGGCACTAATATAAGTTGTACTTATTCGTATGGTTCAATATTTGTTTGCTTTACCTAGAGCTTGCTACAAATTGCAAATCAATGACTATCTTATACTGTGAATTGTTGTTGTAGTTATCTCATGCTCCAAATAGTTAATATTATTGATAAACAACCAATTCTATTTGGTATTATCCTATTATGTTGAGATATTAAATGAGATTATTTGTTGTTGTTAATTTTGTTTATGATGATGGTGCAGAGGTTGTAAACGCATTAAGGGATCACCCTCCCGGGTCTTGCAGAGCCCAAAGTGTAGGAGGTCTTTCAAATCGTCGTTAGTTGGTCCAAATCCTTCGAGCTGCCCTTTATTGGAATTGGAAATTCCATAGGTAGATTAGAAGATCAACCTGCTTACCATAAAAAAAACCAACACCTTGCATATGTTTGTGGTGGAGGTATTAAAGAATAATTGTATGCCTCTATTTCCATTCATTGGATCTACCTTAGCCTAGCATATACTTGGGCTAAGTCTACAATTGCTTTAGACTCATGCAATGAAGGCTATATGTGATGAAATCATAGACCTCAACCAAGATGTGGGTTGATTATGGGAGTTTTTCCAAGACCAGAGGCTAGTCGATAAAAATGTGAAAGACTAAGCTATTTTATTTTTTCTATCTTATATTATACCATTTTACGAGAATGGGGGTGCCAATGTACGAGATCTTTGGAAACTAGGCATGAAAATTGAAGGTTAAAGAGAATGGGGGTGCCAAACTTACAGTACTCATTGCCCCTTGGCCGTCGATTTTCCCTGAGTTCCCTCAACCTCGTCCTCAGCGTTGGTATTGACCTTGTTTTCACTCCTCCAAAATCTTCCTCGGCGTTGATATTGACCTTGTTTTCACTCCTCCAAAATCTTCGTCGACGCTGGTATTGACCTTGTTTTAACTCCAAACTCTTCCTCGGCACTGGCATTGACCTTGGTTTCACTACTCCAAACTCTTCCTCGGCACTGGCATTGACCTTATTTTCACTACTCCAAACTCTTCCTCGGCGCTGGCATTGACCTTGTTTTCACTACTCCAAACTCTTCCTCAGCACTGGCATTGACCTTGTTTTCACTACTCAAACTCTTCCTCAATACTGGTATTGACCTTTCACTTCTCCAATTTGATGAGCTACAACTTGGTTTCGTTAGGTTTTACAGTATGTTAATTAAGTTCAAAATTTTGGTGCCATTTAGATAGGTTTTAATAGTCTACAATATAGTTAAGTATATATTAGCTATACTTTATGTTGGAACTATCAAATTTGATGATTTTTGCATACCTTCCATACCCCCCGAGTCTCCATATGAGTCCTATTGGAATTTTCCCCATCTCATGGTATTTTTACTTGCATTTTTCCCATATTTCCCTATGGAACCCATTGGGTTGTGCTTTCTCCATCTTGCTGAATCTATCGGCATAGGTCCTTTACTGTCTCCCTGACCCATGTTGCTTGTAAGTTGACATTCGTTTGTTGCAGGTGTTTCGGCAAGACATGTTCTTTGTTACAGCGACTGGTATTCATCTGTGAATGGCTATCGACATAGCATCCATGCTATTTTGCTGACAACTGAGACATCTATCGGCAAAGGATATGGGTTTCGGCGAGTGGTCATAGTGAAGAGGTCGGGTCTTGCCGACAGTGTTTAACATATGGTTTTCTTTCAGCATGAGTTCACCCTAGTCTCACCGATCGGTGGCAAAAGAATATGAGCATATCGATGTAGGTTGGGGCAATCGTCATAAGGTCTCAGCGAGTGACCTTGAGTCTCGCCGAAGGATGGAAAACAAGTGGATGTCGGTGTGAGATCAGAACTCTCTTGGCGATATGGTGTAATCCTATGGCTTTCGATATAACCCGATATACTCTATGGGACTTCTCCCTGAGTTTGAAATGTCTCGGCAACATAACATAAGACAAGCGGGCTCGTCGGCAGGAGAAGTCATAAGTCACGGCGATATTCAAGATGGATAAGGATTTTTGGTGAAGCAATGTGTAGTCTACAGGAGGTCCCCCGACATTGTTTTGTTTTGCCGATAGCTCAATGTGGTTTCTTTTTGGTGAGAGAATCTAACGGTCTTGGTGATGATGATTGTAACAAAAGGTGTTGATCGGTGTGACCTATTTTTTTCGATATGTGGTCATGGCAAGGTGCCTGGGGTCTTACCGAATGGGATGCAGTGGTGGCTTTGTCGGCAGGATAATTGGTTGGTCACACCGACATGAGGTTAAGTGGGAGGCTCTTGGTGAAACTTAAAACTGCCTGTGTGAGGTCTCCGCGATATCTGTGTGTTATAGTGAAGCATAGTGGGAACAACGGAATACTATGTGGCTTCGGTATGACTTGCGGGTCGCTACAGCGAATGCGAGAGTGAAATACAAGCGTAGGGGATGTAATGAGTGAATTTCCTTCGGCAGGATGGTGATCTATGTCTCGCCGACTATCTCACTGGTGATAATAGAATTTTAAATATCAGGGCCGACATGTTTTTGCTTGGATGACCGTTGCTTGCCAGCTCGTTTGGAGCCCAAATTTGGTGTTGGGCCGACATGAATTTGAAGCGATATGATTTCTAATGCTGGTGTATTTATATGCACCCAGATTGTAATTGAAAGATCATCAAATTTTAGATCACATATAGTAGATTAGGAATGGCTACAGTAGAATAATTTTCTCTTATCAGAGACTATGTGCATGTTTTAAAATGGCGAATTCAATGGGAATCAGTTGGTGTGGTAGGTTATTTTTCGTATCAATTGTTTGTTGAGTTTATTGAAAATTATTGTTGAAGTTGTCTCCAATTTGATTCTTTCTGGTTGTTTAAATTGGCATAACAAGTTTATGTTCAGTTTGTCAATGCACATTTGTTGTGTTTGTGTGATTAATTAACTAGTTATCTCAAGTAAAGATTAAATCCTTTTCGTTGATCACAGTAATCAGGAAGATTCATCTAGATTATTAAAGAAGAGCTCAGTAGTCATAATCTTGCATTGTTTATACAAGTTATGAACAGATCATATGCCTGCAATTTGATTTTCTGCCAGAATAATTTGCCCACTTCTATTTCATTTGACTCCGCATACCCAACAAGGCACTAGTCTCTGCAATTTTTTTATTTGAATTCATTCAATCTCTTTTTATTAGTTAATTAAGCATTCTAGGATTTAAATCAGAAGATAGTTATCAAGTTTGATTTCATTTTGTTCACTGTCATCTGCCATTGTGGACAAAGCATTTTAGAAGGATAATCACAAGTTATGTCTGCATAATTCAAAGAGGTACACCCGCCTAGGTTTAGCAACACCTGAAGAGTAGAAGGTTTGATTGTTTCAAGCCTTGTTCTGTTACCCTAAAACATTGTGAAAGCTTGGTAACCTTTTGTGGTTCAAACCTGCGTTTTTGAGAGCTAACAAATTAGCGACTCTGCTGGGGATTATAGCAAAAAATTCGGTTGAAGACCACATTATAGATTCATTGGAGGAAAATTTGTAATTTGAGAAATTTCAGAAAGGGTGATTCCGCTGGGAAAAGATCAGAAATAATGATTTTCCTACTTTTGGAAAAGTAGGTGGCGGCTCTGAAAGAATTTTTGCAGTTTTTTAAACATGAATGGAGGAGGATTTCAGTTCAGGGGAGGTCATGCTGGAGCTCCTCATGGTCAATAGTATGTGCCATATTATCATACACAGTGCTACGGTTCGATGTACCAGCATCCATATCTGCCTAGTGCCCCCCTCATCATCATACAACTATGATCAGATAGTTTGATTTGGTAGGGATTCCATTATCCCCTTATCCAATGGATGGCAGTTGGAGGGGTATTGTTCCAAAGTTTACAGGGTGTGATGCAATCACTACTGAAGATCATTTAAGAAGTTTCGATGCTTTCATCTAAGATTTGGATGTGCCCTACGAAGATTTACGCATGAAGCTATTCATGATATCACTTGTTGAAGATGCTAGGGATTGGTTCAACAGCTTACCAGTTGTCTCTATTGATTCTCTCCAAGGATTTCAAGATCAATTCCTCGAGCAGTTTGGGAATCTAGGTGCACCAGATTATGCTCTTCGTGAATTATTGCACATTCAGAAAGATCAAAGTGATACAATTTATGATTTCAATTGGAGATTCAATAAGTTGCAGAATAGGATACCTCCTAGATCAAATTTTCCAGATTCCGTAGCACTGAGTATTTATTTGAATGCATTTGATCCAAAGACAGGGTATGAGTTGAGAAATAAATTCCCAAGAAGTTTGGCTGAAGCACAGAAGATGGCACAAACAATCGAAAACAATAGGAAGGTTGTTGGGATAATCAGTAAAAAAGATATTCCTAGGGTTTCTCAGCAAAGCAACACATACAGGAACGAAAGGCCGAGGTTGCATGACATGCCTTATAATACAGACTGGAAGGACAACAAACCTATAACAGCTAGGCCTGGAAACAAGGAAGCTCCTGATCCATTGACAAAAGGAACCTATATGGTAAGTAACAATTACTCATGTGATTTTTGTGATATGCCACATTCGCCAGATTATTGTGTTGTAGCCCAAAAAATGCAAGAAGAGGGAATGCAGATGGAAAACAATGAAGAAGATCACACAGTATATCTGGCTTCAAATACTTTGCATCAGGTTGAGGAGGATGAGGGTGCAGGGCTTATCTCTTGCACAACAGATTGTCACAGAGAGAGCAGTGTTTGTTGTGAATATTCTAATGTTGATGATGAACCTAAGGATTTTGATCTGTAGTCAAGGGATTCTTCTACTCCTTATGAGGATATGGATGAAGAGGCAGTGGGAGATAATGATTCATCAGATAGTAAGTATACAATACCTCTGGCTGCAGTTGAAAGTTATGAAGATACATTTGATCATGATGAGGTTTGTACATTTGAAAGTGATTTCCATTTTTTTTCAAACTCATTGTATGATGAAGAGTTAAATGAAGATCAGATGATTTTTTGCCAAGGTGTGTCAATGAGTAAGTTTCATATATTTTCAAATCCATTCTATGAAAAAGAGGAAATAATGTCAGACAAGCAAAATGGGATAAATAACAGCACTCATGATGTTTTTGATTTCCCATTCTATGATGGTATTGGATTTTTGTTTGATGATGATAAAAGTGAAAGGCATGACTGTAGTGATGAAAATATTGAGACTTGTTCACTTGTCAGTGAACAGATTGTAGATTTGTTTACTTCTGAATGCCAGGGATGTGCACATAAAGATGATCTTGAAGTTTTGTCTCCAGCTCACATTCATTTTGACAGTGAGGAATCTTTGTGTAAAAATTCTTATGACTCCCTGTGTATTTCTTGGAATGATGGTGATACTTTTGGTGTTGATCAAAAGTCTGCTTCCATTCGGGATAAGGTGTGCGATTTTGAAGTTATTAACTCATTTGGAGAAGATGTTTATTTGCATGCCAAGGATGATAGAGGTCCAGATTCGAGTAATTCATTTATGCTTGATATTGAAGACATGAGTCATGATTCAGTGTTGTATCCAAAAAGTGGTGTCAAAGAAGTGCAAATGGTTTTAGATATGTTAGTTTCAGACAGTGGTGGTATGACAGAGTTTTTTGTTTTTCAAGAGAAGCACTTTGATTGTGAAATTTTTATACAGCTGGGAGAGTGTTTCATAATTCATAACAGTAAGAGAGATAATATAAAATGTTGTATTTCATATGCATGCATTTGAATGTTGAAAATAACAGGGGTTTGTCCCATGATGATGAAGAATTTGAATTGTTGAATACTGTTGGGAAGTTGGTCCAAGTTGAGCATGGTGATTCTCTAAAAACTTTCAGTGATAGGAAAGATTGCATCTGTGTCTTCAAGAGAAATCTGATGAACTTAAAACAAAACCAGGTATTTGACAGGGGAAAGTATGATTTGAGTCTAAAATTGTAACAGCTCAAGACATGAGAAGTTAACACACAGAGGATTGAGGGTTGCTAGTGCATGGAGAACTCTTACTTTTTCTCTTTAAAATTCTTTTCCATGCACAATAGTTTAGGATGGTCCTTCACCTTCATTTTGCATTCATTCCATCATGCTTCTGGTCCATTTCCATTCTGCTCATTTTGTGTTTGGTTTGGTCTGCTCACCCAAAGCTTCTGGATCCTTGCAATGATCTGACTATCATTCATCCCCAGACGAAGCCACTATTGGAACTATCAAATTTGATGATTTTTGCATACCTTCCATACCCCTTGAGTCTCCATATGAGTCCTTCTATTGGCATTTTCCTCATCTCATGGTATTTTTACTTGCATTTTTCCCATATTTCCCTATGGAACCCATTGGGTTGTGCTTTCTCCATCTTGTTGAATCTATTGGCATAGGTCCTTTACTGTCTCCCTGACCCATGTTGCTTGTAAGTTGACATTCATTTTTTGTAGGTGTTTCGGCAAGACATGTTCTTTGTTACAGCGACTGGCATTCATCCATGAATGGCTATCGGCATAGCATCCATGCTGTTTTGGCGACAACTGAGACATCTATCAGCAAAGGCTATGGGTTTCGGTGAGTGGTCATAGCGAAGAGGTCAGTTCTTGCCGATAGTGTTTAACATATGGTTTTCTTTCGGCGTGAGTTCACCCTGGTCTCACCAATCGGTGGCAGAAGAATATGAGCATATCGGTGTAGGTTGGAACAATTGTCATAAGGTCTCGGCGAGTGACTTTTGGTCTCGCTGAAGGATGGAAAACAAGTGGATGTCGGTGTGAGATCAAAACTCTCTTGGCGATATGGTGTAATCCTAAGGCTTTCGGTATAACCCGATATACTCTATGGGACTTCTCCCCAAGTTTGAAATGTCTCGGCGACATAACATAAGACAAGCAGGCTCGTCGGCAGGAGAAGTCATAAGTCACGGAAATATTCAAGATGGATAAGGATTTTCGATGAAGCAATGTGTAGTCTATAGGAGGTCCCTGCGACATTGTTTTGTTTTGCCGATAGCTCGATGCAGTTTCTTTTCGGTGAGAGAATCTAACAGTCTTGTTGATGATGATTGTAAAAAAAGGTGTTGCTCGGTGTGACCTATTTGTTTTGGTATGTGGTCATGGCGAGGTGCCTGGGGTCTTGCCGAATGGGATGTAGTGGTGACTTTGTCGGCAGGATAATTGGTTGGTCACACCGACATGAGGTTAAGTGGGAGGCTCTAGGTGAAACTCAAAACTGCCTATGTGAGGTCTCTGTGATATCTATGTGTTATAGCGAAGCACAGTGGGAACAACAGAATACTATGTGGCTTCAGTATGACTTGTGGGTCGCTACAGCGAAGCGAATGCAAGAGCGAAATACAAGCGCAGGGGATGTAACGAGTGAATTGCCTTCAGCAGGATGGTGATCTATGTCTCGTCGACTATCTCACTGGTGATAACAGAATTTTAAATATCAGGGCTGACATGCTTTTGCTTGGATGACCGTTGCATGCCAACTCGTTTGGAGCCTGAATTTGGTGCTAGGCTGACATGAATTTGAAGCGATATGATTTCTAATGCTAGTGTATTTATATGCACCCAGATTGTAATTGAAAGATCATCAGATTTTAGATCACATACAGTAGATTAGGAATGGCTACAATAGAATAATTTTCTCTTATCAGAGACTATGTGCATGTTTTAAAATGGCGAATTCAATGGGAATCAGCTGGTGTGGTAGGTTATTTTTGGTATCAATTGTCTGTTGAGTTTATTGAAAAGTATTGCTGAAGCTGTCTCCAATTTTATTCTTTCTGGTTGTTTAAATTGGCATAACAAGTTTATGTTTAGTTTGTCAATGCACATTTGATGTATTTGTGTGATTAATTAACTGGTTCTCTCAAGTAAAGATTAAATCCTTTTAGTTGATCACAGTAATCAGGAAGATTCATCTGGATTATTAAAGAAGAGCTCAGTAGTCATAATCTTGCATTGTTTATACAAGTTATGAACAGATCATATGCCTGCAATTTGATTTTCTGCCAGAATAAGTTGCCCACTTCTATTTCATTTGACTCTGCATACCCAACAAGGCACTGGTCTCTGCAATTTCATTATTTGAATTCATTCAATCTCTTTTTATCAGTTAATTAAGCATTCTAGGATTTAAATCAAAAGATAGTTATCAAGTTTGATTTAATTTTGTTCACTGTCATCTCCCATTGTGGACAAAGCATTTTAGAAGGATAATCACAAGTTAAGTCTACATAATTCAAAGAGGTACACCCGCCTGGGTTTAGCAGCACCTGAAGAGTAGAAGGTTTGATTGTTTCAAGCCTTGTTTTGTTACCCTAAAACATTGTGAAAGCTTGGTAACCTTTCGTGGTTCAAACCTGCATTTTTGAGAGCTAACACTTTACATAATAAATAATATAATTATTCAACTTATTATAATTATATATTATATTCTTTAACAAAATTATTAAATACGTATAATATTATTATAATTAATAATTAACAATAAGTATATTTTTATATAATACAAAATATAATTAATATAATATATATTTAATATAATAGTAATATATATTAATATGAGAGAGAGAAACTAAATTTTGATTGGTTGTTTCATGTCAACAATCCAAGGATGGCATGTGTCCTTGGGGAGTTATGCTCAAGGTAGCATGCCATTTGATTAAAGATATGATAATTCTCCTTTAAGACCTCTTCAATGTACCCATTGCACACTTAAGGAGACAAAGATAAATATAGGGAAGAAAATATATAGAGAGAGGGAGATAATGACAAACATACAAATAGAAAGGGAGAAAAGAGATAGAGAGGGGTAGAGAGATAAAGAGATAAGGATGAATAGGTAGAGATATAGGGAGGGTGATTGATATATCTTTCCCTGTCGCTCTCTATATCTCTATATCTCCCACTATCTATGTCACTCCATCTTCCCCCATCTATCTATTGAGCTATCTCTCCATCTCCCCCATTCTCTCTCATTCACTCCATCTCTCCCTCCATCTCTCCTACTCTATATCTCTATCTCTATTTCTCTTTTTACCTCCCTCTCACTCCTCTCTCTATCTCTTTCTATCTATATCCCTTTCTCTCCCTCCCACTCTCTATCTCCCCCTCTCTATCTCTCACCATCTCTCCCTCCCTATCCCCCCTATCCATCGACTCTCTATCTCCACCTCTCTTCTTTTCTCTTCCCATATAGCTCCATCTCTCTTTCTCTTCCCATATATCTCTATCTCTCTCTCTTTCTCTCCCCATCTATCTCTATCTCCCCATATATTAACTAAGAATCCATGCAAGCATACAATAGTATATGTTGGTAAAACTATAATAGTGTTTTATTAAACTATAAGTAACACTTATCTTTCTAATGTCAAGCCTTCTTATAAAAATAGTGTTTTATTAAACTATAAGTAGATTATTGTCACCACTCTTCATTCAACATGAAATGCCAAATGTAGCAATTGTTTTGTTGCTTTTGTCAAGTTTCATTAACCAAGCTATTTACTGGGTTGAATAAAGTTGTGTTATGACCCTTCATCTCTTTAAAATAATTAGACAATATTAGCGAGATCAGGAAGGGGAGAAAACTAAACTCCTTCAAAATAGGGGTAGTTGTGGGTTTGTTGGTTTTCTTTGTATACTATATACTTAGTTCCTCTAGGATAAATAAATTTAGATCATTTTCTTAGTTGTGTATCCTAACTAATATAGAGTAAGCTTTTTCATTTTAATTGACTACTACATAATAGTTTATGTGTTGAAATAATTGTTTCCATTCTTTAAAGATTTTACATTGGAATACAAATCATATTTAATTTCATGCCAATATACTTCTTTCATAAAGATATTTGTTTGAAATAAGTGCTTCATAACCCATCTAATCAAATCATAATTAACCTATCAAAAAGGCAATAGGAATTTTCTAAAGAAAAGAACACTTGACCCAATCATAAGTGTATAGCCTTCGAAGAAAGGAGTGATCCACCTTAGCAATAACAACTACCTAATTTAGACCTGGGTATGTGCAGGATCATGATGGGCCAAAAAGTGGCAACATGAAAAAAATAGTGTTTTGAACTCGCCAAAAAATGCAAAAATCCCGAGTTGACTTTTTTTTTGGGTTGGTGTCAATACATTGCTCCATAGCAATGCCAAGCCAAAGTACTACAAATCGGATATCCAATTCGTGTCTAATATCTAATTTGAAAAACATTTTAAAATGTAATATTCTGGTCCTATAAATTGGATATCCAATTTTTGCACACATATACCCAAGAGTAATTAGGTGGAGGGTGGGCAAGAGAGAGAGAGAGAGAGAGAGTGAGAGAGGAGAGACAAAGAGAGGGGGGGAGAGAGAATTAGGAGGGGGAAGGGAGAGAGAGAGGTAGAGAGAGAGGGGGAAAGGGAGAGGGAAAATGAGAGAGAGGGGGAAAGGGGGAGAGAGAGAGATATAGAGGGAGTGAGTGAGTGATCCATTTACATATTATTCTTTTATTCTTCCTTAGTTAAATATTTAGTTACCCATTTACTGTTAGCAGAAATGACCCAAGAATTTAATAGAATGGATGATCAAATCATCCAACAAATGTCTCATCCGCTAGCAAAGCTCACTCGTGCATTGCACGAATGGCTCCAACCATATTTGATGTAGATTTAAATTTTAGCCATCGATCCTTCAATTAGATCAAATCATCGAATGACCATCTTCAAAACAAGCTGACACAATCGCCAACGTGGCAATAAGGGGCCTACCATACCATACGTTGCTAAGGAAGTCCATGTGGCTGTCGCCCACGATATCGCAACAAGTAAAGATCCTACAACTTTGGATCACACGATGGCGAGAAACTGTAGATCTTGAGTATTCGTGATCTTGTTCCTTCAACACAGTCGCCAACCTTATTATTAACCATTGAGTAGCTTTTTCATCAATATTATAACATATCCATTGATTTAAAACATGTGCACTTCAAGAACACTTTAGTAACCCGCATTAATTTATCACAGTATTTCCTTCATTCCTTTGGCTTCATCATATGAGACACATGGCACTCACCCGTGATATCATGATCAGTAAAAACCTTGCAAATTTTGATCACACAATGGCAAGAAACCATTAAGATCTGATGACAATTGATTGACGGTCAACCAAACTTATCACCTTCGGCCTCACTAGATAGGACACATGGCGTGCACCCGTGATATCGTGATCAACCAAAGTGGTGTGGTGGGGTCATCGTGGGATGGCGGGGAGTGGTTGAGATCAAACGATAGTTGATCAACGATTGTGCGAACTTCATCCTTTTGCAAAACAAAACATTTATTAAAAGGACAAGGGGACATCACTAGGTGGATGGTAAACAATGACATAAGTTTTTTTTAAATGATGAAACATGGGGCCAACCAAGACTTAGGAAAATAAAACCCTACAAAGGAAATAAAATAATAAAACAAAGGGACTCAGCCTAGATGGAACGATAGGACATAAGTCATTTTAAAACCCATCAAAAAGTAACATCGAAATAGATCCCAACCAAGGTGTAAAATAAACACAAGGGTTTTATATGAAAATAAAGCTAAAACCACCAACTTGTTAGCTCTCAAAAATGCAGACAAAATACCTCAAGAGGTTGCCAATCTCTTGATACCTTCCAGGGTAATAGACAAGGCCAAATGATTTAGACCTTCTACTCTTCAGGTGCTGCCAAACCTAGGCGGGTGTACCTATAAGAGTGAAGCAGACTTGATCAATGTTTATTCCTTTAAAGTGATTTACCCACAATGGAAAATAGGAGTGGATAAATGAGTTTTATTTTGGTACAAATTGTATAAGCAATATCAAGGCTAAAATCTAATTTGTTCATATGAAAAAATGAATGAAACTAAATAGTAGAATGGTAGAGACTAGTGCCTTATTGGGTATATGGAGTTCAAATGATAATCTGAAATGAATAACCTTTTTCTGGTAGATACTCAAATTGTTTGGCATACAATTTTAAGTTTATAACTGGTCTAAACATGCAAGGATGTGACTACTGAGTTCTTCTTAATAATCCAAATGAGACTCCCTAATTACTATGATTGACTAAAAGGATTTAATCTCTCCTTGAAAGAACCAATTAATCCAACCATACAGATACAACAAGTTTGCACTGATAAACTAAAAAAATATCCTTGATATATCAGTTTAAACAATTAGAAAACATCAACCTTGGAGACAACTTTAGTAATACTTTTCATTAACACAACAAACAACTGAAACTAGAAAAAATGCCACCAAATCAAATAAACTCAATTGAAATCTCCATTGTTTTTTACATGCATCATAGTCTCAAAAAAATTATAAGCATTTTGTATCCTACTATCTTTATTCGATCTCTGCCCTTTCTTTCGCTGTCAAAAATGGGTATTTATATATTAGCCACATGAAAGGTCATGTCCATTTGTATTCCAATCTTGGCAATCTATTGTATTCGAGCCTTTCCAAACATTCACCAACACCCACGAAGGCAACATGTAGTTCCGCCGATGTTCAATGTTACTCTGATCACCACATATCACATATCGCTTTGGTGTTCCATAGTCTCATCGATGTTCTGAGTCTCACTGATAGCCAATAGATCATATTTCGCTATGGAGTCATGTAGTCATACCGACATCACGAGTCTCCCCGACAATCCATGCCTTCAATCTTGAGTACCGTTGTGGCTAAAGGGGTCGGCAAACATTCCTCTGACTACTCAAGTTTTACTGAGATATTCCCTTTAGTTTGCTTTCTGATCGCTAAGACACAGTGGTTCTCCTACCGATGGAACTTCATTCGGCATGAGCTTCCTAGCTCTCTCCAACAAAGCTTCTCTCGCCGAAAATCAAACATATCGCTGTGACTCTGGGGGTCGGCGGAACTCCAAGACTTCATATCGATGAAAACAACAAAATCTTCTCTTGCCTTATCAGCGAAACCAAATGAGTGCTCCAGGACATTACACTGATGGCTCAAGTCTAGCTAATGAATTTCGTTATTAGCAAGACTATGAATTCTGCTAAGTCCCCCTACCGATGTAATTCCACTATAGCGATATGGTGGGTTGGAAAGACTTCCTCGAACTCACCTTGATGATAATATACTACCGATAGGATCCACTTTTCTAGGAAACTTGTTGAGAATATTATAGATTCCTTTTTTATGCTCTGGAATTGTACCATGATCGGTAAGACACAAATAAGATCCTTATGACTTACACCGTTGACCACTGTTTTGCCGATAGGACCCCTGTGTCGCTAAGACTGCAAACTGCATCATGCCGATGTGTATTACCAAATGAAATAACATCGGTGAGACTTTGTCAATGTCTTGCCGATAGACTATAAAAAGACATATATTAGTATAGAATGCTTTATGGATCGAGGAGACCCTCACCATCTCTTGTTGATATGAATTATACATTAAAATACTCAGGGTTAGATGGATTCTATGGGACCAAATGATAAAATATGGGAAAATTTGTTATGCAAAAAAAATTCATGTGCTTATGGTATGGGAATTTTTGGGAACTAACAGGTATGTGCAGCCATGAAATTTTCAAAATTTTATAGTTCTAACACAACCCAAGGAAAATTTTGACACCATGAAAGACCAATAACACTAGGTAGGGTAGGAATGGAACATAAGGAGAAAAAATATAAAGTTCCATCAGAGGGGAGAGAGATAGAGGGAGTGAGTGAGAGAGAGAGAGACCTGAGAGAGGGAGAGGGGGTAGGAGGGAGAGTCTTGAGAGAGAGAGAGGGAGGGAGTAGGAGAGAGATAGAGGGTAGAGGATTTAAGGATTTAAGGGTTAAGGGTATAGGGCTAAGGGTAGAGTGGAGAGACTTAGGAGTTAGAGAGAAAGAGAGGGAGGGAGGGAGTACTGGGAGAGAGATAGAGGATAGAGGGTTTAAGGGTTTAGAGTTTAAGGGTTAAGGGTTTAAGGTTTAAGGTTAAGGGTAGAGAGAGATAGAGAGGTGAGTGAGAGAGAGACCTGAGAGAGGGAGAGAGGGGTTGGGAGAGACTTGAGAGAGAGAGAGGGTAGAGGGTTAGAGGTTTAAGGGTTTGGGGTTTAAGGGTTAAGGGTTTAGGGTTATGGGTAGAGGGAGAGAGATAGAGGATTCAGAGAGAGAGGGAGGGAGTGGGGAGAGAGATAGAGGGTTGGGTAAGGGTAGAGGAGGGTTAAGGGGGGGTTGGGGAGAGAGATAGGGGTGAGTGAGAGACAGACCTAAGAGAGAGAGGGGGTAGGATATTGAAGATACTTGAGAGAGAGAGAGAGGGAGGGAGTGGGAGAGAGATAGAGGGAGGGAGGGTTAAGGGTAGAGGGTAGATGGTTTAAGGGTGGAGGGTGGAGGGTGGAGGGAGACAGATAGAGAGAGTGAGTGAGTGAGAGAAAGACCTAAGAGAGGGAGAAGGGGTATTTTGTATATATTAATAAATAATATATATGTTAGTAGCATTTGCAGCACAACATGAAAGACAAGATTAGAATTACTTTTAGTTATAGAATTAAGGTTAGGGTTAGATATATATTAGTTAGGGTTGGGGTTAAAAATAGTGTCAGTGTTAGTTTTACGGTTAAGTTTAGGGTTAGAGTTAGAGTGAGAATTATTGTTGAGACTGAATCATAACCCTAATCTAACCTTAACCTTAAACCTAATTGAACCCTAACCCTATTTGTAATTGAACTTTAACTCTAACCCCAACCCTAACCCTATCATTGAACCCAAGCTTTATCCTAGAACCCCAACTCTAATTAAATGGTAAACCTAACCTAACCTTAACCCTAATGCTAATCCCAACCCTAAGTCTATCTATAATTATAATCCTAACCCTTCTCATTCTAACCCTAATTATAATCTTAATTATAATTCTAACCCTAACCATAATTCTAATGCTATTCATAATCCTTAGTTTAACACTAACCATAGTTCTCATGACAACCTTAACTCTAATTATAACCCTAATCAAACCCCGACCTTAACCTTAACCCTAACCTTGAGCTTAATTAAACCCTAACCTTAACCTTAAGCCTGAGCTTAATTAAATCAAGATCCTAGCTCTAACCCCAAACTAATATATGTGAGATAATTATAATTTACCAAAACACTAACCATAATTGAATCATAACCCTAATTGAAATATAATCCTACCTTTAATTGAACCCTAACCCTAATTGAATCGTAATTTTAACCCTAAGCCTAATTGAACCCTATTTTTAACTCTAAGACTAATTAAACACTTTTTCTAACCCTAACCCTAAGCCCATCTAAATCGTAGCCCTAATTGAACCCTAACCCCAATTGAATCATATTTAAACCCTAACCCTTAATGAGCACTAACCCTAATTAAACCCTAACACAATTGAACCATAATTCTAAACCTAATTTAATACTAACACTAACCCTAATCCTAGTAACATATTATTAGGGTTATATTTATTAATGTCTTAATATTAGTTTATAAATTCAACATTAATTATAAATATTTTAAAATAAATTAAGTATTTCAATCTAAAATTTTAATATTTTACATTACAAATAAAATTAAACTAAATTCTAATTTTTAAAATCCATAAAATATTTATTATCTATTTAGTTTTACTAATTATCTAATATAATTAAATTAAATTAAATATTCATTTTAAATTAATTAAACAATTATTAATTAGAATTTTAGAATAAATTAAGAAATAAGATCTATATAAAATCAAATTTTCTTTTTTTTTTTTGTGTCCAAATCATTTCATTTTCTAAAATTATACTAAATTCTAGATATCATAATTAAACACAAAACTTTATTCTATTCTAAGGGTTTAAGGTTTACAGTTAAGGGTTTAGGGTTTAGGGTTTAAGGGTAGAGGGGAGACACATAGAGGGAGTGAGTGAGAGATAGATAAAAACCTAAGAGAGGGAGACGGGGTAGGAGGGAGAGAGGGTAGAGGGTTTAAGGGTTTGGAGTTTAAGGGTTTAGGGTTATGGGTAGAGGGGAGAGAGATAGAGGGATTCAATCAAAGAAAAAACCCCAACCTTAGGATTTTCCCAATGCCATAAAAGACTAGTAACATAAGACAAGACAAGAAAGGAACATAAGACAAGACAGGAAAGGACAAATTCAAAAGATGCAACATACTGTGTTGATATGTCCTTCAATCTTCTTAAGAAGATCCATGATCTTTTTATAAAGGAAGTGACTTCATAGATGCATCAAGTTCAATTATGCATCTTTTAAACAATGAGGAAGCATTTCAAGTTTTTGTCAAGCCCCTCTCACCATAACCCTATTGGACAGTCACACATCACATAGGAAGGTGAGTTGTTAGGTCACCCACATATGTGATAGGTGGCTGTCCAATAAACATAAAATGAGGAGACTATGTGTATTTATTACACATAACAAAAGAATAGCAATGGTTGAATCAAGGTCATGATACAAGTACAAGGACAACACCTTTGCAAGAGCTACAAGAGGCAAAGGGGATTGATATTATTCATTCATGGGTGTACTGGTGAAAGTGAATGCAATAGGTACAAGTCATTGTCATTGATAAGGACAACCAACAATGCATGCTACAATGGTCTCATGAAGGACAACAAAAAAAAAAAAAACTAAAGTTTCACAAGGCTCTATTCAAGCCCTTCACAATCAAACATTAGGCGAACAAGTTTCCAGATAACATTCAATGCATGATGTTTTAAGGAAAGGCATAAAAGGAAAAGACATTCAAGAAACATCAACTCTAGTTGACACAGATAATATTCCTATTGAAAACATGTCATTACAAGAGGCTTATGACAGCAATGGAACCCTCATATCATGTGATCGAGATACAATTGCTATGCTCATAACCTTTCATGTAGGGGTTTTGGTCATCATGATTGATCCAACATGGATCATGATTGCATACAAGAAACAAAAAGTTGCAAATGACAATTAAGCAATTATGATTCAGGAGAGGTCTCATTTTGGAAGCCAAGGCCATAGTACAAGTGTATATGAACAACAACTATAAGGTTATGCTACAAGATAGCCATGCAGGTTCATGTAGGACATCAAGCATTACAATGGTACAAGTGCATATGAACAACAATCAAAAATCAGCAACAAGTAGTGAAGGAAGAAAAGCATAGTTGTATTTTTACCTTTTCATACCATTGATCATCCATTCCAACAATAGGCTATAATAGTGAAGGCATATAGTTGCACAGGGGTGTTTTAATGAAGATATTTAGCATAAAAAACCATCATAAATCATGGTGCTTCAAGGGAATAGAGCATAGTCATGAATAAGAGCAGTACCAATAAAGGCTACAGGTTTGTCTTCATGTTATCTATGAATTTGAAAAAATAAATCTACACTGGGTGACAACATGACTATAGCCATGAAAAGAATTGTAGTGAGATAAATAATATAAATGGTTGTTGCCACTATCTCATTTTCTCTTTGGATAGTCATTACTAAGTCCTAACAAGTGAATAGAAAAGGGATAGGTGTCAATAGTATACCTTCATTTGACAAGTCCTAGACTTTTGGTGATCTCATTGACCCAATAAGGCATTGCTTAGAAATCATTTCATATCTTTTTGACAAAATCAAAAGGAGGACTAATGTATCCAATTATAAGAAGAGATCAATGTCCAAGAGAGGGGTAGTACCATCATCTTAGGCACCACTACTGCAAGATGATAAATGACAATCCTTGTGTTTGTATGCATGGAGGTCCTTAAGCATACTTTGGGTAAGGTGCATTCATGGCATCTTTTGGTGAAAGGTTTCCCAAGCATGAGCAAAGATCTAGTGTTCCATCAGGCTATGTTGGAACAATTATACACTAATCCCTCCCCTAGGGTGTTTCCTCGCATCAAAACCAATCCCTTCTTCCTATCATTTGTTGACAAGGGCAATTAATTAAAATGCTTAAATGGGATTATAGGCATATATGTTTTGTATAAGGATTTTATTAGTAGTATTGGGTTAGAATACATATTGATGAGATTGCAATGCAATTTTATCAAGGATCGTATATGTTATGTGTTAAATATGTCATAAACCCTTGAATACTTATGAATTTGACTCCCACAATGGATATATGACACTGATCTAAGTTGTATGATTCAGTATTTGTTCGTCTTTACCTAGAGCTTGCTAAAAATTGCAAATCAATGACCTATTTTATCTTGGGATTGTGTTGTAGTTATCTCATGCTCCAAATAGCTGATAATGTCCATGAATAGACAATTCTATTCAATATTAGCCTATTATGTTGAGCTATTAAATGAGATTATCTGTTATTGTTAATGTTGTTTATGATATTGGTGCAGAGATTGTAAACACATTAAGGGATCTGATGAGCAACATATTGACTAGATTTGGATGTCCAGAAAGGATTGTGTCAGATAATGCAATGTGTTTTAGATCTAAGGAATACATAGAGTTTTGTGAGAAGCATGGCATCCAAATTTTTTATTCATCACCATACCACCCACAAGGAAATGGACAAGCATAGTCAAGCAATAAAAGCTTGATGAAGATTATTAAAAGAATCATGGATCAGAATAAAAGGGCTTGGGATTCTAAGCTGAGATTAGCAGTCTAGGAAGATAGGGTAACTGTGAAGAAGGCAATAGGTTGTGCCCCATTTGACTTGGTTTATGGGATAAAGGCCAGGTTTCCCCAAAATAACTTAATGGAAATGTATAAGTTTGTCCAGATAAATGATAATGAAATTGATGATGAGATGCAATTGAGAGTGGAAGCTCTTATAGAATTAGATGAAACTAGGAGGGAAGCCCAAAAGAGAAATGCAAAGTTGCAGTTGCAAGTAAAGAATCTGTATGACAAAAGGGCAACTGCAAGGAGTTTCAAAGATGGAGATTTGGTTTTAATGTGGAATGCCAGACTGGAAGATAAAGGGAAACATGGGAAATTTGATGCAGTCTGGTTGGGTCCATTTTTTATTAATGGTAAGTGGGGTGAAGATTCATACTTCCTCCAAGATATGACAGGATATCTTCTAGAACTGCCAGTTCATGGACATTTCTTGAAGTTATACTTCACTTGAAGTATTCTTTTCCATGAATAGTAGTTTAGGTTTGTATATTTTGTATATATTTTGTACATAGTTGGGGTTGTTTTGTCTGAACAGTCCCTTTTTGGTCGTCTATGCATCTTGGTCTGCTCTACCTGAGATTCTGCATTCTCACTTCATTCCAGTGGAATAAACGTCCCCAACTGGAGCCACTGATGGAACTTTAGTATTTTTCTCCTTGTTTTTCACTCATGCCTTGCCTTATGTCCTGGTCTTTCATGGTGTTCGATTTTTCTAAGGGTTGGGGTTTTAGCTTTGTCTTCATGTAAAACCATAATGTTTATTTCACGCTTTGCCTGGGTTCTATTTTGTTGTTACTTTTGATGGGGTTTTAAAAAAACTTATGTCATATCGGTTCGTTTAGGCCGAGTCCCTTTGATTTTAATACTTTATTTCCTCCGCAGGGTTTTCTTTCCTAAGTCTCGGTTGGCCCCATGTTTCATCTTTTAAAAAACAACTTATGTCATTGTTTACCGTTGGCCTAGTGATGTCCCCTTGTCCTTTTTAATGAATGTTTTATTTTGTAGAAGGGATTGAATTCATGCTACCATTAATCAAATTGTCTTCGGATATCAACGGTTGTCCACCATCGCGTGATCGAAAGCTGCAGGATTTTTACCAATTGCGATATTGCAAGTAGGCGTTGCATGTCCTTCTAAGGGATGAAATTGCACGACCGTTGGTCAACTACCGTTTGATCTTAGTCATTCCCCGTCATCCCACGATGGCCCCACCACAGTGCTTTGGTCGATCGCGATATCACGGGCGGTCGCCACATGTCTCATCTGATGAAGCCGAAAGAATAAAGGAAATACCATGGAACATTAATCCGACCTTAAATACATTAAAAGGCGAGTTACTAAAGTGCTCTTAAGATGCACGTGATTCAAATTGACGGATGTGTTATAATCTTGATGGAAAAGCTGCTCGAGGGTTAATGATAGGGCCGATGATTGTGTTGAAGGAACGAGATCATTGATGCTCAAGATCTACGGTTGCCCGCCATCGCGTGATCTGAAGTTGCAGGATTTTTACCAATTGCGATATCGCGGGCAACCACCACGTGGACTTCCTTCGCAGCGTATGGTATGGTGGGCCCCTTATGGTCATGTTGGCGATTGTGTCAGCCTATTTTGAAGGTAGTCATCGATGATTTGATCAAAATGAAGGATCGACGGCTCAAATTTAAATCTGCATCAAATATGGTTGGAGTCATTTGTGCAGCGCGTGAGTGAGCTTTAATGGTGGATGAGACATTTACTGGCACAATTTTATCGAAATAAAATCAATTCTCTTGCTTTATGTGTGTCACAAAGCATTCAGGTATTTTGCAAAGTAGTTTCAAAGCCGAGAGCAAGGTTGTGAACCCTGACACCCAAAATTTAGGATTTCTGTGAAAAGAGTCGTGAGTTAATTTATGTGTTTTCCGGTCACTCTGTGCTTGAATTAAGGAAAATATTTTTTGTACTTATCATAGGGCTTGTTGATAAACATTTTAGGGCTATAGTTTATTTACATTGTGATAAATTGCAATATTTTGTTCTATAATTTCATATCTCTAGTTAGTCCTAGCTATTTGAAGTGTGAAGTTATAAGAAGCCCTAGTTTGTCTGAGATGGCATCACCAAAGAAAAATTATGGCCAGATTGACTATTCAAAAAGAAACTTGTATGATGATTTCCTGGATCAATTTCCCTTGTCAACGAATGATAGAAAGAAGGGATTGGTTCTGATGAGGTTGAAAATCCTGGGGGAGGGGTTAGTATACAATTGTTCCAACATAGTCAACGTTAGGGTTCCTCTCACAGGTTTGGAAATATTCAGATTGTGGTATGGACAAAGGAATTTGCCTCACCCTTTTTCAAATGGATGGATGTATGATATGGGGAAGTTTGTGGTACCGAATGTTTTCCCTAATGTAGACCTGCTTAGGGCAGTAGCTGCAAGATATGACCCTGTCACACGGGTAATTAGGGATAATGATATAAAGGTTTTGTTAAGCATTAACAGAGATGATATTCAACAGATTTTTGACTTGAGTGAATCAAGTGAGGACTTGGTGCCTATCAACCTTGAGGAAATGAAGCAAGAATATGCAAAGTTGAAGTCTCTTTTCAGAGTTAAATTGCTTCCACCTCATCTAGCTAGGGCAGGAGGTTCAAGATTTCATATCAGCCCCAATGACCAGGAACCTTTCAGATTAAATTGTTTTGTAAATCATTTCCTGGCCACTATTTATTCATTGTGTCATATATTGGGTTTCAGTCCTAGTGCAGTGATGCCCATTGCATACATGTTCATGGGGGTGCAAATACAACACCCTAACTTCTCTGTCACATATGACTTTGCTTCTTTCTTGGTTGAGAGGATACATGAGGGGTTGTCAAAACTACAAAAAAATGATACCGACACTCAATTATTTTGGTATTCTATGCTGATGCATATGTTTTTTATTCAAGAATGTTGACTTCTTCTCTGAGAAGATGAAATTAAGGCAATCGGTTGATGGAGAAAGATTTCCAATACAGATATGGGATGCAGATTTATCTTGTAATAAGGAAAGCACTAGTTATGTGCAATTTTATAATTGTTTTGCTTCTAGATTGAGGGCTAGATTGATAGTGAATGTACCTAGGATTCTTAAGGAATTACATGATTTCCTCAAGACAAAGGGGAGGAAGCTAGAATTAAAAGTCATCCATAACTGGAGTGACATTATCCCATACCTAGTCAGCACTATTTTGAGGGTATATGGTTTTCAAGGAGCCCCTCATATACTACCATACAATGTGCCACCAAGAGTGGGGTTTGCAAAAGTTATGTGGCAGATAGGTTGCATCCATGAGGACAACCTCATAGGGAGGGGTAAGGGAACATTTTTCCCTGATTATACAGTGGTATCTGATTTGTCCTTTTCAAAAGGATGTTGGGTGCACTTTGAGAAATTCTTTGAGGATTATCATTTGAGATGTGGTCCAAAGTGGCAGCATGATCCTGAGGGTTTCTTTACCCTTTTTAGACAAATAATAAAGGCTGGAAAGTTTGTGCATGAGTTCAACTTTCCTGAGGACCTGATCAGAAATGAGTTCGACCTAAATAAGAAGGAGTTGAATAAGGAGAAATGGATAGCTTATGATAAGCTATTAGATATTGTGCACAAAATGGATTTGATATATGATCCATTGTTGGAGTTTAGTCCCCATCATAAGAAAATTGATTTTCTGATGGAGAACTTCAAAGAGATTATGGGCACTTTGAGAACCAAAAAAGTAAACTTAGAGCTAAGTCTGGGTGTACAAGAACAAGGTGCCAGACCATTTGAAATAAGGCCAGAATACCAGCCTACAAAAAAGTGGCCCATTTATAGGAGAAAAAAGGATAGCAGCAGTGATGAGGAAGAAATGGACAGAAAGGGGAAGCAAATTATGAAGTTTCCTTCACAACCAAGTCCAAAATTCAAAGTGTCTGGGGCAATTAAGATCATTGATTTAGAGTCATCACCAGAAGATAGTCCCCCATCACCACCATCTTAGCCAAGCCCTAAAAGGAACAAAACTGATCAACCACAAGAGAGTTTGATGGATGAAATTATTGTTACTGATCAGGACATGCAGGTTGGTATGTCTTTCCCTCCTAGGCAAGCTAAATTGGTTTTATCTTATTTAGATATGAAAGGAAAAAGTGTACATGATGCAAGAATGGAAGCATGTAAGGAGTTTCTAGAGGACAATGCATTTGTAAAGACTCTTGTATTCTTGCAATTGGTATGGAGGATGAAGTTTGAAGAATATCAAAATAAATGTAAGGAGAGAAGAGAACTCAGACCTGACAGGTCAGACCAGGAGAATGATGAGGAAGTGAAAGATAAATTAATGGAAAAATTTAAGAACATCACTCTTGAGGAAGGCAAAAAATTGGTGAGTCAGGTTGGTGTATTGATTCTGCTTGAATGGGACATGCAGATGTAGTGGCCTTTAATGCTATTATGAATTCCAAGCATCCCTTGCAAGAATCTGAGGAAGAAGTCAAGGTAGCACTTCAAGATTTTTCTTTCAGTGAAGAGTATGAAACCTTGGAAATTTGGGCATTGGCCCCACAAGGGAGAGCCAAATATTACAGAAATTAATCCAAATTTCAGAGGGGGATTAATAATAAAGAGAGCTTCAGAGACCTCAACCACCGAGGCCACTAGTTTAACTTTGAATGTGACCAAATTGGCCCAAAAGACTGCTAAAAGGGAGGAGGCTGAAAAGAAAAGCCTAATGGAGAAGTATAACCTTTTGATTGAAGAATACAACAAGATGCAACAGAGGAATGTTGAGTTGGAAACTGAGGTGGAAAGTTTTAGGTATAGACAGATTAGGGAGACATCAAGTGCTCCAGGGACCAGTACATTACCTTCCACAGCAGGGTTAGTGCCTCTTGCTTCTCCAATTGTTTCCACACCAGGGTCTCCCAGTCAGAATCCTGCCTTCACCCCTTATTTAAAGGAAATTGATGAAGAAATAGAGTTCTCTATTGATCCTACAAAGAAGCAGCTCTTGCAAAGAATTGATGAGTTACAGGAATCTTTGAGGGTAAGTGAGGAGGGATCTCTTTCAAAGCAAAAGGAGATTATTACTACTGTTTTAAGGCATTTTAATGAAAAGGTTGATAATAAATTGCTATCTATACATTCTTTAAATTCTTTGCTATTAGATGCAATAAAAAATATTGATAGGGATCAAGAGGTAGTGATACCATTGATTGAAAATTGGATCCCTAGGGCCAGTGATCTGAATGTCATGTATAAGGCCTCAAGGTTTCATACAAACAATAGGCTTCAATCATTAAAGCCTACTCATGTGTTAGTAAAATCATTGCAAGGTTTTCAGACCTTACCAAATGACTTGAGTAGGAAGATTAGGGAGTTGGTGAAGAATTTCAATGATTGGTGTAACACATTGTTACCTGATATAATTGATGAGGGGAAAATCAGGTCATTCTAGCAGTGGCAGGGTCAGGCAGGTGAGGTCATCAATGATCAAATTAAATTAATTTGTGATGAATCAGATTATGACTTGTTGGTGAGCTGTATGGATAAAATCAATTAGTATCAACTCATTTTTGGAATCTTTTGAAAGAGATGCAAATCAGGTACCAGTAAAATACACACCTTATAATGCCAAGGTGAATGAGGTAATTAATTTTGACTCGCCGACTTATAAAGAATATCATAGGTGGGTAAATAAATATTTGACTAAGGAGGAATAAAAGAATGAATTACTAACGGGTGGTAAATCAGATGTTGTGGTTACAACGGCCTCCGATTTTTCCTTGATGGTAGTCTCGGCATGGGTTTCTTGTAGTTTTTTGTTGTTGCCTCAATTTTCCTCAGCTGACATGATGAATGGGAATATTCTCCAGGGTGATGGTTGTTGTAACAATTTTTGGAATATCACCAGATGCTTTATTTGGCTGGTGACATGTGTACTTTTTGGCCTGATGCTTGTTTGCTCCTTCATTTTCTATAAGAAGGATTTCAAGGCCAGAAGTACGGGTTAGCAAGTTAGGTAATTTTTTGTGGAGTCTAGGTGAAGTTGTAGAGAAAATTGTAAAGTCTGATGGTTTTAGAGAGAAATACAATTTAGGTTTTGAGTTATTCTGTAATCAGTTTTGAATTCATGGGGATTTAATGTTGTATAACAGTACTAGCATTTGAGTTGAAATGATAAATTCAAACTCATGTCTCTCCACTATACATGCATATCCTAATTTTGAATAAGATGACTAAGAGTTGTTTCATTCATCTCACTGTTGTGGTGTGTATAATCCTTATTTTAGCTTTAATTCAAAGAATTAATTAAAATGCTTGAATGGGATTATAGGCGGATATGTTTTGTATAAGGACTTGATAAGTAGTATTGGGTGAGAATGCATACTGATGAAATTGTAATGCAATATTGTCAGGGATCTTATAAGTTATATGTTATGTATTAAATCTATCATAAACCTTTAGATGCTTATGAATTTGACTCTTGAAATGGATATATGGCACTGATCTAAGTTGTACTTATTTGTGTAGCTCAATAATTTTTTGTCTTTGCCTAGACTTTGCTACAAATTGCAAATTAATGACTATATTTTACTATGGATTGTGTTGTAGTTATCTCATGCTCCACATAGTTGATATTATCGATGAATAGCCAATTTTATTCAATATTATCCTATTGTGTTGAGCTATTCGATGGGATTATCTTTTATGTGTTAATTTTGTTTATGATATTGGTGCAGAGGTTGTAAACACATTAAGGGATCACCCTCTCAGGTCTTGTAGAGCCCAAAGTGTAGGAGGCTTTTTAAAGTCCTCATCAGTTGGTCTAGGTCCTTCAATCTCCCCTTGATTGGAATTGGCAATCCCATAGGTAGATTAGAAGACCAACCTGGTTACAGTCCAAAAAACAAACCAACACCCTCTACCTTTAACCCTAAACCCTAAACCATTAACCCTTAAACTCTAAACCCTTAAACCCTCTACGCTTTATCTCTCTCCCACTCTAAACTCTAAACCTTTCCTTGTATTCTTTTATAATTTTCATTATTCTTATTTATTTTACACTTACATTTACAAATACACATACATATTCATTTACTTTTTCATTTATTTCTCATGTAGTTTAATAGTTTGATCGATTTCATATTATATGTGTTGAAGACTTTAGAATTTCAATTACATTAATTTATGGATATGTTGTATCTATAACACTACAAAACCATATGCTCTTTGCATTTACACTTGCATTTAGAAATATACATTTATATACATACATATAGATTTCTTTAACGATATGTTGCATTTATTGTTCTAGGAGAGCATCCAGTAATTGCATTTACATTTACATTTAAAAATACATATACATACATACATACATACATACATACATATATATGTGTGTGCGTGTGTGTGTGTATGTATATCATTTATATTCAGTGTTCAGAAACAACCCATTAGGTCTGCATATGGATAAAAATTCATAAAATCGTATCTCCCATACATGTTTTGTTGAAACCTAGGCTTGAACCTCTCATTTCACATGCTTTTCTTCACAAAACTCTTGAGGACAGCAGCTATACCTTCTTTATTTCTCATCCTACAATTACAATAGTATCCATGGGGTCTCTTACACAAGCTACAGTAATCACAAAAAGTGTAAGAGCCCTTTTATATCATGTTTGGACTACAAAACACTCAAAAACAGGGTAACCGGGCTGTATGCAAAGAAATGAAGCTTTCTAACTCAAATCAACATCTTAAGCCCTCAAATCAAATTCAAATCAAAGCTAATGCATATCTTCATGACCTAGAATTGATTTCACATCAAAATATGGCTGCATGTGACTGTATAGTGCTGCATAACAGGAAAAATACAAAAAATTTGAAGAAAAACACAGATTTTTGAATGTCAAAAGCTTGTATTTTAAATCCTCAACCATCAACAATCATTACAATGATCACTTTATGCCTTTTAAAGGCCTTTGCATGTCAACCACTAAACAACCACCTCTACAACTGACTTTTTAATCTTTTATGATCACATGAAACATAAAACACACTAATTTCAAGGTTGTTAACATCACTATTGAAATGTTTTAATTTTTTGACCTTTCAAACATTAAAAATTACATCATTAAATTAATTATGTAATGGCATAAAAATTAAAAACATCATGAATTAATTATGTAACCACGTAAGTAAAATATAATTCTATCAAGAAATTAATATCAAATAGATAATATAATCACATAACTCATACATTTCAATGTCATTGATCTTCTTCTTCATCCAACTCTTTGTCTGTATCATCTAATCCAGATTCGACATTGTAAGGATTGGTCATATCATCATCATCATCATCGATATTAGTTTTGATAATGTCATCATCCACACGGATATCATCTCCATGAACATTAACTCCTACATCATCATCATCTAGTTCCTCCTCTTCGACATCTTCGTTAGGGACATCATCAACTAACTGTTGATCCTGATCATCATCTACATCATCTTCTAGTTCTTCGGTATCTTCTTCTTCCACCACATTATATTTTACTGGCTTTCCTCTTGGATCATGTCTAACAACAAATGACCAACTTGGTTTACCTGGAACCTCTGAGTAAAATACCTGCTCACATTGGCTTGGAAGAACATAGGGCTCATTTCCAGCTTGCTCGATCAACCTTGTATTAACCATGGTAAATCCATTATCATATTCAATAACAATTCTCTCAGGATCATTTTCATTCAATCGTAGCCTGTACCATAGGACGACGAACATAATTAATCTAAAGGACTTAAAGTCACACTTAAGTATATCATCCAAAATCCCATAGTATTGATTTTCTAAGACTTTTGGATGTATGTCGCTTCTAGATGAAACATTAGTCACCTAAAAAATTGTAGTTATACCAAAATCACAAGTTTTCTTCATGTCATCCAACATTTTGATTCAAAATTTATAATCATTGCACCACATAGCCTTGTGGTGTTTCACCTGCAATATGTCAAACATGTAAAAATTATTACAATATCGTCAGTTAATAAGCATATTTATTCTTGGCAAAATGTATGCAAAGAAAATAATCTCAACATATATATACATCAATATAATTGAAAATAATTAAATAATATGGGTGATTAATATATTTATAAGTACCTGTTTATCTCTTAAACCATATGCTAAATCAATTTCCCTTTGTGTAACATTGGAATCTCCATTATGATGAGCTTCTTTAACCAATGAAGCCACACCTTCCCATGTTAATGTGTGACCAAATTGTTGACATCGTTCAATCCATACCATCATCCAATCAAAATTGTTGGCGACGTACAAATGTAGTGCATCCCACTCTCGACCAACTGTATCAAAAAAATTTGAAATTCACAAACGACGTATAATTAGTTAAATACCACAGTAAACGACCTTAATTTATAATTGATGTATATTGAAGATTAAAAATTAAATAATTATAATATACATAAAAACCATATGTAAAATGTATTCCAATTAATCTTCATGGCCATCTTATAATTACCTCTCACTTTCCTCAATCTACCTTTCCCCATCAGGTACTCCCCTTCAAATTTGTTAATGGAGTTGGGATCCCAAATGCGATCTACATGGATCTTTGCTGCAAACTTAGGAAGATATTCACTAATGTATACCATGGTCTGGTAGACCATATATCCCTCCACCATAAAACCCTCAGGATGTGCTCTTTGTCTAACCAAAGCCTTCAAAAATTTCAAGTGTCTCTCAACCATCCACATTGACCTTGTGTGTACAGGTCCACACAATTCAATCTCCTCAACTTAGTGTATGAGGTAGTGTTCTTGTGCATTGAAAAATTTGAAGGTAGACACTTTTGCATTTCACACATTAGACGAGGAATTTTTCTCTTCCAATAATTTATATCTTCTTTATGGATTTCTTTAGATGACAACCATCTACAAGTGATTCAAGGCGCAAATATATTAACGATATTTAACAAAAATATACAGTATATTACATAACAAGTAAAAAAAATGGTAATTATAAGATATATACAACAAATTGAACAAATATCACTACTTACCTAATGTATTTTCCAAGATCATATATAACATGCTTGACATTGTTGTCAAAGTTGTCTAGGAGAGATAGAGGTAGAATGTACTGCAACAATTATAAAATGATCTTTTCATTATTTTTTCAAAAGTAGTAAACACAATACACTGAAAAGTACATGCATTATACAAGTGTATATAGTATACCAAAATAATTACCTTAATGAAGGTATGCCAATCATGCATTTTCATCCCAGACCCAAATTCACCTTTCTTTGTTATTATATTGTTTATGTTCTCAGCAAATCCTGTGGGAAATTAAATTTTTCGTATGACTTATTTTATAGCATTGCTTTGATGCTATGTTAATAACCAAGGAAGGGCACTTATATTAATTTGGTCTCCATCGCTATTTAATTGAATGGAATTTTTCATTGCATGATTGGCTTCTTGAATGTCACTACAAATTTTGACAAATCTTTTTTTGTCATGTCTTCCATCTAATATTTTCGATAACGTTTCTGTTATATTCTTTCTGATATGCATTGTATCAAACAAATGCACAATTTGTAGCTGCTCATAGTAGGGCAACCTACTAAATTGTATGGGATAACTTTTCAGTCCCTGTGGAAGCCAGCCATTAATGCCTTGACGACCTTCATGAAGCATATAAGTTAAACAAATTAACAACGACAATCATTGTCAATTACAACATGAGTAAACACAACACAATATAAAAATATAAATTCAAAACATATCATATACGATAGATAAACAATTTGATCTGATGTATAACTTTGACGATTAATTCTATTATATTCCAACTTCCATAAGCGAGGTGTCATTCTTCGTGGTTTTGATGTAGTCTCCTCTTTCCCATTGAAAAGATGTTTTTCAGTAGTTTGATACTTATGCTTTCTATGGAGGAATTTCCTATACTCATCAAACACTTGCTTTCCTAAACTTGTTGAATGATGAGATTTCATCTTGGGACCACAAATTGAACATGCAAATTTTTCCTTTGTTTGAAGACCTACAAGATCATATATAATTGGATTGAATATGTCAATTTTAATAATTATATATAATAAATATATTATTTTAAAAACATGCATGATATCTACATCAAATTAAATATTGTTAAAGTGCAGTCGAATGTTATAACATACCACAAAAATGTGTTAGCCCTGGGGCATCATGAATTGTCCATACAAGCATTGCATAGAATTGAAATTGTCTTTGTCCTATTGGTCTAGAGACATCATACATAGTGACACCATTCCATAATTTTAGTAACTCATCAATAAGAGGCTCGATATATACATTCATATCTTTAACTTGGTACTTACCTAGTTGAATGAACATAAACATTACATAATTATTATAACCATTTTACTGCAATAGATATAAATTAATGGACATGACTATTGAATGAAAAAAATATAAGTCATTATGCAAAAAAATAAGACAAATGAGATGCTACTACATTAAAGAAAATTGATGTAAACAAATACCTAGAACAATCATTGACAGCATTATGTGCTCCCTCTTTATTGAGATCCATGGAGGAATGTTATTATTGATAACAAAAACAAGCCACACCAAGTAAATAGATCTCAGCTCTCCAAATGGATTGACATCGTCTGCTCCCAATGAAAACCTAAGATTACGAGGTTCTTCTTTAAAGTGTGGCCATTTTTCCTTCATGTCCCTAAATGCATAACCATCTACAGGCATTCGAAGAATGTCATCTCCACTTCTATTTTGTGCATGGTAATCCATAAATTGTGCTAAGCTTTCGCTCCTAAATAATCATTGCATACGTGGAATAATGGGAATATAATGAAAAACCTTGCGAGGCACCTTTTTTGTTAGTTGATCTGTTCGATATCTACTGATATGAAATTATGGGCATTCTATTGCAAATTCTTGTTGTTTATGATATATAATATGATCATTGGGACATGCATCTATTGTTTGATACTCCATTCTGATATCTTTCATAATGGCAGATAAATCTCGGTATGAGCAAGGTAAAATATTTGATGGTGGTAACAAAAATTCACCAATCAATCTACAACAAAAAATAATTTGTTAATATAAAGAATATTAATGGTACATATTTCATCCTTTACTTACTAGTGATGAACTAACAACAATTAAAATAGATGAAAAAAGATGACATATATGACATACCTTAACATCCGTGAGATTGCTATGTTTGATAAACCATTCATAACCTTCAAGTTCAACAACAACAATATAGCAGAGAGAAGAGTTGTTTGGGAGCCTTCATAAAGGGGCTCGTATGCCTTCTCAAGTACAGATAAATCATGAACATCATCAAAGTCATCTTGATCATCATGATCAGCTCTGCCACTAAATGTGTCATGGATCAATGTATTCGTACCATCATCTTCAACTGTGTTTTCTGGTGCATGATCATCTTCTTCCATAGGATAATTAACTTCATCTTTGATATTCACAGCTCCATGTTTTATAATAATGATAGACACAAATAAACCATGATCATGATCAAGTGATTATATATATATAATGTTAAAACGGTATAAACATTCACAAATTCAATCAATATAAACACATATAATGAACAACTTACCAATGGACGATAATCATTCCCCCCTTCAACATGACCATGTTGCCTACAATGTTTCTCAGTTGTGATTAAAAGTTGTCTCGTCTTTAAGCCCTTTGCAATTATTGCAAGGACAATAACATTTCCCATCACCCTTTCTTTTCAATCTAGCCCACAATCTATCAAGTGTCTCTTCATTTTGTTCTAGACTAATATTATCTAACATGATTTTTCTTTACCAAGCTTGACTATTTAGATCTTCAAAAAATATCAAACTCACACTCCAATAATTTTTATTCATAGGCAGGTAACAAAATCTAATAATTTTGATATTTTACACCAAAAAAATTTGGCATGCAACCACCCCAAAAGAGAAGATAGTCTGAAGTTAATGACCCCAAAAAACACTTTAAAATGCTAATTCCAAAACTTATTAAATTCTGATTTTACTATGATTTCCAACCATTAAGACTCCTAAAATCAGAATATTGAACTTAATCACAAACTTCCTACAACGATGGAGGTAGCAAGCTAGTAAGAGCAAGTGACCCATTCCTAAGGAGCAACAAGTCAGAATCATCATTACTAATGTCAATACAGATTTATCCTTTTAGTTAAAGATGCAATGTGTCACTTCTTATGATGAGCTTAGCCCTAGGGCCCTCAACATTGAGAGAGCCCTAATCGCACAAGGAAGAACACACTAGTAGAATTTGGTAAATAAATGACTAGGTGACTAAAAATTTTAGTCACAACAACTAAAAATGACTAAATTCTGCTCATTTTTTGCAACTTAGCTATAAATGAGTAAATAAATTACTACTTTGGTCGTTGATTAAAAATTATTTAGTCACACAAATAAAAATGACTAAATAGTTAGTCATTTATTTAGTCACAATCCATTTGAATAAATTATTTAAGGAATCAAGAATATAGCCCGCCAAAATACTCTAAAACTTTAATAAACATACCCTAAAAATTTTGTCAAAATCTTATTTTTAGGCGTAGCCCACCAGAATGGAGTTTTCATTTTAATAAACATACTCTAAAACCTTCGTCAAAACATTATTTTCAAGCATATACCGCCAAAATGGAGAAGTGTTTCCGTAAAGAATGATAGAGAATGGTGAGGAGATGTGCATGAAAGGAGGCATAGGATTCATTGCTACTTATCTCATTCCTGCTCTACTCAACAAATCTTACATTGTTCCCGCTACTATTTGTAATCTAGGTATTTACTTGATATATATTTGCATAATCTCAAATTCCTTCAGAGGCTTTTGAAGTATCAATGTATCCTATATAGGGTTTAGAATGATTTCTTTTAATTAAAAAAATAAATAAATGATGTATTTCCCTGTAATTAGATAATGTGGAGATCTCCTAAATCTGCCCCAGCACACTATCCTCTTTGGCACTATATTCATTACTCCAGCTACTAGGGTTTTGCATGTGACATCTATAATATCTTCATGATCGTGGCTTTTAAATAGATCTCAGTCTTTGCTTTAATCCTTTTCATGGTAACCCTTGAGTTCCATAATCCACCTTCAATCTCTTCTAAGAACGATGTCTTAAGCTAGATTGCACAGTATGCATATAAAGCAAGTCTTTCATACCTGTCATTGTTCCAAACCACCACTCACTGCCTTGCTTAAAATGTTGCCTCCATAAGCACAATAGCATATTTTAAAATCATGGTTGTCAGTGATTGAACATTAAGGTCACCACTTTCATCATGAAGATATAATGAGATTTTTGTCTTCAAACTCAAGGCATTATGCAAGATAACATTGTGAATTGTTTGTTGTGTACAATTTGATTTTCTTGCACATTTACTACTTTGCTAACTTCCTTTAAGACTGGGTATTGCACCCTCAGTGCAATCTCAAACAGCTCACTCACTATCACTTGAAGATTCCTTTCATGAGCATCCTTCTATAAAATCAAACTATGCCCTATAGACTACCTACTTACTACAAGGGACTCATTGTTTCACTTGAGATCCTTCAACCTTATTGAGTCCACAAGGTATTATTCACTATTCTCCCATCTTTGATGAGTCTCAAAACACTACTCAAACATGTAATCCACTACCTCCATTATACATTAATGGCTAAGAAGAAACATTGAACCTATGATTACCACTATTACTTCATTTGGTCAGTCATTCCCTTATTGCATTTTCCTTGTCTAACACTACCAAAAGCATTTGAAAAACCCTTAAGGTCAGCAAGGGGGTAAGGAAACTCACTGTTAAAATCTCCACTTTACTATGCAAGGTTTGAGCTTTATTATCTTTTCACCACTCAACCTCTTTTTGACTGTCACATCTCAAGTGACTGTCATTCTTCTTACCATTGATTGCATTTACAAATGTCACTAAGCTACATAGTGTGCTTGTTATTGGCTACAATCTTTAGATTGCAAGATTTTTTTATTACCTACAATGTCTCAATCTTTCTGGTATTACAACCTCACTAATCCACTATAGTTATTGTTTATGTTTCTACAGAGGCCTAGGGTTTGTACCCTAATCATACTCTTACCAATGCTTCTGTTGGTATTAAAAAACAACCTTAAATCTTGGGTCAGAAAATTAGTTGTCTTAACAAAGTTGTGGTATGATCTTGGATTGTATCCTAGATTGTGTGGAAAGCTTGTGTTTGATCATTAAGGTATGTAAACCTGATCAGGGAAATGTATCATATATATCATGGGTCTTGCTTTAATACTTTCCATAATGGTTATTAGCAGATCACATTATTATAGTTTTCAGTAAGCCAAGATTGCATTCAAGTATGTAACAAACTTGGTTTGTAGTTTAAGCTATACACTTTTAAGTAACATTCATAAGGTTTAGAAAATCTTGATCACTCTCTAGAATAGCCCATTAAACATGGGTTGTGCTTGAATGCACTACATAATTGATATAACACAACCACTCTGCATATCAACTAGAGTTATAGGCTCTTTATTGCAGCAAGAGGTAATCACTCTTCGATCATGCTATAATTACATCATAACCTATTAAACTTGAGACAACCTGAATGCACCCAATGATGATTGAACACCTACATTATACAACCTGAATTAACTACATTATATGAGTGCCTCAATTTCTATCACAACATAGCCACATTAAACTTGGGTCACACATGAATGCATCTTGTATTTGTTATAGCACAATTGTGCCACATGACCAATAGAGTTATGGATCACATAATTATAGTCACAAGAATATGTTCCTTGGTTGTGATCTTATGGTGATTCCACACAACAAAATCTGGACATGAAATTCTCAAAACCCTAAACCTCTAAAAATAAAATCTGATGAGATGTTGCTTTAAAATATGATTTTCAAACCTGGAACTACAAATCTGACTTCACTGAATGCAAAAAGACAATGACTACCCTCAACTTGGCGATATCTTCTTGATTTTTTTCTAATTTTTCCCAAGAAAATCATCCTTAGTTCTCCACAAACTGTCTCAAGTAGAGAAAAACATTGTCGCAATAAATCAGCGAACTCACTTTTCTCTATGTCGGCCACAATTTGATTTTTTTCTATTTTTCATGTTTGTCGAAATTTTGATGAAACTGATTGTCGACATTTCGACGAACGTTGGGGATAGACTTTCAAAAAATTGAAAATTACACATCAAATTTTACAAGCACCCGATGATACATCAAATTATACATATTTCGTCAGATTTTGCAGTCAAATGAATTAGTGTGTAGTGGCCAAGAACTACACCCTCTTACATCATCATGAAGCATTTTTCACTATTTAAGGACAAGTTTTGATCCTCACACCCTTGTAGGAATATCTTGAGATTTTCCAATCCTTGATCAAAATCAACACCATAAGTGGTGAAGTCATCCATATAAATCTCCATGCAACCATCAAAAATTTCTAGAAATATACCAATGATAGCCCTCTAGAAAGTTGTAGGTGCATTGCACAAGCCAAATGGGAGTACCGAATAGGCATAGGTCCCCCATGGACAGGTAAATGTGGTCTTCTTTTTGTCTTCTAGTGTAATTTGAATTTGGTTGTAGCCACTGAATCCATCAAGAAAAGAGAAGTATTATTTTCCTACAAGTGTTTCCAAAACTTGATCAATGAAGGGTAAAGGAAAGTGATCCTTCTTGGTGGTAGCTTTAAGTTCCCTATAATCAACACAAACTCGCCATTTTCCTCCTTTCTTGGGAAAAATCACTAATAGAGACACCCATTGACTATCTGAAATGGGGTAGATAAATCCTCCATCTAGCAATTTTTGTAGTTCTCCTTTCAATATTTCTCTTAGTGCAGGGTTAATCCTTCTTTGTGGTTGTCTTATTGGAGTGCAATCATCTCTAATATAAATTTTGTGTGTACAAATTTTAGGATCTAGTCCCTTTTTTTCATGATAATCCCACGCAAATGCATGTTGATGGGCTCTTAATAGATTTTCCAATAATAGTTGTTGCTCTTCATTCAATTTACTATTAACATTTAGATATTTTCCCTCTGACACCTATACTTGTGTAATTAATTCTATCATGGTTGCTTCATTAATACATGGTACCTTTAGTTCATACGACAACAATGTATGGAATATACCTATTGTTGTAGGAATTCTATCTACATGAACAACGTTTGTAGGAATAGTGGTCGTAGGAAGAACATCTACAAGAACAACGTTTGCAGGAACAATGGTTGCAGGAAGAAAAAATAGAAGTGTCTTGACCAAAGTAGAGGATGATGCTTCCCCCACTTCATAATGGTTCTATATGATGTTAGTCAACACTTCATCCTCATCTTGGAGGTGCATGAAAGATCTACTTAGCATCATAAGTTGCACCACAAAATTGACTTCATCAGCCTCTTCACTAACTTGTGGCCATACAAAATCTTCTTCATCATGAGATGGCTGAGTAGGTGGATAAAGAAAAAAAAAATTAGTACTCCTTCCATCTGAAATGGTCATGTCAGCTAACCGACATCTAATGTAGGCATTTGTAGTTTCCAACCAAGGTCTTCCAAGAATGATGGGATATCCACCTAGTGTAGCCTTAGGAGAAACAATCATAAATCTGTTGGATATTCCCAGGAGTCTAGAACTACCGTAAGATCCTCCACTAGACCATCAGGCATAATATAGAGCTATCAGCAAGCTGTCGGATTGTAGGAGTAGATCTCATACTTGCAATATTTAGTTGTTGTAGGATGTCTTTGGTCATTACATTGATTGTTTCCCCTAAGTCAATCAAAGCATTCTTCACTTGAATCCCATTTAGGACTGTTGGTTTTATTTTTACTACTAACCGGGTTGGTCTTCTAATCTACCTATGCAATTGCCAATTCCAATCAAGGGCAGCTCAAAGGACCTAGACCAACTGACGAGGACTTTAAAAAGCCTCCTACACTTCAGGCTCTGCAAGACCCTAGAGGGTGATCCCTTTAGCAATATCAACAAATTAAAACACATACATAACAAAATATTTCTTAATAGATAATCTCATTTAATAGCTCAACATAATAGGATAATACCGAATAGAATTGGTTGTTCATCAGTAATATCAACTATTTGGAGCATGAGATAACCACAACACTATAACACATAGGGATTTAAAATGATTCTAAATTTATAAAATGTTTCTGAGATGCACTAAGTTGCAAGATAAATCAATGCCTAATTCTGGGGCATGGAGTCAAACACATAAAAAGGAATTCATCAGCAAATGACATTCAACTAGTGGGTTTAAATTGTTAATGCCTTGCATCAACTGTTAGTGTCTTACACCAACAATCCCACTCCTATTATCACTCAAATTCTCCTTACCAAATCCAACCTACACACTTGAAATCACTGTTATCTGCTCAAAGTATTTAACCATTTCCTTGAAATAGACCCATAAACAAATAACACAATCTCATGAAACTTAAGATGACAAACTCAAAGATACTTTGTATTATTGAATTCATATGATTAAATTGTACAAGTATGCAGACAATTTGAAGATATTCATGAATTTACACACAATTTCATGATTTATTTGCATAAACTGGTTGTATTTGCTCATGAAATCAAAAAATTACAGCTTACAAACTCAAGAAATGACTCAGACATAGCATTTTCTATCTACCCAGCCGTGTACAAAACCCTAGCCCTAGAATAATGAGAAGAGAAGAGAATACAAAGAAAAGAGAAGCTTCAAAAGAATCCCTAAAACTAATCGGGAAATGCCGTCTAGAATCTGAATTCACCGTTGATCAACAAATTCTCAAATCCTCTCTCCTCTCTCTTCTAACTGAATTTTCCTCTCTATTTTCCTTTATTGTTTGTTGCTCTTCAACAGAAAAATATTCCATGTGATGAATTTCACAATTCCATTTTAACCCAGTTTTAGAAAATACTTATGCCCTGTTGCTGGAAAAATATTCCTGTGCCTGTGAAAATTCCCTTGTTGTTTATAATGCTGGAACAATGCACTTTTACTTCCCAACACATTTATTTATTTAAAAATGAATAAATTCACTTTTAAATAATACCCACATGCTTTCATTTATTTTTTACATGCCTAGCCAATAATATTTGTCTTTACATTTTCAATCCCAGTAAAGAATATTTTAGTTACAATTTATATTTTTACTCGCCCAGCCATAAAATATTTGCTTTCCAACATTCACCATATTTTCACAGTGAATATTTAATTCACCCATGCATATACCTTTAGCTTTTCACTTTTCTCTGGGGCCCACCTTATATATTCCTTCACGGGCACATTTTAAACTTTCAATTTTTTTTCCTTTAATAAAAAAAAACAAATGGAACACACAAAAATATCACTGGGCTTCATTAAAATCCTGCACTTAGAAGATTTTCCTCAAACCCCACCTGCCACGTGGTGCATTCTCGCTATTTCATAGAAATTAACCTGCTTGCATCTTGTGTGATCTGCTCCATGCCCTCATTATGTGCACGGGCCCTTCCTCTGCTATTTCATATTTACTCATTTTTATTAGCATTTACTTGGAAACTTCTAAAATGTCCCCAACAAATCCATTTTATGCATTTTTTGTAAGGTCAGTGCTCTGTATAACTCAAGGAGGATACTTCAAACAAGATGAGGAATCAGTTTACTTTGATGAATCCTCATTATCCCCACATTTACAACATACACACATCCTCTTTGTTGACTTCCACCACATTGAGCACTGTCAATTATGGAAAGGAAAAATTCATTGTAGCTTTGTCATCAATTGCACCATGCAACATTGGTGTATACTTGATCATTGTATCTTGACCCACACAACAAACCCCGTGAGTATCTTTGTTTATGATCCTTGTTTGATCAAGTACTTACAACCAACTGTGCAACCATTTTATGTTTCTACATACCAATCATTCTCAACTCTGCCTTAACGTTTTCTTTCTTTCTTCAAGGAGCATAATAGAGCATTTTCATAACCTCCATAAACTCTTTAAAATGAGGTTATGAGCTAATGAATTGCACATTTCCTCTAACTCAAACCCATTGTACCAATGTAACGATTTGAAACTCATCCACTCACAATTGAACAATGACTAATTTTCTTTTCACCAATGCACTCATGATTAGAAGAAGACATTTCTACCTCAGGAATGGGTAAAGCATGTCGGGCCCTAAGTGGGTCAGACTAAAAAAAAAAAAAAAAATCGAACAACTTTATGCTCAAACTGATCTGAGGTAACTTCTGAATGCATTTGAAGTGAAAACATAAAATGGGTTATCATCAAAATCTGATTTCTAGCATGTTGGGACAATGAGTGAAATAGGCCAAGTTGGCTCCGAAATTGACCTAGGAAACTGGTCAAGTGACCTCGTGAAGTCACGAAAACTTGTAGGCATGTGGCCATTGGTCCAAAGAATTGAATGCAACAAACGGCTCAACAAAACGAGTCACGAGGTGAAAGATATTCGCCGTCAAATTTGCTTCCTCATACTTTCTACAATAAATAGCTGTTATGAACCAATTAAAACTGAAGAAATCACCTCGTTGCTAAAATATCAAATCAACTCCTAATGAGCTACCACTAGACACAGTAGTTCATTTAGGTGCAATGAGCACGTGTGCAAAAGGGATTAGCTTGAATCATCATTCATCAAAAGTTATTGCTGCTCAAAGTTGGCTTCACAGAAAGGTTTCAGTGCAAAACTGAAGAAATTCCATTTGGTTTTGATCTGCTAAAAATATAAATCAACTCATAAGGCCTTGAAAACTAACATGTGAGCACATCTTGGTATGGAGAATGCATAAAAACATTTTTTTTCTCTTGACAATCAACCAGTTGCAAAATGAAAGCTCAAATAGGAGGCAACTTCACAGAACTGAACATTCACAAACAGTTGAATAGTGACAAAAACCCTCCAGCTTCACCTTTTGAAACCTTGACAAATCTTATCACAAGAAGCTAAAAACTGACATTTGCTCACATAGGATACATGAGTGTGTTTGCAAAGGGATTTTGTATGAAAAATCAGTGGGCATCAAATTATGACCCTCCAAAGTAGGTCATCCAGGCAGGTTCATCAGGTGCACTTATGAAAGTGCAGAGGAAAAATTTCAAAATAGGCATCTCAAATTTACAAAATTTGAGAGTGCCAACAGTGGCTCCGACTGGGGATGTATGCCCCATGTGGGCATAGAAAGATTCCAGATCTCTAGGGAGTAGACCGAAAACTGAGTCAATCAAGTGTCCTCAAACTCCTCCTTTATTCACCTTTATTTTCAACTTCATCTGGTGACCCCAGGCCACCAAATGAAAAAGGGGAGTCAACATTTACCTTTGTCAAACACAATTCTGCAAAAAGAGTTGATCTCCCTCAATTTGTGCTTGCATTTTTCAAACCACAACAACATCGGTGGCTGCACTTCTGCAAACACAAGTATCAGGCTACCCTTGTGCAAGTGGAAACTTACGAGCTCTCTTTGGCTTTGTCATCAATTGGCAACCAAATCAAATAGGTTTCATCATTGCCACTCTCTTCATTCTCTGTTTTTGTATCAAATGGAAAAATGAGAAAATGGGGATCAAGACCATATGAAAGCACAGTCTGATCACAACCATTTGTCTGATTTAACATGTTGGTACCTCTCAACAGGCCATCATATACAACATCATCAACATGTTCATGATCACTATGCATTTGAAATTCAAACATACTTTCCAAATGTTGATTGTCATGTGGCAACAAGCTATCATATTCATCATTTACATCATTCTCAAACTGAAAACAACATTCCTCGGTATCTTGCACATTGCCACATTCTATGAAAACTCCCTCCAGCTGACAAAAATAGCACTCACAATCTGCTAAATGGTTGGAACTATTAGGTTCAATCTGGTCGTTAGTTTGCACATCAATGGTAAAACCATCATAAGAACTGAACATAATATCTTGTTCATCATGCAAACCATCTTGGCATATGTCAAAGACAAAAGATGCATATTTTGGAGCATCCTTATACTGATGACTGCAACATAGGCACATCTTCTGACACTTCGGTTCAGGTATATCAGAACATACCTTGGCATCATGGAGACAGGGATCAGATGCAACATTAACTTCTAAAGAATGAGTAAATGCACTCATCTCAGGTTTGAGAACATATTCTGTTGCATTCATGTCATCATTATTTAGCTCAAAACCAAATACTTCAAAAGTAGGCTCAAGTAATTCAACATCAACAAGGACAATAGGAATACAACTATATGCATTGGTTTTTGCATGTGCAATGTCAGTTGATATATGTGCTGACTCAAAAGTGAAAGATTCATTGCTAGTTGAAAACTCCTCATTAGCAATATGACTAGAATCTTCGTTATCTTTCACATAAATTCCTTTCACATAGGATGGAAACATATCATTGTTCACACTCTGAAGATTAGGAGCATCAAACAGGAAGCAATTGTACTCAACTTCACACTCATCAACATGAAGTTCACCATTATTCTCATTCCTTGGCTACTCTGCACATGGATCAAGTGTTTTTGTAATGTCAGCACAATTTGAAACTTTACGGTCATATGGATCAGCAAACTCTTCAATATCATCAATGGATAATGATGTTGATTTAAGATCCATATATATGTCATAGTGTGCCACTTGATTATTCCAAAAGGAATCCATTATTTCATCATCATGCTCTTCATGTAACACAAACCTTTCCATTTTTGCTTCATACAAACAACCATGAAGAGCAGGGGCATAAGCACACTTATCAACATCTTCATCATATTCAACATTATGTTTTGAGTTGACATATTGATCACACACATGTTTTTCTTCAAATTTTGCATCACTCTCACAATGAGCTTGCTCTACTGATAGTGAATCTAAATCACATTCTGTGTATTCACCATGAGCATTTATATCATTTTATTCTTCAAGTGAGGAATATACTTCCATATTATCCTCAAGAAAGCAATCACAATCTTCAGAGGAGCAGTCAGAGATATCAGCCTCATCATAATTTTCATCACAAGACAAATTATCACTACTTGAACCATGTTCAGAATCTTCAGAATAAATGTCTGAGGCTACACTTTCAAAATCATAATCATTGCTTTGTAATGGTGTATCAGCAACACATACATTGTAATTTCTAATCACATCATGGCTTGGGATAGCATTCTGTTTTTCATTTACTTTTCCATCACCTAAGATATCACAAGAGAAACATTCTTGCATATCTACTATGTCATCATCCCATGTGTCATCATTTTCATCACTCCTGCAAAAATCTGCACATGTTCTGATTGTAAGCTGATTACACTGTTCATCTTCATCCATACAGCATGGAACTTCATTTTTTGCCATATCCTTTTCACTTGTTTGCATTATTGTCTGATTTTCTTTAGGAAGACAACTGTCGTTTACATTTTGAGAATTTTCATTTTGTGCATAACCACATTTGGTTGATTCCACCACCCTTATCCAATCAGGAACTTGATCAAAGCTATGGGGCTTCAACTCCTCTGACAATGTACTCAGCCCAGGTTCATAAATCTCACAAAACAAATTAATGCACACAGATTCCTCAGGTCTGAAATCTTTGGGGACTTCTATCAAAACATCCAAAAATCTCAGAAACAACTTATATGGTGACTCTCCCTCTTGTCTCTTCATCTCATACAAAGCTTGAACAAAAGATTGTTGATCAACATTGCTCAAATTTTTCTGACATTCAACTCGGAACTCACTATGATCTTCATACTTTGATGATGGAGAAATCATAATAGCAATAGCATTGTCATCTTGACAATCATTTCCATTATCTAATCCTTGAATTCTATTTGTATGAGGTGTATAGGGTAATCAACACTTGCAGCCAAATACCCTTTCATCATTGAATATTTCAGATTATTCTCGATGTCCATAGCATCTTGATATGCTTGATGTAATGTTGCAGGCTCCTTATCTCTCAACAAGAAACCCATCTCCTTGTCAAATGCTCCCAGGTACACGACCAAACATTCAGCATCATTTGGTCGCATATTTTTTGGAATTTCCCTGACTGCCTTTGCAAATCAAAGATTGAAAATAGGGACCAACTCATTTTCACTTATATGGATCTCCATAAAGTGTTTTCTCACCACACTTGGGTTTACCCTTTCACTGAATTGCTCAACAAAGGTTGTCATAAACTGATTCCATGAAGCAATAGAACATGCTGGTAAATATGAGAACCGATCCCTGGCATCTTCCTTCAGAGATTGAACAAACAGGTTCATGACAACATCCTCATGGTGCACCTCATAATCCCCCATCACATCTATGAATGTATACAGATGTTTAGAGGCTGATTCTGAACTTTTCCATGTAAATTTGGGCAAATACTCCCTAACATTTTTAGGAATTAGGTTTGGGAAACCTTTAATACCACTAAAAACCAATGGCATATACCTCTCAATAGAGAATCCCCTTTGAGGGCTTGGGACAACTTGTTTTCCCTGCTTACTTTTACTTGTCATTTTACAGGGAAACCCTCTTGTATCTAGATTCAACCATTATTAACTTTATACATGGTTATCAATTGCATCATTTACTAATTCAACCATGATTCTAAAACATTGATTGAACATTTATGCCTTAAAGCTTTCTCAGAGGCATAATTCAAAATAAACATACTCCTCAACACATTACAGATATTACATGTTATACATTTGAAGTATGTAAAGAAATACTACTGTTCCCTTTCTTAATTCAGATTCATCTAATAGGGAACCATTTATGATCTCAAGTCTTGAAAAGTTCTCATAAACTTCTTTCAAACAGAATAATACTTGCTTTAGATTTATGAGAATACCTGGAAACTTTGTAGCAGTTGTTAATCTTTCTTCCTGACTACAAATTCTGCAAATCTAGAAATATTCTACATAATTCAACTGGTTCTTTAGACAGAGTCGCCACCTCCTTTCACAGAGGAATAATCTTCAAGAGTAAATATCATTCTGGGTCTTCTACAACAATGGAGTCACACTCATATCCTTTGATCTTTGCTGCAATAAATCTTTTCCAGGTTCAAGAACTTCAATATTTGAACCAAATTCAAAATGGCAAGTAATAATATGACTCTATGCAAATGATATGACTCTATTTCTGGATTCTTCAGTGAGAATTTTCTCAAATTCTCCCTAGCAGAGTCACAATTTTGTTGGTTTTATTTTTACTACTAACCAGGTTGGTCTTCTAATCTACCTATGGAATTTCCAATTCCAATCAAGGGCAGCTCGAATGACCTGGGCCAATTGATGAGGACTTTAAAAAGCCTCCTACACTTCGAGCTCTGCAAGACCCTGGAGGGTGATCCCTTTAGCAATATCAACAAATTAAAACACATACATAACAGAATATTGCTTAACAGATAATCTCATTTAATAGCTCAACATAATAGGATAATATCGAATAGAATTGGTTGTTCATCAGTAATATCAACTATTTGGAGCATGAGATAACCACAACACTATAACACAAGGATTTAATATGATTCTGAATTTATAAAATGTTTCTGAGATGCACTAAGCTGCAAGATAAATCAGTGCCTAATTCTAGGCCATGGAGTCAAACACATAAAAAGAATTCATCAGCAAATGACATTCAACCAGTGGGTTTAAATTGTTAATGCCTTACATCAACTGTTAGTGTCTTACACCAACAATCCCACTCCTATTATCACTCAAATTCTCCTTACCAAATCCAACCTGCACACTTGAAATCAATATTATCAGCTCAAAGTATTTAACCATTTCCTTGAAATAGACCCATAAACAAATAACATAATCTCATGAAACTTGAGATGACAAACTCAAAGATACTTTGTATTATTGAATTCATATGATTAAACTGTACAAGTATGGAGACAATTTGAAGATATTCATGAATGTGCACACACTTTCATGTTTTATTTGCATAAACTAGCTATATTTGCTCATGAAATAAAAATATTACAGCATACAGACTCAAGAAATGAATCAGACTTAGCATTTTCTATCTACCCAGCCTCGTACAAAACCCCAACCCCAGAATAATGAGAAGAGAAGAGAATATAAAGAAAAGAGAAGCTACAGAAGAATCCCTAAAACTGATTGGGAAATTCCATCTAGAATCTCAATTCACCGTTGATCAACAAATTCTCAAAGCCTCTCTCCTCTCTCTTCTAACTAAATTTTCCTCTCTATTTACCTTTATTGTCTATTGCTCTTCAACAGAAAAATATTCCATGTGATGAATTTCACCATTCCATTTTCACCCAGTTTTAGAAAATACTTTTTCCCTATTGCTGGAAAAATATTCATGTGCCTGTGAAAATTCCCTTGCTATTTATAATGCTGGAACAATGCACTTTTACTTCCCAACACATATATTTATTTAAAAATGAATAAATTCACTTTTAAATAATACCCACATGCTTTCATTTATTTTTACATGCCTAGCCAATAATATTTATCTTTAGATTTTCAATCCCCAATAAAGAATATTTTAGTTATAGTTTATATTTTTACTCGCCCAGCCATAAAATATTTGCTTTCTAGCATTCACCTTACTTTCACAGGGAATATTTAATTCACCCATGCGTATACCTTCAGCTTTTCACTTTTCTCTAGGGCCCACCTTATATATTCCTTCACGTGCACATTTTAAACTTTCAAATGTTTTTCCTTTAATAAGAAAAACAAATGGAAACACAAAAATATCGCTGGGCTTCATTAAAATCCTGCGCTTAGAAGATTTTCCTTAGACCCCACCTGGCACATGGCACATTCTCGCTATTTCAAAAAAATTAACCTACTTGCATCTTGAGATTGTGATTTGGTGGGGGATGGCCTGGATCATGCTGCATTTGGCCTTTATTTTCTGCCATTGGATCTACTTCGGCCTGTTATTTTCTATTTCCCGACAAAGGGGATGTTTGCATTATTTCCTTTGCATTCCCCATGAATATTTTATTCACTTCATGGCATTTTTTCCCTGTGCAAATATTTCACCTTCACATGCATTTTGGATAGTAAAAATTTTAATTTCACTTCTCAAAAGTGAAAATTAAAATATCCACCACTTAAAATAAAAATCCATCAGGCCTGCCATTTGTATTCACCCATAAACATTTAATTCAATGTTATATTCTTATTTTATCGGGCTCTTTAAATATTTCACCCATGCATTGCAAACATACCCACTTGTCAAAGATTTTCCCCGGCCCCACCACTGCCACATGGCGCCAACCCACCATTTCACAATTGTTAACCAGCCTGCACATTCAACCCGCAAGATAGCGAGGAATGGTGTGGATTGATTCTCAATGATTCATCTTTGTCGTTCATTTCATTATGTTCTGCTTTCGCCTATTTGTGCCCTAATTTCCTTTTTGGCATGTATTCTTCCTGAGCTCTGCAACACGGGCTTGCAATGGCGGCACCCCTTCTCATCTGCACATTATATTTTGTTTGAAGTTTCTACCACCTGGTCAACAGTCCATTCAACGAATATATTTTGTCTTTTACTTTTCAATGACTATGGTGTGCCTTCATGGTGTCGTGTTTCGCCCTAATCTCATTTTTACTTTTCTCTGCTTGAAGCTCCCATGGCATTTGATTTGAGGCTTCTAAAGCCTCTTCAATAGATACATTTTCCATTGGCTATGCAATCTTCACTTGCATGAAAGTTTATTGATAGGGAGTGGGGTTGGAGGAACCAATCACTGGTTCCTGCTCTAGGTCTTTCCTTATAAGACCTCCTTGGTGCTTGACTTCACCCTTCTAACCTATAGGCCCCTACTCATAACTAGGTGCCCCTGGTTTGTCAGACCAATCCCTCTCCTATCAACATGTTGTCCTTCTACCAAGCCAACCTTGGTGCTTCGACATGTACTCTCCTTTGACCCTTAATCTACCCTAAAGGCCAAATAACCTCAACCTTCTTCTAGGCTCTTGCAGGGGTTTGAAGGTGTTACAAAACTTAAAATGGCTTATCTAAGGTCTTTATGCAACCATAAGTTTCTATCTTGCCATCGCTTTCTCAAAATGCTCTCCTAGGGTTTGAAAGGCTACAAGCCTAGAGCCCAACTAGGCCTCTGAATAGGGTTAAAATGCAACTTTCTTTAAAACCCACCAAAGACTTAAGTTCTTTGTTAAGAATCTGTGTTTCTCATGCCCTCTCCTCCAATATTTTTTAGGGTTTCAACCTGCTCAGGCCATACCCCGTCCATACACCAAAATGGTCAAGAACCCTAGGGTTTCTAAACTTTTCAAGCTATTTTCAGACTGTTAGAAAACTCTCCTATCAAATGAATTGATAAAGCCTCTTCCTGATCACCATGCATAGTCAGGACCTTCCCCTAAATTCACAAGAAATAATTTCTCAAAGATCTCTTTTCCCCTACAAGATATGCAACTTTTTCTCCAAGTCTACCCTAACCGGGCCTACACTGGCTAGCCTAGGGAAAAGCTTTTCTAGCGCCTCCTGCACTGCCACAAAACCTAAATGCTATCATATTTACAATGAAGGAGCCTAGACACTAATACCAAGAGGCCGTACAATTTGTACAGTGGGAAGGTGCCCTAGGACTCCATTCTTTAAAAACTGCCTGTTACAGGCCAAAAAACACAGGAACCAGAAGTATTTACAAATACAAGTTGAAAACAATCTACAAAATAAAAAGGAAGGCACACCAAGTTTGTATAAGGCTAACACTACATACTACACATAGAAAAATAGCAGTGTCACTCCATTAAAGTTCAGTTTTAACACAAAAATACAGAAAAACTATCTTTTTTTAACGCTGTTTCCTTCAATCTTCAAATATGTCACTCAATAATAATGCTTCTAACCCTGCCTTAGGGTCGAGTCATGCCTTAAATAGGCTAGGAAAACCATTTAGGAGCTTGGGTCGAGCTCATAGATGACCTAATGATGCAATCTATAAAACCCAATGTGTTTTCAAACACTTGACTAGATTGGTAATGATGACAAGTTGTAGCTTCAAAACCCATTCATGATTGCCACCTCCCAATCCATTGATCATAGATAGATCAAGCTTTATTCAAAACAACAAAACCAAGCTATATGGTCAACATGACCTCAAAATAACACAACAAAATTTAAACTTCCTTCAAGACTCCAGGAAAACCCAAGTTTCCCAGGTGCTCCTGCACCATTCTCCCCCTCTCAGCACAAACAACTAAGGAATGGAAGGAGGGATCAATGTCAGTTCAATACCAAGTTTCTTGAACTGATCTACTTGTACCCATGTAGCTTCTGATTCAGGCTTGTTCTTCCATTTGATAAGATGCTCCATGTACACCTTGTTTCTTGTAGACTTGTGCACTCTTGACTCCAAGATCTTCTCTGCTTGTAGCTTGTCTGGATGAGGGAAGGGTACATTGCTGATGTCCTTGAGAACTTCCTGACTGTTCTAATCCACATCCTTGACTGATCCCATGTACTTGATCAAGTCAGCTACATTGAACACTGGAGAGATGCCCAAATCTGATGGTAACTCCACCTTGTATGCATTCTTGCCATATTTGGCCAATACCTTGCATGGACCCACTCTTTTCATCTGTAGCTTGGTTGACATTCCCTTCTGCAATCTAGATTTGTTGAGGTGGACCATAACATAGTCCCCAACTACAAATTGTACATCCTTCCTTGACAAATCAAGTTTCTCCTTCAACTTTTGGGTTGATGTTGTGACTATTTTCTTGACCTACTCATGAATCTCCTTCATGGTCTGAGTGAAGTCTTCTGCATGTCCACTCCTATTCTCCATAGATCCAAGGTCCCTAAGTTCACAAATTCCTCTTGGGTGCATTCCATACACAACCTCAAAAGGACTTTTCCCTGTAGTTTTGTTAACACTCTCATTATAGGCATATTTAGCTTGGGAAATAACCATATCCCATGTTTGTCCATACTCCTTGGTTAGACACCTTAAAATATTTCCAAGCACCTTGTTAACCACCTCTATTTGACCATCAGTCTGAGGATGGTAAGCTGATCTAAATGATAGATTTGTACCCAATCTGCTCCATAGTCTTCCAAAAGAGACTCATGAACTTCACATCTCTGTCAGAAACAATGGTTAGAGGCAAGCCATGGATCCTTACAACCTCCTTGAAGAAAAGATGAGCTATGTAGCTTGCATCATGAGTAGTTTTGTAGGGAATGAAATGACTCATCTTACTAAATCTGTCTACCACAACATAAACACTGTCAAAACCAGTCTTGGTCTTAGGAAGACCTACCACAAAATCCATGCTCACACACTCCCATGATCTGTTAGGAATGGGCAGGGGTTGATACAAACCAGCGTTGCTAGCTCCTCCTTTAGCTTTCATGCATATAACACATTGTTCCACATATTTTCTAACATCTCTTGCTAACTTAGGCCAGTAATAGAACCTTTGCACTAGTTCTAAAGTTTTATTGATGCCAAAATTCCCACTAAGACTGCCATTATGTTTTTCTTGAATCATATTTTCCCTCATTGACCCTCTTGGAACACATAACTGATTGCCCTTAAATAACAGTCCATTTTGCAATGTATACTCAGAATATTGGCTATGAAAGTGATTCTCAAAATTAGAACATACCTTGTAAGCCTTTGAGAAGTCTTCATCTTCACCATAGAGGTCTTTGAAACTCTCTAATCCAATGCTCTTTAGCTGTATCTCCTGGACTGTCAGCAATCTTCTGCTTAATGCATCTACAACCTTGTTCATTTGTCCCTTCTTGTGCTTAATAGTGAATGTAAAGGCTTGGATGTATTCCATCCATTTCAAATGCCTATTACTTAACTTCTCTTGGGTGTTGATATAACTAAGTGCTTGGTTATCAGTAAAGACCACAAACTCTTTGGGTAACAAATAATGCCTCCACTTCCTAAGGGATTGCACTAAAGCATATAATTCTAGATCATAAGTAGAGTACTTTTCCTTGGCTTCAATGAGCTTTTCACTAAAGAAGGCCACAAGTCTACCTTCTTCACTAAGTACTCCTCCTACTGCTACTCCACTTGCATCACACTCAACTGTGAACAACTTGTCAAAACTAGGAAATAATAGAATTGGTTGAGTTGCCACTTCTTGTTTCAGTTTCTCAAACCCTTTCTCAACCTCCTGAGTCCACTTAAACTTTGTTTTCAGACCACCTTTTATAGTATCTAGGACTGGTGCACATATGCCACTAAAATTCCTTATGAATTTCCTATAAAATTGAGCCAAACCATGAAAGCTCCTTACCTCTATTGATGTGGTTGGTGTGGGCCAGTTTAGGATGGCTTCCACCTTGCTTAGATCCATCTTCAATGTTCCTTGGGATACTACAAACCCCAAATACACAAGTTCTTGCTTGAAGAACTCACACTTCTCAAGATTGATTGCCAACTTCTCCTCTTGCAACCTTTTAAGAACCATTTCCACATGCTTCAAGTGTTCTTCTATTGTCTTACTGAAAATCAGTATGTCATCAAGATATACTACCACAAAGATCCCTATGAAATCCTTAAGCACTTCATTCATGAGTCTCATGAACATGCTAGGGGCATTTGAGAGGCCAAATGGCATCACTTTCCACTCATATAACCCATCATTTGTCTTAAAAGCTATCTTCCACTCATCACCATCCTTAATCCTGATCTGATGGTAGCCACTCTTGAGGTCCAACTTAGTGAAATATTGTGCTCCTCCAAGGAAATCCATCAAGTCTTCTATTCTAGGAATTGGAAACCTATACCTAATTGTGATTCTATTTATTGCTCTAGAATCAGTACAAAGTCTCCACTTAACTCCCTTCTTTGTTGCTAAAACCATTGGCACTGCACAAGGGTTGATTCTCTTTTGAATCAATCCTTGATCCAATAATTCTTGCACTTCCTGGCTACCTCTAGGTTCTGCTCAGGTGTAAGTTTGTATGCTGCTTTGTTAGGCAATGAGGCTCCAGGTATGAAGTCAATTTGATGACTTATTGCTCTCTTTGGTGGTAAAGTTGCAGGTGTACCACCACTAACTATGCTCTTGTACTTATCAAGCAACCTTTGGACTGCTTCTGGTAAGACTGTCTTTCCAGCCTTTTCTTCCTCTTTGGACTGCATCATGATCACATATCCTTCATTCCCTTGGTGTAGGTCCTTAAGGAACTCCTTACCACTGCTCAACATGATGTTAGGTACCTTTGACTGTCCTTCATCTTCCTCTGTCAATGACTGCAGTTTGAAGGTTCTTCCATCCTTCTTGAATGAGATGGTGTTCTCTTTCCCATCATAAATGGCACTTTTGTCATATTGCCATGGTCTACCCAGTAGTAGATGGCATGCATCCATGGGTAATACATCACAAACCAACTTATCTTTATATCCTCCAATTGAAAATTCCATTGTTACTTGCTCATTAACCAAAACACTTTTCCCTTTATTCAGCCATGTGACCTTGTAGGGTTTATTGTGAGCTACCTTCTACAATTTCAGCTTAGTTATTGCCTCCTCTGAGATTATATTGTCTATTGAACCTGAATCTATAATGACTTTGCACACTTTTCCAAGTATCTTGCACCTTACTCTAAAAAGAGCTCTTCTCTGTTTAGGTTCCTCTTTGACTGGCTGCCTCATCAGAACTCTGTTAAACATCAGATTCTCTCCAACCTCAGATTCTATATGATTGATCTCAGATGCTTTGGGACTCATGGTTTCCTCTTGTGCATAAGCCACTCTCTTTTCATTGCTTGATGAGGAAGCTTTCTCCGGGCATCTATAAGCAGGGTGACCTAGTTGGCTACAATGATAACACTTCATGTTTGCAAAATAAGAACTGCTCCTACCTGCTCCTCTTCCTCTGTTTGAGCCTCCTTGAGGTCCTCTTCCTCTGTTGAATCCTCCTCTTGAAGATGTTTCACCTCCATGCTTAGTGAGTTTTGATTCTCCTTGATTTCTTTGGTCACTGCCTCTTCCTTGGTAACCACTACGCTATCCTCTTTGATCTCTGCCTTTTCCTTTGCCCTTAGAAGACTGATCTTTCTTCCTCTTGTTCCTTTCCTCAATCTTGATAGCCAATTGATAACATTGATGTACTATTTTAGGACTCAAAAGATCCATCTCTTCTTGGATGTTCCATTTCAAACCATTAAGATACCTAGCCACTTTGAGACTCTCATCCTCTATCACATTAGACCTCATGCATAGCTTTTGAAACTCTTCAGTGTAAGTGTTTACATCTTGGTCTTTCTACCTTAGACTTTGCCTCTTCTTGTGCAATTGAATCTCATAGTCATCTGGCATGTAGGCTTCTTTTACCTTAGCAACCATTCCTTTCCAAGTTGATATGGGTTGTTTTCCTTCTTTTTCCCTCTCTGTCTGAATGAACTTCCACCATGTCAAGGTTGATCCTCTCAATCTTGATTTAACAACCTTCACCTTCTGAGCTTCAGTGACTCCATCACACTCAAAATGATTCTCCATGCCTTCTATCCAGTCCATGACTAAATCAGGTTCCATTTTTCCACTAAACAGTGGTATGCCCTCAAGTGCTTTCCCACTCAAAGCTTTCAGTGCCTTCAAGAAAGTCTCCTCCTGCAAAACAAGGTCGAGTTCAGGGGTCTTATCTTCCTCTGCAACCTCTTCTTCTTTTGGAATTCTTCCCTCAAACTGTGCATTCTTCACTGCTTCCTCAAGTTGGGCTATTCTTTCCCTCAATTGTTTATTATCTTCTTCTTGTCCTTCAACCATCTTATCCAGTTCTACATTGGTCACCATGGTGAAAGAATCACTGGACTCAACCTCTGACATATAAGATGCTTCCCAAACCTTTTACTTGCTCTGATACCAATCTGATAGGGAGTGGGGTTGGAGGAACCAATCATTGGTTCCTGCTCTAGGTCTTTCCTTATAAGACCTCCTTGGTGCTTGACTTCACCCTTCTAACCTATAGGCCCCTACTCATAACTAGGTGCCCCTGGTTTTTCAGAAAAACCCCTCTCCTATCAACATGTTGTCCTTCTACCAAGCCAACCTTGGTGCTTCGCCATGTACTCTCCTTTGGCCCTTAATCTTCCCTAAAGGCCAAATAACCTCAACCTTCTTCTAGGCTCTTGTAGTGGTTTGAAGGTGTTACAAAACTTCAAAATGGCTTATCTAAGGTCTTTATGCAACCATAAGTTTCTATCTTGCCATTGCTTTCTCAAAATGCTCTCCTAGGGTTTGAAAGGCTACAAGCCTAGAGTCCAACTAGGCCTCTGAACAGGGTTAAAATGCAACTTTCTTTAAAACCCACCAAAGACTTAAGTTCTTTGTTAAGAATCTATGTTTCTCATGCCTTCTCCTCCAATATTTTTTAGGGTTTCAACCTGCTCAGGCCATACCCCGTCCATACACCAAAATGGTCAAGAACCCTAGGGTTTCTAAACTTTTCAAGTTGTTTTCAGACTGTCAAAAAACTCTCCTATCAAATGAATTACTAAAGCCTCTTCCTAATCACCATGCATAGTCAGGACCTTCCCCTAAATTCACAAGAAATAATTTTTCAAAGATCTCTTTTCCCCTGCAAGATATGCAACTTTTTCTCCAAGTCTGCCCTAACTGAGCCTGCACTGGCTCGCCTAGGGCAAAGCTTTTCTAGTGCCTCCTGCACTGCCACAAAACCTAAATGCTATCATATTTACAATGAAGGAGCCTAGACACTAATCCCAAGAGGCCGTACAATTTGTACGGTGGGAAGGTGCCCTAAGACTCCATTCTTTAAAAACTGCCTGTTACAGGCCAAAAAACATAGGAACCATAAGTATTTACAAATACAAGTTGAAAACAATCTACAAAATAAAAAGGAAGGCACACCAAGTTTGTATAAGGCTAACACTACATACTACACACAGAAAAATAGCAGGGTCACTCCATTAAAGTTCAGTTTTAACACAAAAATACAGAAAAACTATCTTTTTTTAACGCTGTTTCCTTCAATCTTCAAATATGTCACTCAATAATAATGCTTCTAACCCTGCCTCAGGGTCGAGTCATGCCTTAAATAGGCTACCAAAACCATTTAGGGGCTTGGTTCGAGCTCATAGATGACCTAATGATGCAATCTATAAAACCCAATGTGTTTTCAAACACTTGACTAGATTGGTAATGATGACAAGTTGGAGCTTCAAAACCCATTCATGATTGCCACCTCCCAATCCATTGATCATAGATAGATCAAGCTTTATTCAAAACAACAAAACCAAGCTAGATGGTCAACATGACCTCAAAATAACACAACAAAATTTAAACTTCCTTCAAAACTCCAGGAAAACCCAAGTTTCCCAGGTGCTCCTACACCATTTCTACTGACTGGTCACTAGACAATTTTTTTGCATTCAACATGGCATGGAATTCTTCCATTACTGAGTGTTTTTTGCTTCAGACTCCCTGAAGCCTTTCCTTCATGGTTGTGCCCCACCTTTAGATGGACGCTCATATTCTTTTAATTTTTTGTGTTGGCCTCTTTTGTTTTGTGTTCAAATTTTGCACATACCAATTGTATTTGTTTGACAATTTCAAATCCCTTTTCATCTTTTCAAGTCTATGCGTACCCTTGATTGGTGCCAGAAAAACAAAAAAAAAATCCCTTGTTCACCGTGTGCAGGCTCCTTTCTACATGCATGGGGATTTCATTTGATATAAAACCTACCCATACATTTGCCTGAAGAGTCTCGAAGACCTTCTATCAAATTTATCTTGTTGTTGCTCATCAGTGTTTCCTTCAATGCGTGGTCTTCTCCTCTATTCATTGCATCCTTTTCATGCTTTAAAATTTAAAATTTTCTAAAGACTATTCAGCAAATTCATTCTGAACAGATCCTGCAATGTTGGCGTTGCATTTTATTGTTGTTTTGAAGGCTACCCTTCTTCTCTTGCTGCGTGGATCCCCTTTCATGTTTTGATGGATGTCTACACATAATCTTCCCTATTCCTTGTGTTGCGCGGTTGCTACTTGCAGCATAAATGCTTTTAGTCATTGCCTTCTTGTTGCAATTCTTTCATTTTCTAATCCCTCCTCTGTATTTTCTTAGCATTTTGCTCAGAGGTTACTAAAGCATTTTCCATCAAACCCATCTTGTGTGATCTGCTCCATGCCCTCATTATGCACGCGAGCCCTTCCTCTGCTATTTCATATTTACTCATTTTTATTAGCATTTACTTGGAAACTTTTAAAATGTCTCCAACAGATCCACTTTATTCATTTGTTGTAAGGTCAGTGCTCTGTATAACTCAAGGAGGATACTTCAAACAAGATGAGCAATCGGTTTCCTTTGATGAATCCTCATTATCCCCACATTTGCAGCATACACACATCCTCTTTGTTGACTTCCACCACATTGAGCACTGTCAAATATGGAAAGGAAAACTTCATTGTAGCTTTGTCATCAATTGCACCATGCGACATTGGCGTATACTTGATCATTGTATCTTGACCCACACAACAAACCCCATGAGTATCTTTGTTTATGATCCTTGTTTGATCAAGTACTTACAACCAACTCTGCAACCATTTTATGTTTCTGCATACCACACATTCTCAACTCTACCTTAACGTTTTATTTATTCATGCATGTGTATGGTGGATGAATGGTAAAATATTTGCAAACCTTGGAAGATAGCACAAATTTCATGATACTGTAGGTTTCTTGGTTAAGTGAAATCCTGTTTGAAGGAAGCTATCTATAGTGGAACCTCCATGATCACTTTTCATAGTTAGTTGCAGATCTAGGAAACTCTCCTCTTCCCTGCTCTTTTTCCCCTTTTTTAGAAAAAACATATGCTAAGTTTCATTTCACATTTTAAAGCTAAAACTTAAGAAAACATTGGATTTTTTTATTGCTATTTGAACCTGCAGCAAAATACATATCAATTTCCATCTTAGAAACTTCAATTCATGAGATCCACTTTGCATCTAGCTGCGTAAGTCCACCTTTTGATTCCAACAAATCACATGAAACAATTGAGATATTCCAAGCACTATCAAGACTTGACATTAGAGACCTTGGGATAGTGTTCTACAATCAGATTGTGGAAGATTGTCTTTCAAGAGAGGTAGTGTAGCTATGCACTGCTTTTGTTGAGAAGTGCATAAAAAACACATCAACAGAATGAAAACTAGATTTTTTGTAACTCACCAAACCCTTAAATGGAAATCCTTGAAGGACTAAAATCTAAGACATCTCTCCAAGGTCTTGATCTTGCATAAAATGGCTTGATTGGATGTTGATCTTGATGCTTGAATTTTGACTTGAATTCTTGAAACCTACGTATCACAATGTTAACTCCAAAAACATGCATGAATGAAGATAACTTTGACATGATGCTTGAGATATTGAATGATGTAACTGAGAAATATTCTCTTGAACACATTTGACAATGATCTTTGCTATAATTTTTTCTCTCTTGAAAATTCTAGGCTGCTTAGGATTTGAATTTGATAAAAAGATATTGTATTTATAGGTAATTTTCTAATTTCCTAAAAATTAAACATCAAAGGCCAAAATTTGCAAATTAAATTTGAAACATAAAAATTCTACCAAAAACATTTTAAAAATTGAATTTCCAAACTTAAGTGGGGCCCATTCACCCTTTGGTGAACGGGTCCTAGGACCTAAATCGGCACTCCAATTCCAAGGAAATTTAATTAGTACTTGCAACTTTTTAATACAAGTTTCCCTTTTGAAAAATGGGATCAATTAGGATTTTAAATGCATAATTGGGCCAATTAGAGGCTTAATTAATTCCAATTTATTATGGGACCCAAACATAGTGTGAATTTGTAAAGGAGTACATTTTCATGCACTCCAACAACTTTGGCCTAGTTGAAATCTTTCGGGAGTCTAACCATTCCTCTCCTCAAACATAACATAAGAATGGTGATGCCTTGATCAATACCTTTTGGGATCCTGACCATTCCTCTATATTTACCCTATCTAATTCAACCTTGAGCTTCACTGATACTGATGATAACATGTTACTTCACCCTCAACTAATTAATTGGGACCAACAAGGACCACCGAGCTTAGACCTCTTCGAAAATGATGAAGTCGTTGGTGATTTTATGAGACTTAGGGAAGGTATACCAAGTGGGGATCACAAGGTTGGATTCACCATTGATCTTGAAATGGTTGCATATTATGGGGAATTGGCCCCACCTTCTAGTTGCAAAACAAAATAAATTAACAAAAAAAAGTCTATGGGTGAAAACCGAAAGGTGCCACAGACATAGAAAAAGTAATAAAAAGGATGTATATGAAGGTGAAAACTTCTCTGAGGCACCTAAGGATGGAAGGTTGGATCCACTCCCAAAAAATCAAGAGAAGTACCCAATGTTGGTCAAAAAATCATAGGAGGTCAATATTTGCATGCCAGAAGATCCAATAGTCATCCACTTTGCAGAGTCACTATTAGACATTGAGAAACCAAAGTTCATAGGATTATTCAGAAAACAAAAAATCAACTTTGCATGGTTATATGTGGATATGCCTAAACTATACCTTGAACTAGTCCTTCATCACTTGCCTCTTCTTCCCAGTGCCAAACCTTTCAAACATAAGCTACGAAAGATGCACCCACAAATCGCTTTACTTGTCAAGGAAGAGTTAAAGAAACTGCTAGATTTTGGCTTCATAAGGCTGATATGTTGGCAAAACAAGGATAGAAAACTGAGAGGGGGGGTGAATCAGTTGTCACAAAATATTTAAACTTTTTCAAACTTTACTTAACTTAATCGTAGATTTGATGAATGAATAGTAAACCATGAACAAACAACACATCAGAAGCAAAGAGAACACCAAGATTTTTTTACATGGAAACCCTAGTAGGGGAAAAACCACGGTGAATTTTAGTCCACAATATTATACCCTATTAAAAGTATAAGAAAAATAATGGGAATGCACATGCATTTAGGCACACTTCCTAGAGCTCACTCCTCAAATACAAGAGGGCTCACTGGCCAACAATACACAACAATATGGATTAGATCCTTAGGGTATGAACTGAGGAAATAGCTTCTTCACAAGCCTAATTATAGTTCTAGTTAAGCATAGAAAGCATTCTTCACACTTCACTCAAACTTCTTCTCACTCTGCTCTACAATCAAATGATTAGAACACCATTCACACATCTGCACTTTCTCAGGAATACATTCACTCTTATGCACACACTAACTTCACTCAAAAAATCGCTCTTATATATCCACACCGTGGAATTACATCAACAACCTTGTCAGCCAAAAATATAAAACATATTTACAATGTCGGCCCAAATTTACAAATAAATTTTCAATGTGGATCAACCACCATTAGCTAATATCATAATGCAACCAAAAACAATATCCTTGAGTGCGCCAAACATTCAAAATTAAATTTACAGGGATCTGTAACACACTACAACCATCATGTTGGCCAAGAACATGAAACCCTTAATATACCAAGAAAAATATTCAACCATGAGCACACCAATCAATGCAAACATGAAAAAAAGATAGAGCATGATCTAGAAGCATCCAACAAGCACCAAAAAAACAACAGAGAAACATTTGCAGTAACTAGAATTACCAAAATCACACCGACTTTAATCAATAACACTGACAAAGACCATAGAAACACTATTAGAACAAAAATCTTCATAACTTGGAAAAATCTTCACGCGGACCTTTGAAACTTCCGATGGATGGACTAGATACACTCAGAAATAAACCCTTTAGTCCACAACAACTAATCTTCAACGTGAAAAAAAAGAAACCTTCATGACCTTCATAGTTCCACTAGGAACCTGGAACTCTTTCTTTAACATTTTTTTCAATATCCTCGACATATACAACCTTCAATACAATAATGCTAATAGTGTTGACATCAATGAAAACCACATATTAGTAACACAACCACAACATCCAACAATCTCCCCCTTTGGCATTGATGGCAACACATGATGTGAAAAATACCATCAACACAGCTACACTTGCTCTCCCTTTGGTTCTGACTCTTCTCCTCAAATTCTCTTCTCCCCCTAAAAATATTTTTCACATTGCTCTTCTCCCCCTTTGATATCAATGGAAAAGATAAGCATTATCTTCACACATACAAGCTCTGAACCACATATTTGGACATCTGACTACTCCCCCTGAGTAGCAACCATGGAAACATCAATCTGGATAAGGAAATATCCATGAAACACATAAATTGATGCAAGTAAATGCATCTTTAGTTCAAATTAGGAGGGGTAATCACCCCTAGCATCCCCCTAAGATACTCAAAAGTATCCTTTGGCAATGGATTAGTGAAAATGTCTGCAATTTGTTCATTGGTAAGCACATACTCTAGTCTAACTTCTTGCTCACTCACCTTTTCTCTTAAGAAGTGAAACTTGATTGATATATGCTTGGTCTTAGAGTGTAGTACTGATTCTTTGATATGTTAATTGCACTTGAGTTGTCACAGTATATGGAAATAGGTTCATCATATACTACTCTGATATCTTTAAACATTTGTTTCATCCACATAACTTGAGTACAATTATTTACAATAGCAATATACTCTACCTCAACAGTAGATAGAGAAATGGAATTCTATTTTTTTCTTAGCCAAGACACCAGCTTTTTCCCTAGGAAGAAGGCACCACCACTAGTACTCTTCCTATCATCTACATCTCCTGCCCAATTTGCATTAGTATATGCCTTCAAAGTAAGATCATCATCCTTAGGATACCAAATTCCAAAATCAACTATTCTTTTCAAATACTTGAAGATTCTCTTAACAATAATCACATGAGACTCTTTTGTATCAGCCTAAAATCTAGTAACCATACATACAACATTCATAATGTCTAGTCTGTTCTGAGTTAAATAGAGCAATCCACCAATCATTGACCTATATCTTCTTTATTTTCCTTAGGAGAATCATCATTCTGTGTCAACTGACATCCGGTTACCATGGGAGTACCAATAGGTTTTGAATCATCCATGCCAAACTTCTTCAGCAGTTCTCTCACATATTTGGACTAAGATATGAAGATCCCCTTGTCTAACTGAGTAACTTGCAATCCCAAAAAGAACTTCATCTCTCCAATCATACTCATCTCAAGTTCGCTCTTCATTTCACTAGCAAATCTCATACATAGATTGTCATCTCCTTCAAAAATAATGTCATCAACAAAGACCTCAGTAATTAATTCTTTATCATGATCCAATTTGAAATATAAGTTTCTTTTAGTAGTACCTTTATTGAATCCAAGCTTTAGTAAGTATTTTTCCAACCTAGCATACCAGGCTCTAGGGGCTTGCTTAAGTCCATATAGAGCTTTCTTCAATCGACAAACCATGTTTTCCTTATTAGTCAGTTGAAATCCATTTGGTTGTTCAATGTATAATTCTTCTTCTAACTCACCATTTAGAAAAGCTGACTTCACATCCATTTGATAGAATTTATAGTTCTTATATGCAACATAAGCAAGAAATAATCTTACAGTTTCAATTATGGTAACAAGGGAAAAGGTTTCTTCAAAATCAATACCTTCCATTTGTGAATACCCTTTACATACCAGTCTGGCTTTATTCTAGACTACTTCACCTTGTTCATTTAGCTTATTTTGAAAGACCCATTTAGTACTAATCACATTCTTATCTTTAGGTCTGGGAACAAGTATCCATGTATCATTCTTTTCAATCTACATCAGTTCTTCCTTCATAGCTTCCATCTAGTTTTCATCATTGCAAGCTTCATTGACATCTTTAGGTTCAATCTTGGAAATCAAGAAATATTCTTCTTCAATCCTTCTTCTAGTATGCACTCCTTTATCCTTGTCTCCTATAATTTTATTTTTAGAATGGTTTATCTTTACATACCTTGGAACTTTAGGACTTTCTTGGGCTTTTGGTTCGTTTGTTCTTTCTTTTGTACTTGCACTTGTTTCTACTTCCTGGCTTACTTGATTTACCAAAACAAATTGAGGTTGTTTTACCAAAACATATGGCACAATTTGAAGTTTATTTTGTGTCTGAACATTCTTCCCCTTTTTTGTATTGTCTTCATCTAAATCATATCCACAATATTTGGATCAACTCTGACATTTGCACTCTCAACCATCTTTCTCAGTCTTCTGTTATAGCATCAGTAGGCCTTGCTTCTAGTAGAGTAACCTAGAAAGATTCCTTCATCTCTTCTTGCATCAAACTTGCCTATATCGTCATCTCTCTTGATGTAACACTTGCTTCCAAATATCTTGAAGCATTTAACAGTAGGATTATAACCAAACCATAGTTCAAAAGGAGTCTTACCAGAATTACCATTTACATTTACCCGGTTCAAAGTGTACACAATAGTACTTACAGCTTCACTCTAGTAGATGTGAGGCACATTTCCTTCAATCATCATTGTTCTAGCAGCATCCAAAATTGTTTTGTTCTTCCTCTCTATAACTCCATTCTGTTGAGGGGTTCTAGGAGAAGATAATTGTCTTTTGATTCCATGCTCTTCATAGAAAAATTAAACTCCCTAGAGGTGAATTCACCACATCTGTCTAACCTTGGACATTTGATTTTCAGACCTTTCTCATTTTCTTCCATAGCTTTGAAACTTTTGAACTTTTCTAATGCTTCACATTTTTCTCTTAAGAAAGAAACCCATATCATTCTAGAATAATCATCAATAAGCAGCATAAAGTACCTTTCACCATGGAGACTTCTAACTCTGGAGGGACCGCATAGATCAGTATGCACCAAATCGAGTAATCTATTTGAATGATGTTTACTTCGAAAAGAGACTCTAGTCTGTTTTCCCATCTGACACTCCTTGCAAATTGTGTTAATAGGCTTTACTAGCTTAGGTAGATCTCTTATTGCTTGAGTGGAACTTACTTTGACTATGTTATCAAAATTAACATGACACAACCTTCTATGCCATAACCAACTTTCTCCTACTTGAGCAATTAAACAACTTTCACTGGAACCATTTAGGTGAAAAAAATTACCTTTTGTTTGTTTACCTAAAGTAATTATTGTGTAATGTTTATTAATGGTTAATCTAATTGAAAACAAAAACACCAAAGAAACATTAATCTAAAGAAAACTAACTAAAATTAAGCAAACCAGTATTCTTCAGAGCCGTCCCATTTTCTCTATCTATAGTGATTCTTTTGAAGCTATTGCTCTTAGATTATGTAAGCTAGGCTTCCTTCAAATGGCAACTTGTAGAACAAGTATACAAATGAAAATTCTTTACTATTCTATATGCTGATGAAGATGAGATTGATGATACGGATATGGACAGGGGCTGTGGATTATGCACAGGGGCTGTGAATAAGAGATATCATGATTCTATTGCTATTGCTATGATTCTATGCTATTTATGCTATGAAAGTACTCTATGAATGCTATGGATGCTATGAAATTTGCCTATAGTTTACTTGCTTAAACTTCTATATGATTTGGAGCTCCCGGCAGCTGTATTTATAGATTTTTGCAGGCTCCATCCCGGCTGGCAAGAATCTACGGCTGTGAGATTGTCTGGTAAGTTTGAATGGTGAGAGATGGAGAGGTTGAGAAGAAAATGGGGGAGGTTGAGAGGTTGGAGAGAAGGATGGATTCCTGTCTTCAACCCACGGGAACAAGCCTGCACAGAAACAGAGAAATTTAATTTTCTGTTTCAACCGTTTGCTTCCCGGGAGTTGAAGATAAATCCCAAATTAAATAAATTAAAATAAATTTATTTAATTTATTGCATTTGATTTTTGATTTTTGAAAACTATGGAAGATTTAATTAAATATTTTGTAATATTTAATTATGATGTGACTTTAGAAGAATTTGAAATATTTAAAAGATTTAATTAAATATTTTTTTGGAAATATTTAATTATGAATAGATTTTTGAATCGAATTAGAGGAATTTTGAAATGATTTTAAGAATGAATATCTAAATTGGATTAGAGGAAATAATTAAATATTTTGGAATATTTAATTGTAAATGATATTTAGAAGAAGAATAATATTTTAATCTTTATTTGAATAAGATATTCAAACAAAGATTATTGATAATTAATATAAATAAATCGTAATGTTTATTTAATTAATTAAGAAATGAATATGAAAAGATGATTAAATAAACTTATTTATTTAATCGAAATGAAAGAATGAAGAAATATAAATAAATTATTTATATTTATTTATACACAGATAGAATTCGAAGATTTTAATTAAATAGTAAAAATATTTAATTAATTACCAGACAATATGATGTGACCATTTTAAGGTGTATACAATTATATTTCCAGAACTTCCATATATCCTGCATCTTCCATCTTTGAACTGAATATCATAACCTTTTTCCACCATCTGTCCAACACTCAACAGATTGTGCTTCAAGCCTTCAACATAAAGAACATCATCAATGTTATGCTTACCACCAAGACAAATAGATCCTCTGCCACAAATCACACAAGCATTGTTATCTCCAAATCTTACAATCCCACAATCGTATTTCTCTAGACTTATAAATTTTCTTATGTCACCAGTCATATGATGCGAGCATCCATTGTCAATGACCCACTCATCCTTTTTGTCAATTCGAGCTATAAGAGTTTTCTCAACTTTAGCAGATTCAATAGCCACAAGACTATTTTCCTTGATAGCAATGAAAACCCAATCATCTTCATTTATATTTTCTTTATCAAACTCTTCATCAGTCACACCTTCTTCAGAAAAATAGCATTTCTTTTGGAATCTAGATTTGTAATGTTTAGATCTAGGAACTCTTTTAGGACATCTTGATGCAAAATGGCCTATTTTACTGCAAGAAAAACATTTAATAGGCAACTTTCCTTTATACTTCCTTGTCCTTTACCTTCTTTCTTTATAATCAGTGTTTCCAACTCTTCTACCTCTCTTTCTTCATCTTCAAGTTGTTTCATTTCTTCCTCATACTTGAATTTCTTTCCATAACTCTCTCCCAAATCATATATTTGCTTGTTTCTTCTGGATATAGTTGCCTTGAATGTAGTTTCAGTCTTAGGAGCAGATTCACCAAATTTGCTCAACTCAAAGGCAACAAGTTTACCAATCAGTGTATCTCTTGTCACATTCGTCAATGATCTAGTTTCTTCAATAGAATGAGCCTTTTCTTTTTAGGAGGGAGGCAATGATCTGAGCACTTTAGCCACAATTTCTTCCTCTTCCATCTGACAATCAACACATCTAATACCCATCACTATTTCATTTACTCTTTGAATAAAAGAAGAAATATTTTCATCTTCACCCATCTTCAAATTTTCATACTTTCCTTTCAAAATTTGTAGCTTAGCCATCTTCACATGTACCTCTCCTTCATATAAAGTTTCCAGCTTCGTCCACATCTCATGAGCTATCTTCATACCTATCACATTTTTCATTTTTGAATCTTTTAGAGCACTCAACAAAGCTTCCATAACCCTGACATTATTCTCAGCCTCTTTAATCTCATCAATAGTGGAGGGACCATTCTAAGGAATAACATATGCATTCTTAGTAATCTTCTAGTAGGGTTCACCAATACACCTCAAATGACACTCCATCCTAGTTTTCCATAATGAGTAGTTTTTTCCATTGAATCTAGGACTATCCTTCTTGTATGATGCCATCTTGGATCACCTCAAGCTTTTAAACTTCTTCAAAGGAACCTACTCTAATACCAATTGTTGGAAAAATAAGGACAGACAATTGAGAGGGGGGTTGAATCAATTGTCATAGAATATTTAAACTTTTTTAAAATTTACTTAACTTAATCTCAAATCTAATGAATGAATAGTAAACCATGAGCAAACAACACATCAGAAGCATAGAGAACAACAATAATTTTTTTTACGTGGAAACCCTGTTAGGGAAAAAACCACAGTGGATGTTAGTCCACAATATTATACCCTATTAAAAGTATAAGAAAAATAATGGGAATGCACATGCATTCAGGCACGTTGCCTAGAGCTCACTACTCAAATACAAGAGGGATCACTGGCCAACAATACATAGCAATATGGATTATATCTGTAGGGTATGAAATGGAGAAATAGCTTCTTCACAAGCCTGATTACGGTTCCAGTTAAGCACAAAAAATATTCTTCACACTTCACTCAAACTTCTTCTCACTCTGCTCTACAATCAAATGATTAGAACACTATTTTCACATCTGCACTTTCTCGAGCATACATTCACTCTTATGCACACACTAACTTCACTCAAAAAATCACTCTTATATATCTACAACATGGAATTACATCAACAACCTTGTCGGCCAAAAATATAAAACATATTTACATTGTCGGCCCAAATTTACAAATAAATTTTCAATGTGGATCAACCACCATCGACTAATATCATGATGTGACCAAAAACAATATCCTCGAGCATGCCAAACATTCAAAATAAAATCTACAAGGATCTACAACATGCCACAACCATCATGTCAGCCAAGAACATGAAAACCCGAATATACCAAGAAAAATCTTCAACCATGAGCACACCGATCAACGTGGGCATGCAACAAAGATAAAGCACAATCTAGAAGCATCCACGAGCACTAAGGAACAATAGAGAAACATCTGTAGTAACTAGAATTACCAAAATCACACTAACTTTAAAAGAACACTGACAAAGACCACAGAAACACTGTCAGAACACAAATCTTCATAACTCGAATAAACCTTCACGTCGACCTCTGAAACTTTCGGTGGATGGACTAGATACACTCAAAAATAAACCCTTTAGTCCACAATAACTGATCTTCAATGTGCAAAACAAGACACCTTCATGACCTTCACAGTTCCACTAGGAACCTAGAACTCTTTCTTTAACAATTTTCTCAATATCCTCGACATATACAGCCTTCAATACAATAATACTAATAGTGTTGACATCAATGACAACCACATATCAGCAACACAACCACAACAACGAACATGATAGACTACGTGGACTAGATTTCAAACCTAGTACCAATCACCAAGCTAACTAGGGGCATCCATATTTACATTGACTTTAGAGACCTAAATAAGGCTTATCCAAAGGATAATTTCCCGTTGCCAAATATAGACATGATCATGGAACTTACATCAGAATACAAGATTCTATCATTGATGGATGGTTTATCCAAATACAATTATATTATAATTACAGCAAAAGATCAGCATAAGACAACTTTCACCTATGCCTGTGGGACCTATTGTTGGAATATCATGTCCTTCGGTCTTAAAAATGCTAACGCTACCTACCAGAGGGAAATGACCATAATATTCCATGATATGATGCATAAACTTATCAAAGATTATGTGGATGACCTCTTGGAAAAATCACTCACCAAGGGTGTTCACTTAATAGTACTAGACACAATTTTAACAAGGTTGGAAGAATGCAAGGTTCGCTCGAACCCAAAGAAATGTGTCTTTGAGGTAACCTCAAGGAAGCTCCTCAGATACATCGTTTCACATAGAGGCATAGAGGTTGATCCTTGAAAGGTGAAATTCATCATTGGCATGCCACCTCCTTCCATTTTAACACAATTACCTCATCTTGGCCTTTCTCTTAATGGGGACTCAACCTCATTGGCAAGATACATCCCATAGTTGCTAATGGACACAGGTTCATTATAACTGCTACAAATTATTTCACCAAATGGATCAAATCCATATCAATGACCTATATCTCTAGCAAACAAATCTCCAAGTTTATTTTGAACTATATCATATGCCATTACAGTGTTCCTTTATCCATCGTAACAAATAATGGGTGTCCATTCAAAAACCAAGACATCAAGGAATTATGTGAGCAGTACCACATTCAGCACCACTTTTCTACCCCTTATTAACCCCAAGGTAATGATCAAGTAGAGGCATCTAATAAAACATTGTAAAAATCCTAAAAAAGACTATCAATGATGTTGGTTGAGACTAGCACATACAACTAAATCCAACCTTATAGGCTTATCATACGAGAATTCGTACCCCAACTGGTGTCACACCTTTTTCCCTTGTTGATAGTTCCAAAGCCACCTTACCAATTGAGTTCAATATCCCAGCCTTGAGAGTTTCCATGTAGAATGTCATTGATGATGAAGACTCTAAAATATCCAGATTGTACGAGCTAGAGTTACTAGCTGAAAGATGACAAATAGCATTGGTTCACTTACAAGCCTATCAAAACCACCTTAGAAAAAGTTATAATAAGAGATTCAAGGTCAAAAATTTTGATATTGGTGATCTACTATTGAAGGAAAATCCCAGAAACCAATAAGAACATGAGAAACTAGGTAAGTTTGAGCCTAACTGGTTAGGTCCTTACATCATCACCTCAACATACAGATCTAGTGCCTATCAACTGGCTACTCCAAAGGGTGAACTACTATCTAATCCTATCAATAGAATGCACCTTCAGAGGTACTATACACATTGACCTATATGAGATCTTATGGTATTAAAAAGTCAAAAAATGGAAAAAATAGAAAAGAAAAGATAAAAAAAATAATCCATCCTATAGTGAAAACAATCTCAGTGGTGCTTTGGATAGGTACCATGGTGAAAACCTAGAAAACAAGTGCCATGTGCAATCAACTTCCTCTCTACCATCTATCACTATTCTATCTAATTTTATCCTAACCAAAGCCCATGGTCCTTTATAATAAAGAGATTTCTCATATCCTAAAATTGAGTAACACTTAGCATCAATAACTTATCACATTCAACCTTCCACAAAAATTGGTCTTTTTCTGAACTAGGGGAAATCCTCAACCTAAGGTTTCAAAAGGATCTTACACATGGTATCTAAGGATGGTATCACAAACATCCAGAAACATCATAAAATCAATCAAAAACCCAAAAACATCCAATTATTCTTTGATCATTCCAAAAACAATCATAACAAGTCAAAAAATGTGTCACATCTCAGACTTTGATGTTGCTTGTTTTTTCTTTATGTGAGATTGATATATGACTGAATGTGTGTGTGGTAGAACAAATAATAAACAATATGGTGTTTTGAGTGATGAAATAAGAAATGTTTGTTTTCAATTAGAAAAAAATGAAATGTATTGAATATAGTTTATTTTGAAAGTGATGCAAAATAGAAAAATGTTATTTGGATTAATGAATTATATTGTTTTGATTTACATTTTACCTAGATACTAATCTATTAATGGGTGCCTGAGTGTACTTGAGTGGTGCAGGAGCACCCATCTATTTTCATTCAAATTTGATCAAGTTGTTAAGTGTAAGGTTGTTTGGGAAACTTTGGTCATTTGGTGTGATAATAAGGTCAAAAATACCATCAAATTGTGTCAAGAAGTTCAATTTTGTAATGGGATGCAAATATGTTCAAAAATTGCTAACTATGTAAATGAGGGTTCTAGTAGGGTTTAGTATATGGAGTCTTAGGTTTTGATAAATAAAGTCTTTTGAGACTATTTAGATATGGTTTGAAGTCATTCTAGAGATTTTTAGAAAATTTTGGGTTTAAATGTGTAAAATTGTAAAGCAAAAAGGAAATATTAGGGAACTCAATAGTCACATTGGAATTTGAAAGTCAGTTAGTCAGTTTTGAGGGAAGTTTAAGGTGGGAAAAGTATAAGTATAGGTAATCCATCAAAGTTAAGGTTGTTGAGATAATTTTGAAGAAGAAGCAATCAGATAAACCTTGTCTTTTCATTATTTCCTGAGTTATTTCTATCAAATCAACATTACCAGTCAATTGCACGACTATGTACATTCATAAATCTTTCTAGAAGTTTGTGTATTCAATAGTGGGGTGTGTTACTTGTATTTTATACTTGTTTTGAGTAACTATAACCATTTTTGAAGCACGTAATCTTCAATCTTCTCTGGCAGGTCTGTAAACGTTGTTGTAAGATTTTGAAGCCTTATAAATGGAATAAGCCAAGTCCACATACTTTAATTGTTGTGACTATGTGGAATGGGCATAGAATAGTAGTTTTAGGATGGTAGGGTGTCAAGTAGAGTTAGTGTGAAGAGTTTGGGGCTAAAAAGCATGACTGTCCTAGAGAAATTGGTGAAATTGGGTGAGAAAATAAGGGTTTTGAGTGTGAGTCTAATGAAATGATGAGGGGAGGATCTCTATGAGAGTTCAGTGAGTTTGTACAGGAAATTAGCAAAAAAAATTTGGAAATTTTAGAATTGGAAGAGGTTGGGAATCTAGAGATTGAATAAACCCTGCCCATAATAGGGAAAAAGGAGGGTTTGTGGGAATAGTGATAGGAAGAGAATCTGGAGTCTTGAAACCTGATATTTTTTTCTTTTTGTAGACTATATTAAAGGTATAGGGAGTTGTTTTGGGTTGGAGGAAAGTCTAAATAGGAATTTCTTTGTAAAACAGACCTATTTGGTCTATTAAGACAATGTAAACACAAGGATTTGAAGGAGATGTTCAACAAGATTCTATGTTGGTTTTGAAATATTTATAACATGGCATTAAAGGGTATCCAAAACAGTCAAGTGTTAGGTTGTGAAGAGAATCAATGAGAAGAAAAGTTGGTAAAAGTGGGTCTGCAGACCTAGTTGGCAAGGCATAGTTAAACTGAGAAGGTGTTTCTTGAGGGTTTGAGAGTTAGTTTGTTGATTTACCTAACTTGTTTGGTGTTGTATTAGGTGAATACCATCTGACCTTGCATCAAATGGTATTAGAGCCTAGGGAGTAGGTTTTTGGAAGATTGAAAGTTGTTGATTGAAGAAAAGTAAGAAAGAAGTTGAATAGTCAAATTGACAAGATGCCTCCAAAGAAGGATAATGTAGTGAGAAAGATGCAAGTCATGGAAGAAAAGATGGAAAGAGAGATAAGAAATATGAAAGAACTTCAAAAGATATTTGGAGCAAGGTTGGAATATGTTGAGACAAGACAAAAGAGAGGAGTGGTTGTGAGTGAAGATAGTGAAACTGAAGATGAAGAGGATGAAGACTTTGAAGATGTTGAAGAAGAGTTATATGTTGAAGAACAAAGGATGGAAAGGCTTTTTAAGGCTGTAAAAGGCAGCAAAAATAAGGTAAAAGTTGAATTACCAATGTATGATGTCACTTTAGATGAAGAATCTTTGTTAGATTGGATTTCTACTTTAGACAATTTCTTTGAATGTGAAGATGTTTCTGATGATGATAAGGTGAAGATAGCCAAAACTAAATTGAAGGGGCATGCTTTAGTTTGGTGGGATTTTGAATAGACTGAGAGGAGAAGAAGAGGTAAGTCAAATATTTCTTCATGGGATAGGATGGTAGCTAAGTTAAAGGGGAATTTTTTTCCAAGAGATTATGCCATTCAAATGTCAAAGAGACTTCAAGATTTAAAGAAAAGGGAGATGGATGTAAAGGCCTACACCAATGAGTTTTATAAATTGAGCATTAGGGTTGGACATGTAGTTGATGATGTTGAAAAAGTAGCCAAGTACCTTAGTGGGTTGAGGTTTAACATCCAAGATGAAATAAGTATGCATAATCCAAAAACCATTGAAGAATGTTATTAGTTGGCAATAAAGGCAGAAGAAAAGGTTAAAATTAGACAATAAAATTTAGTAAGAGGAAGGGGCAGCACTTCAAGGGGTAGAGGCACATTTACTTCTTCAAGACAAAGCAATGAAAGCCAAGGTGATGAAAAAAAAGGACAAGAGTCATTTGCATATTTCAGAGGTGGATTCAAGAGATCAAGAGGCAGACTTGGAGGTGGTAGGAGTGCAAATATGTTCTTAGGAAGATGTTAAAAATGTAATGAGTATGGTCACCTTGCTTGGAAATGTCCAGAGAATATTGGTGCTCCATCGAATAGTGGAGAAAGAAAGAATGAAAGGAGATCCCAAATTGTACAAGAGGATGAATGTGAAAGTCAAGTTCAAATACTCTACATGTTGCATCTGAAGTTGGAGAAAGTATGATGGTAAGGAGAACTTTGTTTCAAGCATCCGAGGAAGAAATGGCCCAAAGAAGGCAATTGTTCAAAACAGCTTGCAAGTGCAAAGGTAAGGTGTGTAAAATTGTGATTGATTCAAGGTCTACAAATAATCTTGTTTCTTGCGAAATGGTTGACAAGTTGTAGCTAGAAAGTGTAGAAGTTGAGAAAGCCAACTTAGAAAGCCAACTTCACAGACCCCGAAGATCACCTGCATGCAAATAACCTGTCACAGAAAGAAGAGATGGAGACAAACAAGCAAGGGTGCTCTGAAAGCTGAAAAATGTATTCATCCGAGAGAGGTAAAAATACAATGATGAATCCTTATAAAAGGATATTGTGCAACCCTAAAAGAAACCCTAATAGGTAGACATTTAATAATTAATATAATTATTAAATGTCACAAAATGCAAACTAAAGTGAAATCTTAAGAGGAATAAAGGTAATTTAATCAACATGATTAAATTAAAACCTTTACTCTAACACCCCCCCTTAAGATGAGCAAAAGTGCAGCTACAAACATATGCAAGAAAGCAAAGGTAACTACAATGCAAGAAAGTAAACTTGGGTCCCGGCAACAAGGCCTGATTAGGTACCCAATTACAACCAAATCTCTGTAAAGTGGAGAAATAGAGAAAACCTCATGGGAAAAACTCTACTCCAAAAAGAGATGAAAGCATGCAATGCACTAAGAAAAGAAGGATAGGAGGTGGATAACATGATACCCCCCATAAACAGCTTCTATCATATAAGTACATATACAATGGTCTCCATAGGAGAAAAAGAAAGAGACTAGAAGGCCCCCCCACAATGAAGAAACTCATGTCGCACATATGGATGCCTGAGGTAGAATCCAGAAAGAGATCCTGAAGCGGCATATAATATTCCTCCCCTTGGGAAGAAATGGATCCAAAAGACGAAGATGAAGAACCCCTGTGAAGAGAGAAGAATCAATCTGTCTCAAGATGTGTGCCATAATAGGATGCTGAAGAATCTCTCTGTCTGAATTGAAACAAAAGATGTCAAATCCAAACTGAACTGAAGACTCAAAAACTGCAACCTCTGAATGCACAAATGATGGTGGGCTAACAGCTGGAATATGGCTGTCAACAAAGAGGAGCTGAAAATCCTCAAAGTAATCCTCCAGATCTGCAATATAGGACTCTACAAACAAAGACGAAATGCCTGCAAGATAAGAATCCCAAGTAGCCATGTCTGAAAGATGTATGATGTCCTGCTTAGCTGAATCAATAGGAGCCAAAGAAGAGGCAATATCAAACTGATCAGGAACAACAGGAGATGATGTTGATACATGTATAATCTCAGTCTGAAGAGTAGGAACTATGAGACAATCCTCTGATTCATCGGAATATAGAAGGGTGTCTAAATACTGAAGTTCCTTTAAAGTATCATGATCAAAAGGTGTGTTCTCTCTCCAACCAATGGGTACAAGACAATCTGAAGCAGGATCCTCTGGGAATGGAGAAAGACTAGGGTCTCCATAGATCTCCCAAAGACGTGTCCAAAGTGAGTGAGGACAATCAATGCCCGATATAGCCCACACAGTGTCAAAATCAACACTAGACAAAATAACTCCTACTATGTGATTTCTAATGATATCCCAAGCTAGTTTTCCCTCTGAAGTTGCTGGTTCAGGTATGAGATCATACAAATAAGGCAACAAATTTAGCCACCTACAATGTGTAAGTATACCCTTTGCCCATGACTCATAATTACCCCGTTCCAAAAATACAACTGAAGGGTGAGTAGAAAAACCCATGATAGCTCTTCAAATTAAAAATATGAGACTAACTGACCTCAATACTGATAAATCAGATCAACATATGCCATCCCATACAAACAAATCATTTCCAAGTGCTGAAACATCCAAGTAACTAACAGATGTGTGAAAACACAAAATACTAAATAAAAGGTACTTGGTACAGATTCTGGAAAAATAAATTGCAGATCTGGAAAGAACACAGAAACACCTTTCCAACGCCTCTTTTTTTGCGAAAAACAGAGTCTGTATGCAAAAGATATGACTCCAGGAGTGCAAAAATATTGTTCTGACTTTGACTGAGAAAAACAGAATCAAAATGGAAAGAACTGAAAATAAGACCTGCACCATCAGATCGGCGCTGGAATCAGCTTTCCAACGCCTATTTCCATTCGAAAATCCGAGCTAAAATGCCCAAGTTATGCCCGATTTCGTGCAAGTTGCTCAAAAAGGTTTTTAAAAAAAATTGCACAGCCCACAAGGGCTAAGATCTTCGGCCCCTGGTCACATGGACGACCAGGGGGCTGGCGGCTAGGTGCTGGGCGCGCGGCCCCTGGATCTGCATGTGACCCTGCCGCTTGCAGGGTAAGCCCTCAGGGGCTGCGGTGGGGCGTTGGTCAGAGCCTCTAGTCACCAATACGGCCAGGGCTAGGGCCTACAAAGCCCGCGAGGGCTGAAGGCTTAGCGCCGGCGCGGAAACAAAGACCGCCGATGGCGGTGGTAACCCAGCGGCTTACGGGCGGAGGAAGGGTGGCGGGTGGGTGGCGGCCACTTTTTAAACTGTAAGCGCCCAAAAAATAATAAAAGTTTGATTTTTTTATTATTTTTTTGAATTTTTCACAATTTTTCACCTCGAACTGCGTGCCTGGGGGCCGTACGGCCCTTGGGTAAAAAAATTTTGCCTTCCGGATCAACAGTAGCCAAACTGGGCTTGCCTTATATGAAAATATAGGTTTTTGGCCGCTCTGAATCCAACCGTGAGGTCCGTTTGGGCCCAAAATGCACCCAAAAAATGGAGTTACCCAGATCCTCAAAAAAAATGCCAATCTGATGCATGCGCTTGTAAAAAACGCTAAAAAAAATTGATTTAACAAAAAAAATCGTTGGGCAAGGAAACCAGATCTGAAAACTGCACCAAGACCCTCTCAAATTAGCTGAAGAACTTCTGAAAGCCCTATCAAACCCTTGAAGCTCCAAATTCTTCAGAAATCGAACAGGAAGCAGCAGGTCTGGAGCTCTGATACCATGTAGAAGTTGAGAAAGCCAACTTCACAGACCCCGAAGATCACCTGCATGCAAATAACCTGTCACAGAAAGAAGAGATGGAGACAAACAAGCAAGGGTGCTCTGAAAGCTGAAAAATGTATTCATCCGAGAGGTAAAAATACAATGATGAATCCTTATAAAAGGATATTGTGCAACCCTAAAAGAAACCCTAATAGGTAGACATTTAATAATTAATATAATTATTAAATGTCACAAAATGCAAACTAAAGTGAAATCTTAAGAGGAATAAAGGTAATTTAATCAACATGATTAAATTAAAACCTTTACTCTAACAGAAAGGATCCCTCTTGAAAATCCATACCATGCTTCATGGGCAAGTGATGAACAATCAATTCTTGTTAAGGAGCAAGCCTTAGTTGAATTCCAAATTGGATCATATAGGGATCAAGTACTTTGTGATATCTTACCAATAGGTTGTTGCCATTTAATCCTTGGTAGACCATGGAAATTTGATAGGCACACTATTTATGATGGGAGAGCTAACACTTATAAGGTTTTGAAGGATGGTATCCATTTTATTCTAGCCCCATTGCATGAGGATGGAAAAGAACAAAAGAAGGTAGCTAATATCATTACCTTTGGAAAGAAAAAGGTTAGAGAGTTTGAAGGAGACAATCAAGAAGGAAACAAGGCACATGCAGCCACTTCTAGGTCAGAAAGTAAGAGGACGGTGAGTTTTCAGGCTACCACAGTCAAGAAAGGAAATAAGGAAGGTGAGAAAAAGGTGAGTAAGATTGAGTTTTAGGAAGATAAGAGTAAAAGAATAGAAAGTGAGTTGACAAGGCAAGAAGGCATATAGATAGGGACAATTTTTTGTCTTATTGTTGTGAAAATTATAGGTCAGTCAAGAGTGGAAAGGGCAGAGGTTGTGATGAAGGAAAGTATGAGAACAAAGATGCAAAGTGAAGTGAAGGAGATTCAAGAGAAATTGAATGGTTCTAGGTATGAAGACATAGGTAAGAAAGAAACAAGTGAATTCAAGATGGGAAAAGGTGTGTCTACAGGTGATAAGGAAAACAACAGGATAGTCATGAGAAGAGGGATAGTTAAGAGAAGCTTGATAGGGCAGTGTGTGCAAAAGAGAGTAAGGTTGAGTGAAGGACAGTTTGGTTTCGAGGAAAAAGTTACAGGATAGAAGTGTAAAGTTCAGAGGAAGAGAAAAAGACAGATCAAGAACAAGGAAATGAAGAGGACAAGTTGGATCAGACTACGGTGTATTTCCAAGAGACTTGGAAAGCTTTCAATGGTGGTTGCATGGTGCAAGAGCACCCATCTATTTTCATTCAAATTTGATCAAGTTGTTAAGTGTAAGGTTTTTTTAGGATTCTTTTCTCATATGGTGTGATAATAAGGTCAAAAATACCATCAAAGTGTGTCAAGAACAATTTTGTAATCGGATGCAAATATATTCAAAAATTGCTAAGTATGTAAATGAGGGTTTTAGTAGGGTTTAGTATATGGAGTCTTAGGTTTTGATAAATAAAGTATTTTGAGATTATTTAGATATGGTTTGGAGTCATTCAAGAGATTTGTAGAAAATTTGGGGTTTAAATGTGTAAAATTGTAAAGCAATTGACAAGGTTGTCCATATTGTAAAGCAAAAAGGAAATATTGGGGAACTCAATGGTCACATTGGAATTTGAAAGTCAGTTAGTCAGTTTTGAGAGCAGTTTTAGGTGGGAAAAGTATAAGTATGGGGGAAGTTCAAGTTTGTTGAGATAATTTTGAAGAAGTAATTAGATAAACCCTATCTTTGCATTATTTCCTGAGTTATTTCTATCAAATCAGCATTACCAGTCAATTGCACAAATTTGTAAATTCATAAATCTTTCTAGAAGTTTATGTATTCAATAGTGGGGTGTGTTACTTGTATTTTATACTTGGTTCGAGTAACCATAACCGTTTTTGAAGCACTTAATCTTCAATCTTCTCTGACAGATCTGTAAACATTATTGTAAGATTTTGAGGCCTTAAAAATGGAATAATCCCATTCTACATACTGTAATTGTTGTGACTACGTGGAATGGGCATAGGACAGTAGTTTTAGGATAGTAGGGTGTCAAGTAGAGTCAGTGTGAAGAGTTTGGAGCTAAAAATCATGACTATCCTAGATAAATTGGTGAAATTGGGTGAGAAAATAAGGGTTTTGAGTGTATGTATAATGAAATGTTGAGGGGAGGCTCTATGTGAAAGTTTAGTGAGTTTGTATAGGAAACTAGCAAAGTGTTGGAGGCAATTTTAGAATTGGAAGAGGTTGGGAACCTAGAGATTGAATAAACCCCTCCCATAATAGGGAAAAAGGAGGGTTTGTGGGAATAGCAATAGGAAGAGAGTCTAGAGTCTTGAAACCTAATAAATTTATCTTTTTGTAGATTGGATTAAAGGTCTGAGGAGTTTTTTTGGGTTGGAGGAAAGTCTAAATAGGACTTTCTTTGTAAAACGAACCTATTTGGTCTATTAGGATAGTGTAAACACAAGGATTTGAAGGAGATGCTCAAAAAGAGTCTATGTCGGATTTGACATGTGTATAACATGGCATTAAAGGGTATCCAAAATAGTCAAGTGTTAGGTTGTGAAGAGAGTTAGTGAGAAGAAAAGTTGGTAAAAGTGGGTCTGTAGACCTAGTTGGCAAGGCAGAGTTAAACTGAGAAGGTGTTTCCTAAGGTTTTGAGAGTCAGTTTGTTGATTTAACTAACTTTTTTGGTGTTGTATCAGTTGAATACCATATGACCTTGCATCATTGAGTTGCAAGTTGTCGAAGACCAAGGGTTTGGTTAAGGTAGAGGAGGTTAGCTTCTTGGCAAGGTAAAGAAGGAACGACTCTCTCGCACACACATGAGCACTTAGTATCATGTAGATGCACTTAGTATTTAATTTAGTTGACTTTTTTTATTGCTCATATTTTAAAATGTTTAATTAAATTAATTTTTAGTGAAATAAAAGTGCAAAGAAATAAAAGAATCAATCATATTTTAATTAGAGAATTCATTTTGCAATTAAATGATAATTCTTGTTATTTAGGATAATTATTTTATTTGCAATTGATAATTATTTCGTATGCAATTAAAAATGGTAATTCCTTATTAATTATTGAGGAAAATTATTTTCATTTGCAATTAAAATGGTATTTCTTTAATTATTTGTTGAGGATAAATATGATGCATAAAAATAAATCTTATTTTATTTTTAAAATTAGGTTACTAGAAAACTAGAAGGAAAATCTTTAAAAGAGGGAAAAACTATAACGAAAATATACAATAGTTTTCTTGATCTTTATTTTTCTTTCTGAAGCATAGTAAATTAAAATGATGGCAAGAAGGAGAGAAAAGAATACAAGGAAAAACAAGAAGAGGAAAATCTTCAAAAATTGATTTCTAGTAGAAAAAGAATAGGAAAAGGAGGAAACAAGAAGGGGAAACTCAAACTGAAAGCGATTTTCAAGTTTTTTAATCCTTTCCAATACATTTAAATTACAAAATGTGTGAATAATTGACTACATTGTGAAAAGTTTGAATTCCTCTTTGAAACCCATTTGTGTATATCCATTGTATTTGGGTGTTTGGTGATTAAATGCTCTATTTTTTGTATGATAATCATCATCATGGTTGAACAAGTCTATATTTACTTAATCTCTTTATAATAAATACATACATATATATAAACATCTATATATATAAGTGTGCATATTTTATTATCTTATTGTTGCATGTTGTATTCGGTACAACAATACAAATTGTATAATTGATTTATCATTAAAATTTTGCATTACTGGTAACTATATCATAATATTATATATATGTGAATATATTACACTGTATTGTATAATAAATCCACATATATATAATATCATTATTAAATAGACTGAAATGAAAGCAAAATCATTGTATCGAAATCATGGTTTTTGTTTACTTGTTAGTGAAAGCAAATTTTAAAGATTATGTGTGTCATCCTACATAGTCGCGCCTCCCTTAGGGAAGGTTGTGCTATGGTGGCAACACCCTCCACAGGTTGTGACCTATGGAGAGGGTGTTTCCCTCCACAGGCAGTGCTCCCTCTTGGGAGGGTCATAGGCTCTTAAGCCCTCCCTAATATACTTGCGTAAATAAAATTCGATTTCCTTTTGATTATGCCTGCTACTTGATAATTGAATTCTACGTTTACTTTTTGTGGTTGTAAATAAAATGTGAATATATATATATATGTACATACACACACACACATATATATGTGTGTGTGTATATGTATATATGTGTGTGTATGTATATATATAAAAGTATATATATATGTGTGTGTGTGTGTGTAAATTTATACATGTGGAACTTCATAATTTTAGTGAGTAATTCCGATTTTAAATATATATAAATTTTTGGGTTTTTACTTTTGTTGACAATATGTCTCTAAATATGCAATATGAATGTATATATATATACACATCTATGTATATAAGAAAGTTTTATATTTGAAAAGAATAGATATTAAAATCTGACCTGAAATGATATATAATTCTATTTTAAGTTGATATATTTCTGTATTAGATGGATTTACTTCTGAATATCTGTATAAATATATATATATATATACATCTATGTATATAAGCAAGTTTTAAATTCAAAAAGAATAGATATTAAAATCTGACCTGAAATGATATATAATTCTATTTTAAGTTGATATATTTTTGTATTAGATGGATTTACTTCTGAATATCTGTATAAATACATGTGTGTGTGTATATATATATATATGCATATGTGAATATGAAGATGGGAAAACTTTACTTCCTAAAATATATATAAATCTGATTGGAGAGCATTTCTTTCAAAATTTATGCAAATCTATTATTTAGATTAAATCATTTAAATTAGAAATGGAATATTGGATACTTCGAATGCAAGTAGATAAGTGTGCATGTTTTATAATTATTTTATTTGTTGGTGTGTAGTGGAATAATTAAAATGTGTTCATGGTGAAATGCAAAACCAGATGTAAAATTTATCTTCTTGTGAATTATTTTCTATGCAAACCAAACAGTGAACTATGGAAATACAATGTGTTTTCCACAAGAATGTTTAAATTAGTGAATATTTGAATCTTGTGCAACTTATGAGAAACTTGTATTATTTATACTTTTCATGAGATTGCTTCTAGGATAGGATGCCAAATGTGGGCACACAGAGACAGTAGTTTAGCCTTTTCTTAAACTACCATTTTACTTTTAATGCTTGGCCAACCTACTGTACCAATGAAATAGATGGTTAAAAAGCCTAGAATTATATGTTATATATGTATCTACTACATCCTGCATGCAAGTAATATGTTATTCTAGTATAAGAATGCATATAGGCATCAAGAATGCATTGAGAGTTCCCTCCTACATTATTGTTCCAAGTTTCTAGGCTCCTCATGTAGGATTGTGGCTTTCTTCGAGTTAGGAAGAAACTCGAGGAAGTAATGTACTTCATGGTTGGGTGGAAAAGGTGACTTAACCTCATTCTTTTCCTCATCTTGCAAGAAGACCAGTGGTTTCAAGGAGGTTGAGGATCAAAGAATCTTTATGCTATGGATGTACTCTTTGTATTACTTTATATGGCTTGCATAGCCAATTTGTAAAATGTAACTTTACTTCATGGATGTAATTATTGATGAAAGCTTATTGATGTAACATTAAAATAGATGTATTGCAACACCCTCTTAGTGTATGTAAATGAAATTCATTATTGGACTTGCCTTTGAGCATTCATTCATAATTAATGTTATATAAATGTTTCACTTTTTCCTTATTTAGACTATGCATGACTCTTGGAAATGTTTTATTAGTAAGTGAGTTTTTCGAGCTTTACAAAATTTCCAAAAAAAAGTTTCATGTGATACAATCAAACTACATTATCTTGCATTCATCACATAGGTAAGGCCATCATTGATGATCCCCTAAGGAATTAGGTCTATCCTTTAGGGTATGTCGAATTCAAGTCTTTATCTTAGTCCAAGTCTCATAAATAATGTATCATTGGTTATCATTATAGTTGAACTACATTGTCTTTGCATTCATCATGTAGGCAAGGCCATCATCGATGAGCCCCCGGGGCATCAAGTCAATCCCCTTAGGGTCCATTAGACTAAATATTGCATCACAATCCTAATTACATAATGAAGCTACTCCTTTGTAGATAATTGACATGTTGGACACATACAAGGACATCTTATAGAGAATCAAGCTTAACAATTCATGGCACAACAAACAACACTACACAAACTAGTAACACATAGGTTGATCCAAATATCTACAAATTTTTCCTATACTATCAAAAACCATTTGTCTTCTAGGATGTTGCATTATCAAAACTAGACCAAGCATCTTATACAAAATGTTTTATTCCTTAAAAGAGGCACAATCTTTTAAAAAAATATCAAACATTTATTTGTGGATTAAAATGGTATAAATAGGTGATTGACTTGTTTGATTTAGTTTAGTCTTTATTTTTTTATCTAGTTTATCTTAGGTCATACTCCTAATATGCTCAATGATATCCACAAGTTATTAGAGTGACAATGATGGATTATGACATTTTTCCTATTGATTTTTGCCTATGGTTTGTCTTGGTAATATGATTGGGGAAACTAAGGACCTTATGTATGATTTGGGATTTTATCTAGCATAATCTGAACATCTTATACAAGTAAAAAGCCAATATAACACTTTCTTGTATATTGATAAATATGATCTATGGTAATTTTCTCACATATTCCTATAAAGGTCTATTGTCACTAATCTAAATGAAGACACTCTTTGTCTGACAAGTTTAAATCTTTGAAAAATGGATACTACTATCACCAAGGTTTGTCTCAACTTGGTGTACATATTTCCACTTGTCCATATATCATAATATAAATGAAAAAAAAAAAATTCCTTCACAATTCATGCTTAGGTTTGCATACATCCACTTGTACCATAATAAAATGCTCTATGATGATAAAAATGCACTGCTGAAAGCTCAAGTACTATCAATCAATCACATCAATCTTGATTTGGATGAACGGTCCACCCAATGGTTATTCACTCCTTACTAACATTTTCTTCTAACACTTCTTTTGTTAGTCCTTGCACTTAAACACATCACATCAACTTGACAAAAAAATTGGCTCATTATCTAGAATTTTCACCAAATTTCTTAAGGGGGCATCATCCTATATTGTCATCAATGGGACATACCAAGGCATCTCCTGAACTAATTTTTTAACTTTATTTGACAAAACACTATAAAAATGCATTGTATCAAAGAGGGGGAAAATGTAGACACTAGAAATTGTCTTGGCCTACGAACAAATCCTTTTGACTAATTTTCATTCTTCTCCCCTAAATGATTAAATAATACCTTATTATTTAATTATATTATCGATTTTCATATTCCTCTATTAATTAAGTGATTTTATATGATTTAATTAATTCATTCTCTTTCACGATTCTGGACTAATTACTCAAATCATAATTATTTAATTATGTTCTAATTATCCTTATTCATCCTAGCTAATTAAATAAATCTTATTTATTTAATTATGTCGCTAATTACATTTATTTTTCCCTTTTAATTAAATTATTATTATTAATTGTTTAATTAGCATTCAACTGTCATGCATCAATTAAATGATTCTTTAATTATTTAATTAACCTTTACCATCATGCATAAATTCAATAATATTAAATTATTTATATTCCTCTTTCACACTTCAACATTAAATAATTAATTTAATTATTTAATTCATCTTTTTCCTCTCAACATTATCCATTAATAAATAAAATTTTATTTATCAATTAAATCTTATCTTGTGCATTCCTCCAAAAATTAATTAATTATCCCCTCATGCATTATTCCCTCAAAACTTCATGGCCACTTTCTTCCAATGGACTATTCGATCTATTTAGTTGATTAATCAATCAAATCAGTTCACGCCCACTCACTCTAAGTCTTCTAATCAATCAATGGAGTTAACAATTCAATCTATCCTCAAGCAACCAATTAATTGAAATCCTACAATCAGTTGTAGCTAGTTAACTGGGCAATCAATTCCTCTCATTCATCCTTAGCCCTTGATCTCAAATCAACACCTCTTAATTTGGATTGTTCATCCAAATCAATCAAATCTATAAAACAAGCCTCATTTGCATGATGATGGCTAACCATGAATTCTCAATATTTGGCATCCTTCATCATTCAATGGTATTTGAATCTTGAATCAACATTTAGCTTACAAAATCTTAGAGCAATATTCAAAGATACACATGGAGAGAAACAATGAAGGTGATTCAAAGGTAGCATAGAAAGGAAGGTAAAATTGTATCAATTGGTTATCTTCTATGTTGCATTTGTTCTTGATTGAGAGATTGATTTGAGTTTAGTATCGAATTCATGGTTTGGTGGTTACTATGATTGATTCATGCTTTTATGTTTATTATTTACCTCAATTTTCAATCTTACAATAAGTTTATCATTTCTACAAATAAATTTATGCTTTATAGAAGTAACGTCACTTTTTAAAAATATTCTTAACTATAAAATCAAGTTATTAAAGTTGCGTAAAAAATTATTTAAAAAATAATTTGTAATCTACAGACAATATTTCAAAAAAAACTAGTTCACATCATCTTCAAATTCTTAACAATTTAGCTACTATAACTATTAGAAAGTAGAAATTTGGTTCAAAATGATGATTTCAATGTCCTACTTTGACCAAAAAGTGGAACACACTATTGTGGGATCACCCATAGTATATATTTTATCATTTTAAACACACTAAATAATTTTATTCAATTAAAATATTAGTTGCAAGGAAAATTGTGAAGGTTGGATTGAGTATAAATTAAACATGCAAAATTAGGTAAGAAAAGAAAAACTTTCAAAATTACTACAAGGTTTTCACTTGTCACTCTATGTATGCTTCCACTTTAATGTAGGCGTGGAGAATGCTAGCAAAGGTTGTGAATTTTGGGTTTTTACCTATCAATTATGTTTACTTAAAAGTTTTTAAATCCTTTTCTTTAATTTCATTGTATGTAAATTTTGCAACTAATGCATTGTGATATCATTTTTTGAAGAAATATGCTTAGAATTTTCTAAGGCATTTTCAACTATAGACATGTAAAAATTTCTAACGCATATTGCACATCCTAAAACAACATTTTTTCATCATTGGCATCATCTTCATTACCATTATTGCATTTACAATCATTTCACTTCATTTGCATCATTAATCCCCTTTTCACATCATTTCCATCATTTAACCCTATTTCCCTCTATTAATTAAATATTATTGAATTGTTTAATTAATTCACTATTTCATCACTAACTTTCCCCTTGATCACCCTAGTTGAATAATTTTAATTATTTAATTAGGCTCATCTAATATTTCTTCTAATCCCATATAATTAAATAATCTTAATTATTTACTTATCCCACTTTCTAATCTTTTTCCTCCAATGGAATATTATTTTTTAAATGAATGGCATATTCCTATCCTCCATAATTAAATAATTTCTAATTATTTAATTATCTTAATTTCCCTCCAAATATCTTGACTTAACTTGTCTCAACCATTTATATCCCTTGATCTTAGAATATAATCTCCACCCTTGATCTAAAATATCCTAATCATTTTCCTATAAATGAGGGGATATTTTGAGTTCTAACTAACCACATCCATTGATCTTCCTTGATCCACTCTCATTTGTGGATGTTGAGGATCAATCTCAACCCTTCTTTGTGGGCATTGAACTCAATCTTGACCCTTGATCTAATTTCCTAAAATCTATAAAATCACCATTCATCCTTCACATTCATCACCTAGAATTTTTATAGCTAAGTCATGTAAATTTGATTCTTGAGCATTTGAGAGCATTTATCATAGCATCTAGGTCATCTTTGCATCACATTCAATCAAGTTTTTTCTATCAATAATGTAGGCTTCATGTGTTTGAGCAATCCAACACCATACTACACCAAGCTCTCCAACAATGGGATGGTGAGGTTGTATTTCTTGCTTTTGATTTCAATTGTGTGTTTGATTTGATTATCTAACCCTTGTGTTTGAATTCATGGCTTGACTTACAATCCAATTTCATTGGTAAGTGGCTTTGATCTTCATGTTTTTGGTTTCTTTGATTGAGTTATGTTTGCTTAATCCATTCCACTTTGACCCCTTACATCAACAATTTCATTTTGTGTAGATTGTATTAGCATAATGTCACAAAACTGTATTTCTTTAGGAATTTTTACTGAAGAGTTCACATGTTGGCTAATTATGACCATAGTTTGTATATATGTCTATTGGATCATAATTTCCAACTACATTATCAAAAAAAATCCTCCTTCCACTATGCACTTGGATGGATGTCCATAACCCAATTCAAAGCTCCTATTCTAACATAGATATGAAGAGGACGCTAGTAGAGGTTGGGAATTCGGTCTTATATTTTTTATTTGCATTTTTTTAAACATTTATACATCCCTTTTCATAAATCCATTTTGTGTATAAATCATAATGGAAATTTAACTTTTGTAATGAAAATTTGGGATTTGGAGGTCTCCAATGTGCAAAGTAAAAATGCATTTTGGGGCCAAAATTTGGTTTATAAGTTGCATTCTAGAGTTTAGGCCCAATTTTATGCATTTTATACTTTTAAGAAAATCTTCATTTTTTAATCAACTTACAATTTACAAATCAAGGGTGAAATTTGATTTGTACTATTAAAATCCTACAACATAAAACAAAAAAATAATTAAAAAGAAATTAATATTTAAGTTTCACCCTACATGAAATGCTTTGATCAATTTAATATTTATATTTTAAATATAATGTTTGCATGAACAATATTCTTCTTACTTAATATTTCCTTTCACTTTAAGCTTGATAGATTTGCTCCTTTGCATGTGATGTTGTCAAGCCATAAGCTGATAATTCCCCTATTTGATTGTAATGACCACCCCCTAAATTTTTTGGTTTGTTTTGTTGAGTGTAATGTGAAGTGTAGGTTTGTTTTACATTCAAGTGTTTGCAACATAACATGGAATTCATTCATAACATAGAAAAGAAGGAAATAAACCATTAAAATGCATTATATTCATATTATATCATTAAAACATGTATCAATTGATGATAACATCCAATAAAAATAGACAATAAAATAATTTGCAGACCTGATAACAATCCCAAATGAAGCTCTTAAAAACATAAAAATGAGTAGAAATACATTCAAGTGATGCACAAAAACCAAGTTGCAATGTAGGCCAACCAACCAAAGCTCTTAATCTTCAACAGACAATTGTATGAACACTGTAGAAGGTATATTGTAGGTCTATACAATAGTAGACCTGATAATGCACAACCCCCAAGTGGCATGACTCCCTAAGAGGAGTGATTTTCTCACTAAATCAAAACTCCATAAAAACTTGAAAATGATCACTTGGAATATAGCACCCAGCTATGAGGATTCCTTTGCAACAATACCCAGAATGAGTCATCAATCACCCACGAAGCTATGAACAATTTGGCACTTCCAACCACTATGAAAAGTAAGTTTTCAAAATTCTAGAAATGTATACTAGACCTTTTTTAAAGCATCTTTAACACCTCTAATCATCACCCAAATGAATAAAATCAACAAGCACACCAAAATCTTTGAACCAACATCAAAACACTAAGAAAATCTTCATATTAGAAACCCTAGAATGATCAATCTTCTAAAAATAATGGTGATTCAAGTGAGGTAGAATCACTCCAACTAGCTAGAGTGGGGCTCTCACCATCAAAACCAGAAACTAAAGGAGATGGTTTTCATCCTCAACCAGTAATGTATAAGTTCCAGAAACAATCCAACAATGTCTCCTTAAGTTGTCAAATCCTCTATATGCAAATGACAGCTCAAACTCATATTTATAAAGTGAGGGAAGAATTAGGGCAACTTGCATTTTAATTTGAATATGTTGTCCCTCTCATTTCACTTTATGAAATGACTTCAAATTGCCCCAAGAGGGGCATCCAACTTTTTGCCTCCAAAATTCCACTTTTGATTTTTTATTTAAAATTGACATTAATCCCAAACTAGGCATCCCACCTTATGAGGCATAACATTATCCTTAAAAATGATTAATAAACCTATTTTTTAGGCATCTGCTTGAAATATATTGTCTCCTTTTTTAAAATAATGTTGCTCAACTAGGCCAAGGGGGGTCTTTTATAATGTTATAGCATAAGTCAAAATCACCTTTTGAAGACTTTATTGAATAATATGCCAAAACATTATAACTTACCAAACAACTATCAAGCAATGCCCAAACTAAAAACCCTACATGACACTGCTACTAGGACTAGTTACTAAATATATCACTTACTAAAAATAGTGAGTCAAATGACCGAACTAGCCCAAATAAGGAACGTCAAAAAAGCGGACATTACATTGATAGACATATTAATTATATGAAGGCAAGGTGATTCAATCATAAGTTGACATATTGGCATTTAAGAATAACATAATTTCATTTTAGGCTATTTGACCCAATGAAATGTTTACATATAAGGAAAAATGGAATAATTATAAATAAATAAAATGATACAATAAAGAACATCTAAAGTCCTTTGCACTTGCATACAACATGAAATATTTGGGAAACCTTGTTGCAGTTTGGTTGTCATTGATATCAAAAGAGAGTTGCAGTCTAGTTGTTTGGTTGCCAGAGTCTCTGAGAAATGCTCTGAATTTCTCCGTTGGTGGTGCTTTTCTCCTTCAATTTGGAAGATATCTTTATGTTGTTTCAAGGCATGTGTGATCCAAGTTTCAGATTATTTGAAATATAGGAAAGGTGGTTTTGAATGTGATAGTTTGAGGACTGTGTTGATTCTGTGAGGATGCTCGTAGAGGTGTAAAGGTTGGCTCTGCATTTCTCCACATTTGCAGAAATGGTTTTGTAAATCAAAATTTAATTTTTTTGAGTTGTGAAGGTGTTATATCCAAAGTTCCATATCATTATTCCTTTCGTAAAGAAAGTTGAAGATGACAAAGTATAGGACTTTGTTGTCTAGTGATTGGTTTCAATGTTTGTTGGCCTATGCCAACTTTTTGATGCATGAAGTTTTGAAAGGAATGTATGAGAGTGTTGTTGAATATCATGTGATGTTTTTTGATGCTTTGTAAGGTGTTATTGGCTTCTCTAGAATAGGTTGTGATCTAGAATGAATGTTTTATTGGGATATGCTTTTGCTTGGCTAACTAAAGTATGTTGAGTTTGTGTGCCACCAATTCATGTATGTGTAGAGCTTATGAAGTGTTTGAAGGAGTTGTAGGGGTCAAGCCGACATAGTTGGGAGAAGTGCAAGAAATTTTTTATCTTTCATGTTTACCACCAATGTTGTGAAGATCGACAGGCTACAAGTTTCATATTTTCTTTCTTATGGATGACCTATTTGAATTTACAAAGCGTGTGGATGATGTTCTTTGAATATTGAAGGTTTGAATATTTTGAGGACCAAGTTAAGCATGTGCTATAATTTGAAAGGTGTTTTCCTCTTCCTAGTGTTGCATTTAGTTCTATGGGTCTTGTTCTCTACATGTTTCATGTTGATTTTTTTTATCTTTGGCCAACTTGCAGATGTAATATTTTTTATTTTTTTTAGGCTGACATGAATTTTAATCAATGTAATATCTTGTATATATTGTAAACCTAGTTGGATGATGCATTATGATAATTATGTAAATGACTAAAAGAGGAAGAGAAGAAGTGTTAGATCCTATGTGGTTCCAAGTTGATCATATCTCTATGATAGAGGGGAAGTGAAGAAGTGAGATTAATTGCTTGTTGGAGGTAGTGAGCCAAAATCATAATTTCTTAAATATTAAAAATAGTGAGCTAGTAGGAAACAGAGAAGACATTTGACGAAGAGACAAAGAAAAATTGAAATCATCAAAAGAGAAGTGGCAAAGAATAATTGCAATCATCAAAAGGATTGATCTTAATTGTCAGTTTCAGATAGTGGAAGGACTGAAATTCTATAATCATTGCTAAGTTTATACTCAGTTCAGGGAGTAGTAGCTTCCTTGGGTTGTAGCCCCGAAAAAAGTGTAATCATGGAGACGTAGCTTCCTTGGGAGTGAACCTAAAACCTATTTTCAAGGAGTAGTAGCTTCCTTGGATTGTAGCCATAAAACAAAGTTGTAAATGTTATTCATATTATGAGGTTGGATTAAGACAGTAGCTCCTAGCAGATTTTCTCACTGTGGTTTTTTCCCTATAGGGTTTTCCACATACATCTAGTGTTGTGTTGTTTTGTGAATTGTGTTCATCTCACATGTTCCCATTTATGCGGTAGAGTTTAAAGTTTCTAATTTATCTAGAGTATTTGATATTTTAGAATATTGATTCACCCCCCTCTCAATATTTTGATGTGTCCAACAATTGGTATTAGAGCCTGGTTCCTTAGACAAATTTTAACATCTTGAGGAAGGTTTGGGATGGCATAAGAAGGGTCTCACAAGGCACCTAGATTTGATAGAACAAATTTCACTTTCTTATGCTTCAAGATGAAAACCTATTTTTCCTCTTTAGGGTTTGATGTTTGGAAATCAATTAAGGATGGTTATATAGTTCCTGCTACTCCTCCATCTAATCTCATAGAGATTTGAACCTATGAGAATAATGGGAAGGCTAACAATGTTATCTTGAGTGGGTTGGGAGATTTTGATCTTGTAAAAGTAATTCACTACAAGTCAACAATGGAGGTTTGGGATAAACTTAATGGAATCTATGAAGGAGACATCCAAGTAAAGCAAGCCAAGTTGTAAATCTGTAGAGGAAAGTTTGAGAACTTGAAAAATGTCAAAGGATGAAGATATTGTTAGATAGTTGCTCTGGGTAGATGAAATGGTCATTGCAATCAGAGGACTTGGTGAAGATATGGAAGAATTTGTGGTGGTCAGAAAAGGTAATGAGATATCTTCCTAAAGCTTATAATCCTAAAATATCTTCTATTAAGGAAGCCAGATATTTAGATAAAATTTCAATGGATCAATTATATGGTTCCCTCACTGCATTTGAAATAAGATAATTTGAAAAAATAGATCCAAAGAAAGAAGCAACTTTCAAATCCAATTTGAAGGAAATGTATGAAGCATCTGATATGGATAGTGGCATTGATGAAGAAGAATCAAATTTTTAAGGAAGTTGAAGAGGGGTACTGGATAGCATAAAGTTAAGCTACCTTTCAAATGTTTTAAGTGTGGAGAGCTTGGTCATTTTTCTTCTAAATGTCCCTTAAAATATTTTAAAAAGAGAAACAAAGAGTGTAGAAGAAATAAGTTCAAGAAGAGTCTCTACTCCAAGGAAGATTCCTACTCCTCAAAGGATGATGAATCTAGTGGTTCAAATAATGAAGACAGTTGGAAACTTGTGTTGCCATTGATGTCAACCTATGGAGATGCTTTGATTGGTTGCATTATGTTGTCATTAGTAGTTTCACTTATGTCATCCTCTAGTGTTGCTTTGATGAGCATGTGTTTGTGGATTTTCAACCTCTTGTGTGGTTGAGATGCTGAGAAAGTGTTGCAAGTGATGAGATGATATTTTTAGTGCTTGGTTTTCAAGTGCTTTTGAGAAAAAATGGATATAAGAGTGTTTAGTGTGGCAAAGAAGTGTTCAATTTTTTTCTCTGCATTTCTTCATGATTGAAGATCTTCTTATGTGGTTCAAATATGTTGATTAAAGGTGTTCAAAGGTGTTATATCCAAAGTTTCATGTTTTGGATCGTACGATAAAAGAAGTTGTGTTCACTAGTGTGTTAACTATGAAGTAATGTTGTCTAGGAGAAATGGTTTTGCTCTGCATTTCTTCATGTTATGGTTTCTAGTCTTGTGGATCTGGGGTTGTACTTATATTGCTTATATCTATCTTCCTTCAAGGTTGTTTAATTTTTGGTGGTCGACAGGGTTGGGTTCATAAACTTTATAGTATGTGGAAGGTTAACTAGTTGTACAAAATGATTACATTCTTCATGTGAATGTTGTTGTGAAGGATTTATTTTGTATTAAGGTGTAGTGTAGAAAAATTTATCCCTTTACATTTTCACACTTGTTTGGGTCCTCCCTATTAAAATCTAGCTTATTTATGTCTTAATTGGCCCTATTTTGCATCCATGAGCCTTATTTAATGCATTTTTTTGAGGATAATCCCAACACTTAATAAATGACAAATCATAATCTAATTTTTTTAGTTATGTATTCCATATCTAGGGATTTGGGACTCATATACCACCTTGGGCATATGGGTCCCACCTAGGACACAAGATCTAATTTTAAATGTTATATTAAATAACAAACTTCTTGGAATCTATGTCCCAGGTTTAAGCCACTAGGACTCATATGCCAAGTCCTAGCATATGAGTCCCACTTTAACCTGGACCTATTTTAAATCAAATTCTTGGTGATATTTTATTATCTTAGATCTGATGTTGGCTTGTAGTGTTGTAACTTCAGGAAATTAGGCATAAACAAGTATAAATATTGTTGGGATTAAGGTGTCTCAATGTTAGAGTCCTAACATTGATTTATTTTGATGTAATTTAATACATTTATTTGTATTATTTAAATTCATATGGTGTCATGTCACTAATTGGGACCCACCAGTTGGGTGCATCCCCGTTGAAGGTGACTGGATGACACATCATCATCTCAAGTGGACATAGGCATCCAACTTTGGAATCTATGACATATGATAGATTATATGATGTGGTATAAGGCATCTTTGAATGCATGGGTGAAAGTTGGTTCCCAAGTTGGGCTATGACAGGATGTAAGATAATTAGCTATTTTTAGCTAGCTATGATATATTATCTTACAGTTGTAAGTATTGTCAATTATGACAGATTCTATGAGAGCTGTAAGATGTGTAAGGCATCTTTCATAGCCTATTTTTAGCATATTTTGGGCACCCAAGCTTGGAAGAAGACTATTTTTGCATGTTTGACACTTGTTAGGGGTGTAAGGGAATATTGAACATGTGTCCAAAAACGTATGTCTAAGGCATTGAATATTGTTCCTTTTGTATTTGGACACCCCTCACCTTCTATATGCTTCATGAAACTTGTATCACTCTATTTAATGAGTGCCTTGAGTTGTAGAATACATAGTTTGTTTGCAAGTAACGAAGTGATGCTAGTATCACTCTAGAACAGGTGTTCATGTTGAAGCACTTTTTGAAGAAGCTTGTACTTGGTGATATCTTGTATTCATTATTTGAAATAATAAAGATAGTATTGTAATTTTGAAGTGTTTGGTTTTTTACTCGAAAGAGTTTTCCCCACATATATTTGGTGTCACTATTTTATGCATTGTTGTTCTATTTCCATTATTCTCTATGTGCTTCTCTAGTTGCAATTGTTAAAGGTGTTGAAAATTAAAAAAATTGTAACTCTCCCCTACTTAGATTAGTGTAGGAAGTTGTTTCCGTTCACTCGGCTTCCTTTCAGTTGGTATCAGAGTCTGGTCAACCTTGGTTCCTTTGTTGGGTAGAAGGATTTTTTGAGCTAATCTTTGTTTCAATGGGATTTTTGTAGAAGAGTGTATTTCATGACCTTGTTGTAGGAAAGAGATGGAAGGCACATCTAGGAGGATTGAGATGGAAAAATCTAACAGTGGTAATTTTGAGTTGTGGAAGCTCAAAATGGAAGACATGTTAGTAGACCAAGACTTATGGCTTGCAATTTTTGGAACTAAACCTTCAGGAATGAAACAAGAGGATTGGGATCACATTTATAGGAAAGACAAGGGTCTTATTAGACTTTGTTTGGCTGATTTCATTCTCTTGAATTCCCATGAAGAGAAAACTTATGCTTCTTTGTGGAAGAAGCTTGGTGATGTCTATTAGGATAAATCCCTAGTAAACAAGATTTTCCTGAGAAAGATGTGTTCTCTAAAAATGGAAGATGGAGGATCCATTGTAGATCACTTGAACTCTTTTAACATGTTGGTTGCACAACTAGGTTCCGTTGGAGACAAAATAAATTAACAAGACCATTGCATGCTCATTTTGTGTTCATTGTCAAACTCTTGGGATCACTTGGTAATGGATATTGGAAGCACTACTTCCACCTTCAAGATGGTCTAGGTTGTTGCCTCATTACTCTCCGAGGAGATGCAAAGGAAGTCTTCTAAGATGGCAAGGAGGCCCTTGCAGTTTGTGGCAAACCAAAAGAAAGAAGCAAAAAGAAAGACAAGAAATCTAAGTCAAAGTCTCTTGGTAAGAATCCCAAGGAAAAATGTTGGAATTGTGGTGAAACTGGTCGCATTCAGAAAGATTGCAAGAAGGAGAAGAAGAAGAAAAGCAAGTATTTCTCTTATTCTAAATTTGAGAAATCATCCCAAGATGATGGAGAAGCATTTATTGCAGCCTTGTCAACCCATGCATCAGATGGTGTGTCATTGATAGATTTAGGTACATCCTTTCACATGACTTCTCACAGAGATTGGTTCTCAAAGTATGAGGAGTTTGATGGTGGAGAGGTGTACCTAGGTGATGATTCTCACCTAAAGACTGTTGGTCGTGGAAGAGTCAAAATTAGATTTTCTGTTGGAAGAGTAAAAGGGATTGATGGTGTCTTACATATCTTAGGTTTGGCACAAAACTTTCTTTTTGTAAGTAAATTGAATGATTTAGAAGTGCAACTTGTTTTCTCTAGTGGAGGATGTAAGATGACTAGAGGGGTTATGGTGTTGGCTAAAGGTGTTCATATTGTCACTTTTTTTAGCTTGATGCATGCATTGTACTGTGCAATAGTTCTTCTAATGTACTGAAGAAGAGATATTTGGATTCTTCATCCTCACCATCAAATTGTGTAGAGAAGAAGCATGTTGCAGCTACATCTGATGGTCATGCATTTTGGGTGCCTAAGGGTGATCATTCCATGGAAATGAAGCTTCTTGTAGAGAATCCAATTTTATGGCACCAATGACTTGGTCACATTGGTGAGAAGGATCTTAGAACCTTGAAAAATAAGAGCCTTTTTGAAGGCCTTGATGATTGTAATCTCGAGTTTGACTTTTGTAAACATTGTGTATATAGAAAACAACACTATGTTTCTTTTTACTCTAGTTCTCATAAGTCTTCTGGGGTATTGGACTATGTACATTCAGATGATTTTTGTCCTATAAATGTTCCTTCATTATCAAAATATGTATATTTTGTTTCTTTCATAGATGATTACAGTAGGACATTTGTTTATTTCCTTAGAAGTAAAGCTGAATTATTTAGTCGGTTTAAGGAGTTTAAGGCCTTGGTAGAAAATCAAACTAGTAGAAAGATTAAGTGTTCGAGGACTAATAATGGTGGTGATTTTTTTTCGTAGAGTTTGAAAAGTTCTGTAAAGAAAATGGGATTTAGAGACATAAGACAACTCCCTACACTCCACAACAAAATGGATCTGTAGAGAGGATGAATAGAATGTTTATGGAGAGGGCTAGGAATATGTTGAGTGGTGCTAGTCTTGAACAAAAGTTTTGGGTTGAAGCAGTAGCCACTGCATGTTATTTTACCAATAGATCTTCTACATCAGCACTTGTTGGAAAGACACCCATGGAGGTTTGGTCTTGTAAAAATCCTTTGATGATACATCTCATAGTATTTGGTTGTGAAGCTTATGCTCATGTTCTGATTGAGAAGAGATCTAATTTGGAGAATAAGGTTGTTAAGTGTATCTTTATCGGCTATGGTGTCAGTGTGAAAGGGTACAAGCTTTGGGATTCAGAAGCTCAGAAGGTTCTCTACATCAGAAGTGTGATCTTCAGAGAGATGAAACCTTCCTCTGTTGAGCTACAACTAAAGAAAGAGGAGAAAAAGAAGGAGGTGGTTCATATTCCACCTACCTCAAAGAAAGAAGAACCAAGTATTCTTGTTAGAACTAATGATGAGGAGAGCTCAAGTAGCTCTAAAAGTTCTGAAGAAGAAGAACCTCAACCTCATCCTTTGAGGAGGTCTACACAAGTTAGGCGGAAACCAGAAAGGTTTGGATATTCATTATTGGACTCTAGTTGCATATTTTCCTTGATTACTAATACTAATGAGCCTAGGACAGTTAGAGAGGCATTGGGTATGATTGATTCAAATTCCTGGATGCAATCCATGGATGAAGAGATGGCTTCTTTAAAGAAAAACAAGACTTGGGATTTGGTACCTTTTCCTATTGGACATAAACTTATTTGTTGTGAATGGGTTTTCAAGAAAAAGTGTGGCCCTGATGGTATTATTGAGAAGTATAAGGCACGGTTGGTCGCTAAGGGGTATTCCTAGGTAGAGGGAATTGATTATGGGGAGACATTTTATCATGTAGAAAAGTTGACATCTATCTGGATTATGTTGTCACTTGTAGTAGCATATGACTTAGAAGTGGAACAGATGGATGTGAATACATCATTCCCTCATGGTGATTTGGAGGAAGATATTTACATGTCATAGCCAGAGCATTTATTGAAAAAGGTAAATAAAATTTGGTTTGTAAACTGAAGAAGTCTCTTTATAGTTTGAAATAGTCTCCTAGAATGTAGTATCAGAAGTTTGATACCTATGTGTTGTCATTGGGATTTCAAAGATCTAAATTTGACCATTGTGTATACTTTAAATTAATAATGGTCGCATTCTCATTATTGTCCTATATGTAGATGATATGTTGTTTATTGGGAATGGTAAAAGTATGATTTTAGATTTGAAGTTAGTTGTCAGCACAGTTTGAGATGAAAGACCTAGGTACAGCTAAGTACATTCTAGGAATGGAAATCATGAGAGACAAATCTAACATAAAGTTTTGGTTAATCTAGAGCAAGTATGTGAACTTTTTGTTGGAGAGATTCAACATGGTAGATTGTAGATAGTTAGTTGTTCCTATGATGCAAGGAATGAAGCTTTCTATGAATGATTGTCCAAAATATCCTACTGAGATGGAGGACATGACCAGAGTACCATATGCAAGTGCAATTGGTAGTTTGATGTATGTGGTGTATACGAGACCAGACATTTCCCAAGCAATGGGATTCTTTAGTTGTTTTATGGCTAATCCTAGATGGGTGCATTAGGATGCGGTTAAGAGAGTGTTCATTTTTTTATGGGGTGCTTTTGAGTATGCTTTGTATTTTCATGGTTATCCTATTGGACCTTAGCATTCTATGAACATTCAAGGATATGTGGATTCATATTGGGTAGGTGACATTGATGGCAGAAGATCCATCAATGGTTATGTGTTTATGATGTTTGGTGGTTTTATGAGATGAATGAGTAAGTAGTAGGTTGTAGTCACTTTGTCCATGAAAGAGGAAAAGTATATGGCAACCACTCATGCCTGTAAGGAATCTATTTGGTTGAATAGATTGTGTTTTGATATTGGTTTAGATGCATAACAGATTACTATTTTTTGTGACAGTCAAAGTGTGATTTGTCTAGCAAAGAATCCTACCTTCCATGCCAGAACAAAGCACATTGATGTTCAATATCAATTTTTCCATGATATGGTAGAGGATGGAAAGGTGAACCTGGAGAAGGTTGACACTTTGATGAATGTTGCAGATGCACTAACAAAACTAGTGAGCACAAAGAAGTTCAAATGGTATTCTAATTCCATGGGCCTTGGGGCCCTAAGTAGATGATTTTGTATGACTCTTGGTAGGTCTTTGACAAGTGGTAGAATGTTGGGATTAAGGTGTCTCAACCTTAGAGTCCTAACATTGATTTATTTTGATGTAATTTAATGTATTTATTTGTATTATTTAAATTCCTATGGTGTCATGTCACTAATTGGGACCCACCGGTTGGGTGGCATCCCTGTTGGAGATGACTAGATGACACATCATCATCCCAAGTGGACATAGGCATCCCACTTTGGAATCAATGACATATGACAAATTCTATGATGCATCATAAGGAATCTTTGAATGCATGGGTGAAAGTTGGTGCCCAAGTTGGTTTATGACAGGATGTAAGAGAATTATCTATTTTTATCCAATTATGATAGATTCTCTTACAGTTGTAAGTGTTGTCAACTATGATAGATTCTATGATAGTTGTAACATGTGTAAGGCATCTTTCATATCCTATTTTTAGCATATTTTGGGTAACCGAGCTTGGAAGAAGACTATTTGCTTGTTTGACACTTGTTGGGGTGTAAGGGAATATTGAACATGTGTCCAAATGCATGTATAAGGAATTGAATATTGTTCCTTTTTTATTTGGACACCCCTCACCTTCTAGATGCTTCATGAAGCTTGTATCACTCTATTTATTGAGTTCCTTGAGTTGTAGAATGCATAGTTTTTTTATAGGTAATTAAGTGTTGCTAATATCACTCTAGAATATGTGTTCATGTTGAAGCACTTGTTGAAGAAGCTTGTACTTGGTGATATATTGTATTCATTATTTGAAATTATAATAAATATAATACTATGCTTTTGGAGTGGGGTTTTTAACCTTAAATGGTTTTCCCCACATATATTTGGTGTCACTGTTTTATGCATTGTAGTTGTTATATTTCCATTATTCTCTATGTGCTTCTCTAGTTGCAACTATTAAAGGTGTTAAAAATAAAATAAAAATAGTAACTCTCCCCTACTTAGATTAGTGTAGGAAGTTATTTCCATTCACCCAGGTTCATTTCAAATACAAGTTTATTTCACATAATTTCTCCTAACAAAAGCTAAGCAATTTTCAAGCAATTTTAAAGAGAACAAGCTAGTAATTTTGAGTCAAGCATCCTAAGATTTCACAAGAGAATTATAAAGTATTCAAGAGTTGATTATCAATCATTTTAGAGCATCAATTTGAGATTCAAGCATCATGTCAAGGTCTTCATGCATCATGTGTGTTTGTGAGATAATGTGTTGATGTAGCATTTGTGATCCAAGTTCAAGCATTCAAAGCCATATCAAGTTTCATGATCAAGATCTACATCCATTGAAGCCAATGCATACAAGTTACAGATCTACACTCCAAGGATTCAATAAGGTTTGGTGATTTTTTACGTTCATTTGTTCATTCATCATTCCTTCATGTTATTTTAATTCATTTCAAAGTTTAATTACTCAAATGGGGTCTAATTGAGGTGGACCCCCATCCACTAAAAAGACAACATTTTTCTCTCTCTTGTGATGTGTATTTTGTAGATTTATGTGAACAGTAATCACTCGCCCAACCTAGAAATTTAGTCCCTTAAATATCCTTTTGACAACATTCAACAGTGTCGAATCTAAGTTTGAAACATTCAAAAAGATCCTAAAAAATCCCATAGTAGGAATCGTATGCCTAACCTAGCATATTAGTCACATTACAGTTTCTGATCACCATTCAATAGATCCTAATCAACTCTCAGAGAATCCTAGATCCTACCCTGAAAACCCTAGAGTGGGACTAAATCACCCAACCTAGCGTATCAGTCCTAGTGCAATCTGAGATAGCAATTTTTAGAGTTTGCAGATCTTGTCTTGGCATCTCCATTCATCTGGGTACTTTTTTGTTTCCTTCAATTTATTAGTTTGATTACATGCTTTAAATTTTCTAGGTTTCATAGTGAGTTTGCATAAGTGTTTGCATTTCTCCCTTTTGAATCTTCATTTAATGGTGAAGCCTTGTTTAATCACACAAGGAAACCCCCAATCCATTTCCTCAATCAAGTCACTTGGTTGAGGAATCTAGGTTCCTAATGAACTAAAACATGAAATAGGTCTTAGTTCTATCTCCTAAAAGGTGGAACACCCTATTTCCTTTGGTTCATTTTGGTGAACTTGACCTTTGGACACTTGAATTTCTAATTTAGAGAACATTGTAAGTCTTTGATCTATTTTTCATTAACTTTTCATTAGATTTGCATTAGTTGAATTATATTTAGGGCTCCTAAATCTTGCATTAGTGAAAAGTGCATACAAGTTGCATTTTTGCATGTTGCATCATCAAATTTCATTGGAAAACTATACTTGCAAATAGTCATTTGAACACACAACCTAGAAACCTTAAAATCAACTCAAATTTTGTTGAATTTAGTTTAAACCCTAATTTGGGACTCATTCACCCACCTGGGTGATTTAGTCCCTGTATAGGTTTTTTTTCTAGATTTTTGGGTATTATGTGCTCTCTGATTTTCACTATTTGAACATTCTAAAATCCCTAATTGGGATTCATTCACCCATCTAGGCAATTTATTCTTGAATTAGGTCTGAATCAGCATTTTACAACATTAAAAATTTCATTTACGTGCTTTTGTTTGCTATTTTCAGATCCCTATTTCAATTTGTAGAATTACTATTATTGGTAATTTTTTCAAAATTGGTTTCATTTCAAGCACATTGGAAAACATAAAAAAAATTGAAACTAAAATATATCATTTTTAGGTTTATACATAGCATAATTAGTCAATAGTCATATCCTTGCATTATCTTTTTGCATGTTTTCTCTATCATTGTCACATTTCAAATTTGTGGGACAATTATTACATCATGTTTTCATTATAAAATATATGGTTATCATATTTCATGTTCTATTTTTAGATCTTGTTGAGTACTATAAGAAATTTTTGTTATGTGCATATGAATATGAATTCCTCTTCCCTCTCTTTTTATTCGCCATTAATCCCTCTCCTAGAATCCCTCCTATGAGTGAGATTAGTCTAGTGAAAGAGAATACAATCTTGGGAAATCATAACAATCACATTCATTCTTCTCCCACTATCTCTCCTATTTGTGAAGAAGTTATTTTGGTGTTAGAAGAAATAATTAGTAAGAGTTTTGAGAATCCTAGTTCTTTCTCTCCTCCTACCTATCTTATTGGGCAAGACATTGTTGAAAAGGACACAACCATAGGTAATCATGACAATCACATGACATAACAAGAAGATACCATTGAAACCTACCTAAATACCACTTCAACTAGTCTACATTCATCTCCCAATATCTTCCCACTTGTGAGGATGTTTTATTGAAAAAGGATACAATTGTAAGAAATCATGACAATCACATTATTTGTGAGGATATGTTTTTGTTAGATGATCAAATCTTTAAGATCCATGACAACCCTATTTATTTTTCTTCCCCTACCTCTCCTATTTTGGAATACATTATGGGAAAAATGAATGTAATCATAGATAACCATGATAATCATACTTGTTCTTCTCCTAATATCTCTCTTATTCGTGAAGAAGATATGGTGTTAGAAGATCAAACCAATGAGAGTTATGAGAGTCCTATTTATCTCTCTTCCCCTAGGAAAAACATTATTAAATAAGAGAATGCCATCATTGATAAACAAGAAAACCCAACCATTGATGAGTACCCTACTTGTTATGAAGTTATTTCAGAAGAACCAAACATTGAATGTCATGAACATCTAGTTTGTAGCTCTCCTAAAAACTCCCCTACTAGGGAAGATATCATGGTGGAAGAAAATGGGAATATTGACACATTTCTTTCAAACAATAGTGATGAGGCTTCCTTAGATAAATATGATGAAGTGACATTAGACTCCCCTTGACTAAGAGATCATGAAAATAAGGACAATCCTTTTGAGGTTATGCGCATTATATATCCCTTGAAGCTATCTCCTGAGCCAGTTCTTATCATTTATCCACCCTCGCAACAACCACTAGTTCAAAATAAACACATGCTTATCTTAAAGCCACATAAAAGGTAACTTGATACTGATAATGTTTTGAAGCAATTGAGTTTCAATATGGTTTCTCATACATATAACACTAGAAACAATCCACAACCAAGACAAACAACTCTAACATCCCTCCCATTGGCTCAACCTATCTTTCCTAGTACCCCTCGTTTTCCTTTACATAATGAAAAGGAGTATGCTCTTGTTGAAAAACTAAAGAATACTCTTCCTAAGATATCCTTATGGGACCTTATTCAATCCTCACCTAGTTATCATAACATGCTTCAAAGTGATTTACAACAAGTTCCTATCCCTCCTAATGTGCAACCGAATGACATAGCAGCCATGATTTAAGGAATGAATGTGAACATTGCTTTCCACCAAAGCGAGCTACCTCCTTTGGAAGTGCAAAAACAAAATGAATCTTTCATGATAATTGCTATCTTCAATAGGATAGGAATAAAGTGAACCCTTGTTGACAATGGCTTAGCTCTTAATGTGATTAGTATAACCCTTTTGGATAAACTTGGTGTAGATAAATCAAGAATTGAACCTGATTCCTTATCGATTCGAGGATTTGACAATGTAGGAAAAAAACCACTTGGTTTGATCACTTTGCCTATTATGGTTGGAAAGGCCACATTACAAACCCTGAACCACATTATGCCTTGTGATCTTTAATACAACCTCCTTTTAGGAAGACCATGGATTCATGAGATGCATACAGTGCCTTCAACTCTTCATCGTCTAATGAAATATGTATACAACAACAAAGTGTATACAATTGAAGCCAACCTTGAGCCAGACAGTTGTTTGAACATTAAGAAAGGAAAGGAAAATCCTTTGAAAATATTGACACCAACTAGATACAAGTGGAACTCGTGCAAGAGAAGGAAAAGGAAAATCATAATGAAGAAGTTGCAAAGTTATTGGAAGATGATTGGGGTTCCTTAGATTTCACACCTACATTCATGGGAGAATACAAGATCATAAACAAAGAGTCTAAATAGGGAAAATAAAAAGTTATAATGTCAACACAAAATTTGAAAGCATCCACCTCAACCACTTTAGAAGAAACAAATTACACAACAAACTTCAAAAAAGTTGATTATGAACAACCACCAAATCTAAAAGAAATGAAAAAGATTTATGGAATAGGTTATGAACTTATGAAACAACTTGGGTATAGTGGAAAAGGATGTGGTGCTAGAGAATAATGTATATGTGTCCCTATAGAGCCTAACACGTAAGAAATGACTAATGGTCTTGGTTATTGTCCTTCAAAAGAAACGAAAGAAACAAACAAGTGATCAATCAATATCAACACTCTTACAAAGGATTCTTGTAAGCCAACTTTGACATTAGTGAATCCTAAATTGATAGAAACCACTAGTGGTCTTGGTTATTGTCCTTTGAAACAAACAAAAGAATCAAAGATCTCCTTGCTTAATATTGATTTCATCACACAAAACACTGATGATTCGAATTTGTTAGATTTTACACCATCCTATAAAGGATACCATAAAACCTCACAATCTAAAGAGTCTTGTGTAAGTATGACACCTTGTACTAAACAAGAGATAAATTTGTCACAAAATAAAGGAAAATCTTCTTCTATTGAACAAGAGAGTATCTTGTCGAGACTCCTCCAAGATTTTTTGATATCCCTCCCTCCAAGAACACAAAAGAAATAGTACAACAAGAGTTCATTTTGTGCATATCATAGATTTCATGGTCATTATACTAATGAGTTTATGGCTTTGAGTAATAAAATTAAACATCCTAAGGATTGTGGTACTCTTCCTTGTGTTGAAGCACCTAGCTCCTATAATTGATACTAATTTCCAAGTTTTTCATCAATCACCTCGTCTCACCATTTTCTTGCACTAAGTGAGGGAAAGGGGGTTAGGTATCCTTGTCCTCATATGACACATTTTTTTGTCCCTTTTGGCTAGTTAATCACCTTCCATGTATATATAGGAGCAATCTTGGGATGTGGACGACATGTCTTAAGTTGGCTTGCATGTGATGTACTTTTATTTCATGTTTAGAATTACATGTAGTTTCACTTGAGAACATATGACTTGGTATAGGGATTTCCAAATAAGATTGCATGTCTTCTTCATTGGCTACTTTAAAGCTGATTTCTCACAGCAATGGCATTAGCAATCATTTTAAAGTGGGGGCATACATTGATATTATCTTTCAACATTTCTCATGTTTCATTGTGTGATTTTATTTCTTCTTGTGATATATCCTTTTCTTGGTGGTTTCATTGGGTTTGATTTCCTCATAGAGCATGATATTTATTTGATTCTTCCTCTCTTGGAGACATTAGGCATGATGTTCCCTAAGAAGATTTCGTACAGGAACTAAGCAAAGTCCCTTTGAACAAATCTTTACTTACATGTTGTTCATAAGCGTGAAGTTTCATTTTGTGGTGCCTTATTGAAGTTATCAAAGAGATAGCTTTGGTATGGTTAGTATGTATGGAAGCCAACCTTAGGCATGACTTTCCCATATTCACTTGCTTGTGTGTGTGAGAACATATCGGTCGTGTGTGCATGTGTCTCTGGGGGTTCACCTAGTGGATACCGGATTCTACTAGCTCTTGTGAGCATGCATTTTGTTTGCATAGTGGACATTGTGTTCCACTTGTAAAATTTTCTTTGGAAAAACAACATAGATCTGATCCACATCATGTTAGACAAATGGTCAAGGGTTGATCCATATTTCTCTTTTTCTCTTTCTTCTATATGTCTTTGACAGTGTATGCTTGTATCTTGTTTTTACTTCATACATCATTCACATGTGTGTTCCTTTGTGCCTATGTTGGTTTTCTATCATATCTTGATCCTAAGGGCTTGTGCAACCCTCTTGATCATTGTCATCCTATCTCACTAGTTGTTGATGGGTTTTTTACGCACTTCTCAACACAGGCAGTGCGTAGGTGCACTACCTCTCTTGAAAGACAATCTTCCACAATCAAATTGTAGAACACTATCCCAAGGTCTCTAATGTCAGGTCTTAACAGTGCTTGGAATATCTTAGTTATTTGATGTGATTTTGTTGGAATCACAAGGCGGATTTACGGATGAGTTACAAAGCATGGGAAGTTGGGTTTGCAAATGCAATTTCAAAGTGTTGGAAGTGAATGAACAATGGCTGTCCACTCAAAACAACAAGTTGAAACTCATCAAGTTCATCTGATTTAGCTTCATGGTGATGCTTTGGATCCTACTCTAACCAAGGATTAAAAGAAATAGAAAAAGGAGAAGGGTTATTAAAGTTGTTCTAATCCTAAGCTATGAATGAACAGTAACAATGGTGGCTGCTACAGTAGACAGACTTCCTAAACTAAGTTTTGCTTGACTAAGAGAAACCTACAGCTATACAAAACCAGTACAATCTTCTAAGGTCTGCTAATTTTCAAATTACACATACACATCATGAACATGCAATTGAATTAGGTTGCAACAATGATAGAAAGAAGCCTAGGTTAACTTTGCACAGCAGCTTGTCATCAACAAGTGCTAAAAGTATGGACTTGAAGCTCATCAAATACTATAACAACAACACCATCATGACAGCCATTCAAGAAACTAATACTAAAACTAACATGGAAGGAAAAACCATGCATGCAAGATGAGAAAAATCAAAGAGAACATCCATAAAATCATGTAATGCTATCTTCTATTGCTGCAAATATTTTTTACAATAGCTCTCCAACCCTTACAAATGAGGGGCAAGCCCCTATTTATAGTTTTCCAAAGCCCAAATGAATGGCTAGGATCAATTTTCAATGAATGGCCTAGATTCAATTACATTAGGGTTTCACCTACCCCACAATATTCAGCAATTTTAAAATACATCATTTGTCCTTTCCCTGTTTTGTCATCTAGTGCTCAGGTGCTGTAGCAATTTTGTCATTTAGTTGATTGCCCTTTTCACTATAGCAGAAACTACCTGAAAGCTTCCCTCTTTCTTGATGTGTTTGCAGTGTTCTTCCTTGGATCAAACGAGCCTGTTGACTATTGACATCAATGGATTGGTTGCCTCTGATTCGGGCGGACAGCTCATCATCATCTGGTGAAAAGTAGGACAGCTCCTTCATGCCTTCTTCAAGACCACCCCTTTGCATTTTTGTAAATCAAGGAAAACGTTAGTCAAATCTTGCAAAATCCTTGTTAGATCCATCCATGCATCATCAAAAGATCATAATATTCATATTTGGAGCTCATTTAGATCATAAACATTAATGCGGGCCCAAGGGGGCGGACAACAAATGAGGGACAACAAACCGGAAGGGAGGTTCCCGGACCCCACAAAACTTAGCAAAACTGAGATTTTCAATTATAACACATGGGAAAAGGGGAAGGAAGAATGCCCAGAAAAACTTCCTCAAGATTGGACCCATTTCCAAAAAAGCGGAAGTTCAAAATGACCAAAGAGGGGCGAAGTCCCAAAAACGGCCACGGAGGGGCCGGGCTCTAGAGGTCGGGTTGTCGGGGCATCATGGATGTTCAAAACAGCCAAAGAGGGATGGAGTCCTGGAAATGGCCATGGAGGGGCCGGGCCGTCGGGACTCCACGGATGTTTCAAAACAGCCAAAGGGGGATGAAGCTCCAAAACCACCGAAACTTAACTAAATGTTGATGAAACCTTGGCAGTTCACTTAAGTACCACAAACACATCCCAGATCCACCAAAACATTGGCCCCAAAGTCAAAAATGTGGAAACCAGACTGACAAGGGTCCACGGATGTTTCCAAAACAGCCAAAGAGGGACGTAGCTCCAGAACCACCGAAACTTAACCGAACGTTGACAAAACCTTGGCAGTTCACTTAAGTACCACAAACACATCCCAGATCCACCAAAAAGTTGACCCCAAAGTCAAAAATGTGGAAATCGGACCAGCAAGGGTCCACAGATGTTTCCAAAATAGCCAAAGAGGGACGTAGCTCCGGAACCACCAAAACTTAATGGAACATTGATAAAACCTTGGTAGTTCACTTAGGCACCACAAACACATCCCAGATCCACCAAAAAGTTGGCCCCAAAGTAAAAAATGTGGAAACCAGACTGACGGGGGTCCATGGATGTTCAAAACGGCCACGAAGGGACGGAGTCCTAGAAATGGCTACGAAGGGGCCGGGCTCTAGATGCTAGGCCGTCAGGGCTCCACGGATGTTCAAAACGGCCAAAGAGGGACGAAGTCCTGGAAATGACCATGAAGGGTCCGGGCTCCGGAGGCTGGGCCGTTGGGACTCCATGGATGTTCAAAACGGCCATGGAGGGACGGAGTCCTGGAAACGACCACAGAGGGGCCGAGCTTCGGAGGCCGGGCCACCAGGGCTCCACAGATGTTCAAAATGGCCACGGAGGGGCCGGACTTTGGAGACCAGGCCGTCGAGGCTCCACAGATGTTCCAAAACAACCAAAGGGGGACGAAGCTCCGAAACCACCAAAACTTAACCAAACATTGATGAAACATTGGCAGTTCACTTAAGGACCCCAAACACATCCCAAATCTACCAAAAAGTTGGCCCCTAAGTAAAAAATGAGGAAACTGGACCAACGGGGGTCCACAGATGTTTCCAAACAGCCAAAGAGGAAGGGAATTCTAGAGGGAAAGTTCCAAAACAACCGAAACTTTACAGAACATTGACGAAACTTTGACAGTTCACTTAGGGACCCCAAACACATCCCAAATCCACCAAAAAGTTGGCCCCAAAGTAAAAAATGTGGAAACCGAACCGACGGGGGTCCACGGATGTTTCCAAAATAGCAAGAACAAGACAAAAGGCAGAAAGGAGACGGGCAACTTTATTTCTCCGCGGATTTGAATACCCTAAGTAGGTGAATTTGGTAAGGGGAATTTGATCGTTTGAAGGCACATGACCAATTTGGGCCTTGAAAATGGGGCACACAAAACAAGACAAGAGCAAAGCAACCTGTCGGGAGCAAAAAAAAGGGGGCCCCTACCTATGGCGGGGTGTGTGTGCAAAACATGCACAACACTAGCATTGGTACACTTGGACCCTCTTGATATGAATTTCTCTACTTTAGTGTGATTTTGAAGAAAGTTCCTCCTCTCACCAAAGTGGGGGCTAAATGTGGTCAAGAAAAATGTATCCCTTTATATTTTCACACTTTTTTGGGTCCTCGTTAAAATATGGCTTATTTATGTCTTAATTGGGCCTTTTTTGCATCCACAAGCCCTATTTAATGCATTTTTCTAAGACAATCCTGACACTTAATAAATGAAAAATCATAATCTAATGTTTTTGGTTGTGTTCCAAATCTAGGGATTTGGGACTCATATGCCACATTGGGAGTATGGGTCCCACCTAGGTCTCGAGACCTGATTTTAAATGTTACATTGAACAAGGAACTTCTTGGAATTTGTGTCCCAAGTTTAAGCCACTGGACTCATACACCCAACCTGCCATATGAGTCCCACTTTAACCTAGACCTATTTTAAATAAAATTCTTAGTGATATTTTATTATCCTAGATCTGATTTTTGCTTGTAGTGTTGTAATTTTGGGAAAAAGGCATAAACAATTATAAATACAAGGTTATTTCACATAATTTCTCCTAACAAAAGCTAAGCAATTTTCAAGCAATTTTAAGGAGAAAAACCTAGTAATTTTGAGTCAATCATCCTAAGATTTCACAAGAGCATTATAAAGTATTCAAGAGAATTCGAGAAGGAATTCAAGAGCTGATTATCAAGCATTTTAGAGCATCATTTCAAGGTCTTCATGCATCATGTGTGTTTGTGAGCTAACATGTTAATGTAGCATTTGTGATCCAAGTTCAATCATTCAAATCCATATCAAGTTTCATGATCAATATCTACATCCATTGAAGCCAATTCATACAAGTTGCAGATCTACACTCTAAGGATTCAACAAGGTTTTGTGAGTTGTTACATTCATTTGTTCATTCATCATTCCTTCATGTTATTTCAATTCATTTCAAAGTTTAATTATTCAAATGGGGTATGACTAAGGAAGACCCCCATCCACTAACAAAACAACACTTTTCTCTCTCTTGTGATGTGTATTTTATAGATTTATGTGAATGGGACTCATTTTCCCAACCTGGCAATTTAGTCCCCGATATAGCCTTTCGACAACATTCAATAGTGTTGGATTTGGGTTCAAAAGATTCAGAAAGATCCTAAAAAATCCTATAACCGGACTCATACACCCAACCTAGCGTATTAGTCCCATTATAGTTTCTAATCACCATTCAGCATATCCTAATCAACTCTCAGAGAATCCCAAATCCTACCCTGAAAAACCCTAGAGTGGGACTAAATCACCCAACCTGGTGTATTAGTCTCGATGCAATCTGAGATAGTAGTTTTCATAGTTTGCATATCTTGTCTTGGAATCTCCATTCATCTAGGTACTTTTTTGTTTCATTCAATTTATCAATTTGATTTCATGCTTTCAATTTTCTAGGTTTCATAGTGATTTTTCATAAGTATTTTCATTTCTCCCTTTTGAAGCTTCATTTAATGGTGAACCCCCATTTAATCACACAAGGAAACCCCTAGTCCTTCCCTCAATTGAGTCACTTGGTTGAGGGATCTTGGTTTCCTAATGAACTAAAGTGTGAAATAGGTCCCAAATTTCCATCTCCTAAAAGGTGGACACCTCATTTCCTTTGGTTCATAAGGAAAAACATGTTTTGAAGGGACCCTGAAACTCTATACAATGAGAAAAGGTTGTAAAAGAAAAAACAAGGATAGTAGGAAACCAACCAAAAAATGGAACTTAGCATATTAAAGGATAAGAAAAAATATAGTTGCAGCTAAACCATCAGCAAAACATCAACCAAAAAAGCCACTGATAGCAGAGACTACTGAATTTGATCTAAAATCTTAGCAACATCCAAATTACTAGAGATGGAATTCTCGTGCATCTCCACCACATCATCTAGCTCCTGAAACAAGATGGCAACCCTCTTCTTGGTCTTACTTCTAGTTCTCACACACGACCCCTCATCCTTGCTCTTCTCCATCAAATTTTTCTGACCCTCAATAATAATCTCCTGCACGTTCTCACCAATATCATGTTGTTTACTAGTCCACATGTGGGCTTTTTCATTTAGAATAGTGAGACCCTGAGCACTAAAATAGAGAGATTGGCTACTCACCTACACAACCTTACTCATATCTTCACAAATTTTATGGACTTTCTCCTCGAGGGAGATCAGCCTATCCTCATGGTCCCTATCCATCTTAGTAGCATCTAATGCCACCTTATCAAGGATAGTGTTCATATTTTTAATCCTATTGTGCACATTCCATTCATTTTTATTGCTATTAACCAAAGTAACACTGATATTGTGCAAAGCAGTCATTATGACATTGATTTATTTGACCTCTAAGAGGAGCCATTTGAACATAGATAGGATATTACCCACACCTTACTCATCCATTCTAACCATAGAATCCATGTTAATCTTTTCCCAATTGAGAGGCTCTTCCCTAGTTGACTTCTCAGGTTGGTTAATAGTCACCCTACCTTTACCCTTCAAAACACCACTATTAGGAAAGTCATCCACGTCGAACACTTCAACCTTGGAATCCACCTTCTTGGATTTAACAATGGTGTTAGCCAAAAAATCCAATTGACCCTTTCCATCTTTGGCATCACCCTGCTCATTACCTTGAAAATCAGGAGTAGCAAACCCTAATGAATTAGGGGAATTTTCCCCTTTGTCCCCTTCCCCAAATAGGATTTTTCCTTTCCCATGAACCAACTTCCCCTCCTTTTCACTCCATTTCTTCCCCTTAGCTACACTCTTAATGTTGTATGTTGTGGTTTTGTTTATGATATGTGGTTTTCATTGATGTCAACATTATTAGCATTGTTGCAGTGAAGGTTGTATATGTCGAGGATATTGAGAAAATTGTTAAAAGGAAGAGTTGCAGGTTGTCAGTGGAATAGTGAAGGTCATGAAGGTGTTTTGTTTAGTACATTTAAGATCATTTTTTGTGGTCTAAAGGGTCTATTTCTAATAGTATCTAGTTCATCTACCAAAATTTTCTGAGGTCTGTGTGAAGATTTGATTGTGCTATGAACAATTATGTTCTGACAATATTTATGTGGTTTCTTATTGAAGTTTATGTGACTCTAGGAATTTATGTTGTTGTGGATGCTTCTCTATTAGTTCTTGTTGCTTGTGGATGCTTCTAGATCATTCTCTATCTTTGTTGTACATCTACATTGATTGGTGTGCTCATGGTCAAAGATTTTGATCGGTTTTCATATTATTGGCTGACATGATGGTTGTAACGTGTTGCAAATCCTTGAAGATAAAAATTTGAATGTTTGGTACACTCGAGGATATTGTTTTAGGTCGCATCATGATATTAGTTGATGGTGTTGATTCACATTAAAAATTTATTTGTAAATTTGGGCCGACATTGTAAACTTTTTTTATACTTTTGGCCGACGAAGTTGTTGATATAATTTCATGTTTCAGATATATAAGAGTGTTTGTTTGAGTGAATTTAGTGTGTGTGTGGTGTAAAGGAAATCCAAAGAAAGAGAAAGTGTGTGAACATTGATTTATTCATTCAATTGTAGAGCAGAGTGTGAAGAAGTTTGAGCAAAGTGTGAAGAAGGTTTTCTGTGCTTAATTGGAACTGTAATCAAGCTTGTGTAGAAGATATTTTCTCAGTTCATACCCTATGGATCTAATCTGTATTTCTCTTCCTTGGGTAGTGAGCCCTCTTGTATTTGAGCAGTGAGCTCTAGGAAGTGTGCTTTAATGCATGTGCATTCCTATTATTTTTCATTATACTTTTAACAGGGTATAATATTGTGGACTAACATCCATCATGGTTTTTCCCCTAACAGGGTTTCCACGTAAAAATCTTGGTGTTCTTTGTGCTTCTAATTTGTTGATTGTTCATTCATCAGATCTGAGATTAAGTTAAGTAAAGTTTGAAAATTTTAAATATTCTATGACAACTGATTTACCCCCCCCCTCTCAGTCGTCTGTCATTGTTTTTCCAACAATTGGTATTAGAGCTTGTATGTAGAAAGTTAATGCTTATCTTTTCCATTGATTTCAAAGGAGAAGAAGAACAATTTGTAAAATATTTTTTGGGGGAGAAGAGAAATTGAGGAAAAGAGTCAGAACCTAAGGGGGAGTAAGTGTAGTTGTGTTGATGGTATTTTTCACATCATGTGTTGTCATCAATGCCAAAGAGGGATATTGTTGGATGTTGTGGTTATGTTGTTGATATGTGGTTGTCATTGATGTAAACACCATTAGCATTGTTGCAGTGAAGGTTGTATATGTCAAGGATATTGAGAAAATTGTTAAAAGGAAGAGTTACAGGTTGCCAGTGGGACAGTGAAGGTCATGAAGGTGTTTTTTTTATGTACGTCCAAGATCAGTTGTTGTGGTCTAAAGGGTTTATTTCTGAGAATATCTAATTCATCTATCAGAAGTTTTAGAGGTTTGCATGAAGATTTGATCGTGCTATGAACAGTTGTGTTCTGATAGTATTTATGTGGTTTCTTATTGAAGTTTATGTGACTCCAGGAATTTTTGTTACTACAGATGCTTCTTTGTTAGTTCTTATTACTTGTGGATGCTTCTAGATCATTCTCTATCTTTGTTGTACATTTGCATTGATCGGTGTGCTCGTGGTTGAAGATTTTTCTCGCAAGTGTTCAGGTTTTCATGTTCTTGGCCAACATGTTGTAGATCCTTGAAGATTAAAATTTGAATGTTTGGTGTGCTCAAGGATATTGTTTTGGGTCACATCATAATATTAGCTGACGGTGTATGATTCGCATTAAAAATTTATTTGTAAATTTGGGCCGACATTTTAAACTTGTTTTATACTTTTGGCCGATGAAGTTGATGTAATTTCATGTTGTAGATATATAAGAGTGTTTGTTTGAGAAAATTTATTGTGTGCATGGTGTGAATGAAAGCTAGACAAAGAGAAACTGGGTGAAATTGATTTATTCATTCGATTGCAGAGAAAAGTGTGAAGAAGTTTGAGCAAAGTGTGAAGAAGGTTTTTTGTACTTAACTAGAACTGTAATCAGGCTTGTGTAGAAGCTATTTTCTTGGTTCATACCCTACGAATCTAATTCGTATTTCTCTTCCTTGGGTAGTGAGCCTTCTTGTATTTGAGTAGTGAGCTCTAGGCAGTGTGCCTGAATGCATGTGCATTCCCATTATTTTTCATTATACTTTTAATAGGATATAATATTGTGGACTAACATCCACTATGGTTTTTCCCCTAACAGGGTTTCCACGTAAAAATCTTGGTGTTCTTTGTGCTTCTAATGTGTTGATTTTTCATGGTTTATTGTTCATTCATCAGATCTGAGATTAAGTTAAGTAAAGTTTGAAAGGTTTAAATATTTTGTGACAACTAATTCACCCCCCCTCTCAGTTATTTGTCCTTGTTTTTCCAACACTTAAAACTATGCAAAGCAACCTCCTTCATGTCCACATTCATGTTGTACCCATCTGACCATGAATGAGACAACTCAAACTTAGGGTTCTATGGATTCTTACCACTAGCTTTCTCTAAGACTGAAATCTCCTTTGAAGACCCCACCTCATCATCCCCTTCCCACTCCTTAGTAGAATCCCCTATTTCATAGCCAGGGAGGGAATCCTTTCCTTTACGCCCATTGGAAATCTTAGAAATTTTAGGGTTATACTTAGCTTTAAAAAAATTCATAATTAGGAGCATGAGCCCCTCATGTAAAATGAATTTTTTAGGATTTCTTCTATTCTCCTCAATACCATTTTCCAACAATAACAGTAAATATAATGGAAAGGAAGCCAAATTATTGTGCCTAAAATGGTTTTAAAGCATCAAATGGTAACCGTAGATGACCGAGAATCTTCCATCTAAGGTAAAATACCTCATGATAGCCAAGGTGACATCCCTCCACAGGAGCTTGATGGAGAGGCGTTCATACCCACCACAACCCATACTTTTGAGCTTCACCCTCTCTTTTCTTTTAAAAAAAAATTCCAGAGCACACTTCGAGGTTAACCGATCCCTATAAAATCTATTCCCCTTAATAGGTAACCAGATCACTTCATCAATAAATCTCTCCATGATATTCACCTCCACACCTTTAATTCATAGCACATGGTTGTTCCAACCCTTAATAAAATCCTCTATGATCTTTGCATCAAAACCATGCAGCTTAAGAAGAAAAGGGCACACTCCCCCCTTTTCAAGGATTTCCAAAACCACAACATTATCTCTAAATTCATCACAAGTTACAGGTTCTTATCTACAATGATCACCTCCCATGGTAGCAAGAGCTCCCCACACAATCATCTTCTCCTTTTTCTAGTTCACAGAAAAAAAAAGGAGAAAGATCCAGAAACAATGGAATAAGGTCCCCATAATCTTTGTGTCTAACACAAGGACTCCCAAAAATAGTTACCACATCCTTCAGCTCATTCCCACAAGATTTGGAATAATTACATGGTCAAGTGTTGAACTCAATATGTTTAATCCAAATAGGAAGGAAATAAAACAATAAATTTCCTTTACCTCCCGAAAGGACCACCAACTTTGCATAATCTTTGATCATGATTAATTAAGCTATAAATATTAATGGGGATAACATCATGAGGCTGCCAGCACTTATGAGATCAAACCCCCACATTTGTAAAACCATCAACTAAGGAATTTGCTTCACAAAAAACATGTGACACAATAAAATCATCAAAGGAACTTAGAAAGGCTAAAGTATCCTCGATAATATGTAGAACAGACCATGAGGGGGGATGCATCTCCTTTAAAAAATTTACTATGCTAAGTGAATCATCCTCCAACCATATTTTCCTAACTCTAGCCTCTTGTGTAAGAAGGAGGCCATGATAGGTTGTTGATTAAAATTTTGATATTAAGGGTATGATTCTTTGGTTGTTGGCTCTACAAGAAATAATCCCCACCATTTCACCAAAGGGTCACCCCTTAACACCAAGGAAAATCAATCTCAATTGTTGACACAGTAAGGAAAGACCCCGCAGGGTTTGAACCTTGGTTTTTGGCCCTACAGGAAAGAATCCCCACCACTTCACCAAAGGTTTCCCCCTATTGTGAAGGATTTGTTGGATTTTAGGGTGTTGATGGAATATTCTATATTTCAAATTGTATTTAAGCATTGTGTGTGGTTTGTGATTCATCTTTGGATCAAAGGAAGCATGTACTTAAATGTTTAATGGTGTTAACATGGGTTTGGTCGACCTTGGGTGTTTAAACTAGCTTTGTATGTGCTTCAATGTTTGTGGAAGCATGGAATGATGTGGGGATAAGTTAAGGTGAGATGTGGTCCACCTTCATTCCTCTCCATTACAAGAATTTTTTGGTACTAACCTATTTTGAATTTACATGTTTGAGGTACATAGCCAACCTTGGTGATTGTTCTCAAGTTTTTGGATGGTATATATGTGTGTTGAGTTGATGGAGTATTAGTGTATGAAGTGTGGGTGATGCAAAATTGTTGGTATGTGGCGACTGATCATGCTATATTGTACATGCCCGCATGTATCCTTGCGGGGGTCTGGGGTCGGGCTAAGCCTTGGGTGGGAGTTTGGGGGCAGTAACCCCCAAGAAAAATTTTCCTCCTAATTTTTCACATCGTCACCGGAAAAAGGAAAAATCCGATTTTGTAGAACCCAAATTTGGAAGCTTCTAAGCTTGTTAAAAAGGGGTTCGGATGGGTGTTATAGTATGATGAAAAACATGATTATTCGCAAGATTGTAATAGGTTTTTGCACTGGATAATAAAATTATTGGATGGTTGCGGTTTGGTGGATGTAGCTCGGATTGTGTGAACCACATTAAATTATCTGTATTATAATTTATTCTATGTGTGTTTTAGTTTCTATGTTTATTACTTAAATCTACATTTAATTGTTAGATATCTACCTTTCTAACCCTAACAAGTGGTATCAGAGTGGGTTGTGTTTTGATTATCTTCTATAGGAAGGTCTCATGGTTGAGTGGGAGTCATGGCAGACAAGGGTAAGAAGGTTGAGAAGTTTAATGGGCATAACTATCAGTTATGGAAAATGCAGATGGAGGACTACCTCTATCAGAAGGATTTATGGTGGCCATTGGAAGGGAAAACCAAGAAACCCCAAGCAATGTCTGATGAGGACTGGAAGATTTTGGATAGAAAGGCTCTTGGCAGTATTCATTTATGCCTGGCACAATCGGTGGTGTTCAATATTACAAAAGCAAAGACAACTCAAGAGTTGATGGAAACCTTGGCAAACTTATATGAAAAGCCTTCCACTTTGAATAAGGTATTTCTTATGAAGCGTTTATTTAATATGAAAATGGTAGAAGGTGGGTCAGTTACTGATCATTTAAATGAGTTTAATATGGTCACTAGTCAATTAACTTCTATAAAAGTAAACTTTGATGAAGAAGTTAGGGCTCTTTTTATTATGTGTTCTTTTCCTGAAAGTTGACATAGTTTGGTAATGGTTGTTAGCAATTATGTTTCTAGTTTGAATACAGTGAAATTTGATGATGTTGTTGGTGTTATTTTGAGAGAGGAAATTCGTAGGAAAAGCTCAGGTGGAACATCCACATCAGGCAGTGTTTTGAATGTAGAAAGTAGGGGCAGAACAAAGGAGAGAGGAAAAAATTCTAGAAATTGTGGGAATTCACGAGGAAAATCAAAGGATAGAGGGTCCCAATCTAGAGACAAGAGGGATTGTTGGTACTGTGGTAAGCTAGGTCATTTAAAGAAAGATTGTTGGTCTCAGAAAAATAAAGGAGACAAAAATGAAGGAAGTAAAGAGGCAAATGTGGTAAGTAATAAATCTGATGAGGATGCTTTGATTCTTTCCCTTGATAATGTTGATGATTCTTGGGTGTTAGATTTAGGGGCTTCATTCCATGCTACCCCCCATAGAAGTTATTTTCTTGATTATGTCCAAGGGGATTTTGGGTTGGTTTATTTAGGAGATAACGAACCCTGTCAGATTGTTGGAAAGGGAATAATCAAGATTAAGTTGCAGAATGGGAATCATTGGCTACTACATGAGGTAAGGCAAGTTCCAAAGTTAAGTAGAAATTTAATTTCAGCAGAGCAACTAGATTATGAAGGTTGTGTTATTACATTTAGTGATAAAAATTGGAAGGTCACAAAGGGTGCCTTAGTGGTAGAAAAAGGTGTGAAAGTAGACACCTTATATCTTTGTACAGGTCATATTGTTCCTTCTACTTTAATTGTTACGAAAAAAGATTAATGTTCAGGAACAGTTGTTGCAATTTAGCAGGTAGAAGATCATACAGTTGTTGTGGACTCTGAATCAACACTGTGGCATAATAGACTTGGGCATATGAGTGCAAAAGGTATAAAATTACTTCATTCAAATAATGTTTTACCAAGTCTAAAATGTGTTAATATGGATTTCTGTGAAAGTTGTGTGTATGGAAAACAAAAGAGAGTAATTTTTCTCAAGGATGGGAAGCAAAAGAAAGATGAGAAATTGGAGCTTGTGCATATGGATTTATGGGGACCAGCTCAAGTATCTTCTCTCGGTGGCTCTTTGTATTATGTTACTTTAATTGATGATGCAACTAGGAAGGTATGGATTTATTTCCTTAGGCAGAAATTTGATGTATTTGAATTTTTTTTTAAATGGAGAAGCTTGGTTGAGAATGAGATGGGTAAAAAGATAAAATTCCTTAGATCTGATAATGGTGGTGAGTATTGCAGCAAAGAGTTTGAAGATTATTGTTCCTCTAATGGTATTCGTAGGCAAAAAATGGTTCCAAGGACTCCGTAGGAAAATGGAGTGGTTGAGCGCATGAATAGAACAATAATGGAGTGTGCACGGACTATGAGATTGCATGCTAGGTTTCCTTTAAAACTGTGGGTAGAGACTATAAACACTGTTGTTTATTTAATTAATAGAGGTCCCTCTAATCCTTTAGGTTGTGTTATTCCAAAGGAAGCATGGAAAGGTAATAAGGTGAGTTATTCTTTTCTCACAACCTTCGGTTGTGAAGCATTTGCACATGTAGATTCTGAAAATAGAACCAAGCTTGATCCAAAATCAAAGAAATTTATATTTGTTGGCTATGGCATTGATGAATTTGGTTATAGGCTTTGGGATTTTGAAAATCAAAAAATTGTGAGAAGCAGGGATGTCATATTCAATGAGAAAGTGTTGTACAAAGATTTGTTGCTGCAGCATGAGAAGAAAGAAAATGATTATGCAGTGTTGGATGATATTCCAAACAATGATGTTTCAGTGGTTCCTCATGTTGGGAAACAACAACAACAACAAATACCACAAACTCTTGTTAGACAATCTTCAAGGATAAGCAGACCTCCAAAAAGATACTCTCCCTCTTTGTATACTATTTTGTTAACCAATGTTGGTGAACCAGAATATTATGATGAAGCTATGCAGGTGGATACCAAGGTTCAGTGGGAGCATTGAATGGAAGAAGAAATGGACTCCTTGCTGAAAAATCAAACTTGGGAATTATCCAAGTTGCCTACAGGTAAAAAGGTTTTACAAAACAAATGGGTTTATAGGCTGAAAGAGGAGGATGGAGGTAAGAAGAGAATTAAAGCCAAATTACTTGTAAAGGGATTTGCACAGAAAAAGGGTATTGATTTTGATGAGATTTTTTCTCCAGTTGTTAAAATGACTTCTATTTGTATTGTTTTAAGTATTGTGGCTGCTAAAGATTTGCATTTAGAACAGCTTGATGTTAAAACAACCTTTCTCCATGGTGATTTGGAAGAGGAAATATATATGGACCAGCCACAAGGATTTGAGGTCAAAGGTAAGGAGAAACTAGTGTGTAGATTGAAGAAAAGTTTATATGGCTTGACGCAAGCACCTCGGCAATGGTACTTGAAATTTGATAGTTTTATGGTTGAGCAAGGCTATAGCCGGTGTAATTTTGACCATTGTGTTTATTTTAAGAGGTTGGATAATGACAACTACATTATTTTATGTTTATATGTTGATGACATGCTTGTAGCAGGGTCTAACATGGATCACATAAGTGAGCTAAAACAACAGTTAGCAAAATATTTTGCTATGAAGTATTTGGGGGCAGCAAAACAAATCCTTGGTATGAAAATTTGTAGAGATAGGAAAAACAGACAATTTTTTTTATCTCATGCTAATTATGTTGAAAAGGTGTTGCAGAGATTTCATATGGAGAATGCAAAAGCTGTCAGCACACCTTTGCCTAGTCATGTTAAATTGACTAAGGATATGTGTCTAAAGACACAAGAGGAGGAAGAAAAAATGTCCAAGGTACCATATGCTTCAGCTGTAGACAGTTTAATGTATGCCATGGTATGTATGAGACCGGATATTGCACATGTTGTAGGAGTTGTTATTAGGTATTTGAGTCATCTTGGAGTTGAGCATTAGAATGCGGTAAAATGGATTCTCAGGTACTTGAGAGGTACATCCAATAAATGTTTATGTTTTGAGGGCTCTAATACTGATTTAAAAGGCTATGTTGACTCAGATTTGGTAGGGGATATAGATACCAGGCAGAGTACCACAGGTTATGTATTTATAGTTGGTGGGATAGCAGTGAGTTGGATTTCTCGATTGCAAAAGGTGGTTGCTTTATCCACCACAGAGGTAGAAAAGGAGATGATATGGCTACAACTTTTCATGGATGAGTTGGGAAAACAATAGGCTAGAAATTACTTGTTTACAGACAGCTAGAGTGCTATACATCTTGCAAAGAATTCTCCCTTGCATTCTAAAAAAAAACACATACAGTTGAGATATCATTTCATTTGGTCGGTGTTGGAGGATGGACAGGTCAAGCTGGACAAGATACATACAAATGTCAATCCAACGCATATGTTTACGAAAACGGTGACAAGGAAGAAGTTGAGCTCCTCTTCAGCTTCGGTTGGCCTTCAAGGTTGAATTCAAGTATAACAGAGCAGCAGGGTCCAAGGTACTTATTTCTAGTGGGAGTTGTAAGTGCAACAGTGTCGTCCAGGATCAGTCTCCAAGTGGGAGATTGTTGGTGTGTGGCAACTTATCATGCTATACTGTACATCCTAGCATGTATCCTTTCTGGGGTCTGGGGCCGGGTTGGGCCTCGGGCGGGGGTTTGGGGGTGGCAACCCTCGAGAAAAATTTTCTTCCTACTTTTTCACATCGTCACTAGAAAAAGGAAAAATCAACGAAAAAGGAAAAATCCGATTTTGTAGAACCCAAATCTAGAAGCTTCTAAGCTTGTTAAAAAGGGGTTCGGATGGGTGTTACAATATGATGAAAAACGCGATTATTCACAAGATTGTAATAGGTTTTTGCACTAGATAATAAAATTATTGGATGGTTGTGGTTTGGTGGATGTAGCCTGGATTGGGTGAACCACGTTAAATTATCTATGTTATAATTTATTCTATGTGTGTTTTAGTTTCTCTGTTTATTACTTAAATCTACATTTAATTGTTAGATATCTGCCTTTCTAACCCTAACAAAAATATGATGTGAAACGTGAAATTTTGAAATGCAATGTGAGATTTGAAGCCTAAGACTACTGGAAGCAGTGATCAAAAGGTGTTTACATTCTTCAGTTAGGTAGTGAATGATATAGGGATGTAGTGGTGGATCTCTTCTATTGCTCTGAGATGGATTTCTCATTGTAATAATCTTCTATATTCTTCTTTCTAATCTGGCAATGAGCCCTTCTTTCTTTTGAGTAGTGAGCCTATTGTATTCGATGTTGCTATTACTTTATATTGTGAGCTAATCCTCACTTTGGTTTTTCCCTTCTTAGGTTTTCCATGTAAATTTGATGTTCTATTGTGTATGGTGTTGATGTGTTTTTGTTTGAGTTATTTACTTACATGCTAAATCAGTTTAACAAATTAAGGACTAATAAGGATCTGAAATTAAATGAGGGTTTTGATTTTTTAATGAACAACCGATTCACCCCCCCTCTCAGTTGTCTTGTGCATTCAATAATTGGTATCGGAGAAAGGTTCCTTAGAAGAAAGCTTAACCGCTTGAGGTAGATCTATATGGTGTACAAGAAAGAGGCTCCTCTATTTGATGGGTCAGATTATGCATTCTAAAAGACCAAGATGGAAGGTTTACTTGTCTCTCTAGGGTTTGGAGTTTGTAATTAATTGAAACTAGATATACCATTCCTACAAATGGCTCATCAATTTATGATGAGATCAAGTCTTATGAGAACAATGGAAAATCAAGGTATGCTCTCTTGAGTGGTATTTCTAGTTTAGAACTTGTGAAAGTTATGAGCTACAAAACTACTAGTGAGATTTGGAAAAATTTGGAAAGTATCTATGAAGGAGATGATAAGGTCAAGCAAGCAAAGATGCAAAATCTAAAAAACTAAGTTTGAAACCCTATGGATGTCAGAGGATGAATATATTACAAGCTAAATGCATAGAGTGTTTGAATTTTTTAATTCCATCAAAGGTCTCGGTGGAAAACTTGAAGAAGATGAGGTGGTATAAAAGGTACTAAGAACCCTTACTAAATCCTATAGCTCTAAAGTTTCTACTATTGAGGAAGCCCAGGATTTAAATAATTACTCTTGAGATCATTTTTTGGTGCTTTAACTACTTTTGAATTAAGAGAGTTTGGTCCAAGTGATTCAAGAAAAGGGACTACTTTCAAAGTTGGAAAAGCAGAGAAGAATGGAAAATCAGATCGGGATGATCTTGATGAGGTAGAAGCAAATTTTGCGAGGAGACTGAAAAAGGGAACTAGAAAATACAAAGGTAAGTTACCTTTTAAATGTTTCAATTGTGGAAAGATTGATCATTATGCTTTAACATGTCCTATCAAAGCATCAATAATAAAGGTAAATCAATTAAGAGAAGTTCTTATGTTAAATAAGGTGCTAGTATATCTAATGATAAATCTGATTACCTAGAGGATGAGAATGATGAATGCTTATTCATGACTCTAAATGTTGGAACTAATTCTACTAACTATGAGAGATGTATGAAGGAAAGTGCTCTAGAAATAGGTCACAATGTTAAAAGAACAATTTTTACTACTTTTCATGCAAGAGAAGACAAAAACTACTGGATCATTGACAATGGATACTCAAATCATATGACAAGTGATGAAAGTAATTTTGTTAAACTTGAGAAGTTTGAAGGTGGTTTAGTCAAGTTTGGTGATGATAAATTTGCAAAGATATGTGGAAAAGGTTCAATCAATTTTTATGGCAAGGATAATACAAATAATGTTCTTTATGTTAATGGTCCTCGACATAACCTTCTGAGTGTAGGACAAATGTGTAGAAAAGGATATAATCTTATGTTTTAGTATAATGTTTGTGAGATCATAAAAGGATATGGAACTCTCGTTGTTGCAAGAACAAGGATAGATGGAAATGTTTATCAGCTCAAGGGTGCTAATGGTCAGTGCTTTATGACTCAAATCAATGAAAGTTGTCTATGGAATAGAAGAATGTTTCACATCAATTTTGATAGCCTAGTGAGGATCAATTCAGTTCAAGTTGTGAGAGATCTTCCAAAGATTACAAAGATTATTATGCAATTTGCAAGGAATGTCAGATTGGGAAGCAAGCTAGAAAGAGTTTCAAGATCAAAGAACATTCTACCATAGGACCTTTGTGCATACAGACCTTTGTGTTCCCACCAGAATAAGAATTTTTCAAGGTGACGGGTATTTCATGTTGTTAATTGATGATTACTCTAGAATGAATTGGGTAACTTTTCTCAAGGAAAAATTAGAAGCTCTAGATAAGTTAAAGGTATTTAAATCTATGGTTAAGAATGAAATGGATATGAAAATTATTTTTTTAAGATATAACAGAGGTGGAAATTCACCTCCAATGAGTTTAATAGTTTTTGTGAAGATCATGGAATAAAGAGGCGTTTATCAGCTCCTAGGACTCCTTAGTAGAATGGATTGGTGGAATGGAAGAATAGGATTGTTCAGGAAGTAGCAATAACAATGATGAGAGAAGAAAATCTACCAGATTTCTACTAGAGAGAAGTAATTCATACTACAGTTTATATACTTAACAAAGCACAAGAAAGCACAAATAGTTCAAAAACTCCCTTTGAGTTATGGTATGGAAGAACTACTATCAAATATTTTAGAGTATTTGGAAGAAAATTCTATATCAAGAGAGATGAAGAAAACTTAGGAAATTTTGATGTAAGATATGATGAAGGAGTCTTCCTTGGATACTCTACAAGAAGCAAGGCTTATTGGTGCTACAATAAAAGGATAAAAAGGATTTTTGAAAGTGAAAGTGTCAAAGTGGATGAAGGCTTTTATAAAATTTTAGTGATCATAGATGGATATGAATCAGATGAGTTCTCTTGCATAGAATAGGGAAAATATGAAGGTAAGGAAAATGAATCATAGAATGAAGAGGAAGAAGCTCTGAAAAGGGTCCCTAAGACACCTAAGTATGTGCAGAAGAATCATTCTAAAGATTAGATCATTGGTGACAAAAGAAGAGGTGTATTGACAAGAAGAAAGGATGTTATGATAGAAGAATAGGTAAATCTATGTCTACTTTCTAAATTTGAACCTAAAATAGTGATTGAAGCATGCAAAGATGAGTATTGTATCAAGGCTATGGAAGAATAATTAATGTGGATTGAGAATAACTAGACTTGGGAACTTGTCCCAAGGCTAGCAAACAAGAATGTGATTGGAACTAAATGTTATTTAGGAACAAACTAAATGACAATGGAGAAGTGGTAAGAAACAAGGCAAGTCTTGTGTGTAAGAGTTACTCACAAGTAAAAGGAATAGACTTTGAGGAAACACTTGCTCTGATGGAAAGACTGGAGGCTATTAGAATTTTTTTGGCTTTTGTAACACATAAGGATTTCAAAGTTCATCAGATGGATGTGAAGTTTGAATTCTTCAATGGTGAATTAGAAGAAGAGGTATATATCGAACAACTGAAAGGATTTTAGTTATCAGATAACCCTAATGTGGTATGAAAATTGAAGAAGGAATTATATGGACTCAAGAAAGCTCTTAGATCTTGGTATGAAAGGTTGGATAGATACTTGTTGTAGTAGGAATTCAATAAAGGTACTGCAAATAGCAATATTTATTTCAAATTTGAGAAAGATCAAATCTTGATTGTGGTTGTGTATGTTTATGATATAATATTTTGAGAAAATGAAGAATTGTGCAAGAGATTTATAGAGTAGATGCAGAATGAGTTTGAAATGTCAATGTTTGAGGAGATAATTCTTCCTTGGGCTAAAAATCAATCAGACAAAAAAGGTATCTTCATTTCACAATCAAAATATGTCAAGGAAATGTTGAAGAAGTTTGGAATGGAAGACTCTAAACTAGTATGCACTCCCATGGTCACTAGTTGCAAACTGAGCAAGAATGTTGAATCTCCTAAGGTTGATTAGAGAAAGTATAGATCAATGATTGGTGGACCGCTATACCTAACTATTACTAGATAGGATATCATGCATGTAATCCTAGATTTCAAGAAGATCCCAGAGAGTCACATGTGGTAGCCATAAAAATAATATTCAGATACTTGAAGGGCACTCTAAAACATGGCTTGTGGTATCCAAAATATATTGATTTTTCTCTAAGTTCCTATACAAATGTAGATTGGGTAGGTTGTGTGAATGATAGAAGAAGTACAAGTGGTGGTGCTTTCTTTCCTGGAAGTAGGATAGAATCTTGGCTAAGCAAGAATCAGGATTCAGTGTCATTATCTACTATAGAAGTAGAATATATTGTTGCAACATCATGTTGCACACAAGTGTTGTAGATGAAGCAAACATTGAAGGATATAAAAGTGTCATATGATGAGCCAATTTCTGTTTTTGTGATAATACAAGTGTTTTCAATATTTCAAAGAATTTGGTAATGCATTCAAGGACAAAACATATTTCAATCTAGTATCACTTCTTAAGAGAGAAGGTTGCAAAGAATGAGGTGAATCTAGAGCATGTGCCTACAAAGGATCAAGTTGCAAATATTTTCACAAAGGCACTTCCTAAAGATACATTTGAGTATCTTCAGGTGAATTTATGGCTTATTTCTCCTCCTTTAAATTAGATGCATAAGATTATGCATCAGTTTAGTAGATCTCAAGATTCATTCCTTGTTTTCGACTAATGTTGGTGGCTACCTCTTGGGGGAGTAGGTAGTGGAATTATTTGTTGTTGCAGTCAAGGGGAGCAAGTGTTTCCATTGTGTAGGAAGAGAGTAAGACTAAATCATGCAATGGTTTTCCTTTGTCAGTTGTGTCAAAGGATATGAGAAAAAAAATGAAAACTGTTGTTTGCAAATGTAACCCTTTATTGTCAAAGGGAGAGATGATGAAAGGAAAGAAAGTACTTATGATTAATGGAAAAGGGAGAAGAAAATAAAGGAAAATATGTGTTTCCCTTTGCCATTGATTTCAAAGGGGGATATATTTAAATGAAAAATTGTATGGAGAAAGAGGAATTGTTGGCAAGAATTGATGCTTGTGTAAGAGGGAGGAGTTTGCACTATTGTGATCAAAGTTGTTGTTTTTGTTGTTGATGTTTTTTCACATCATGTGTTGTCATCAATGACAAAGGGGGAGATTGTCAGAAACTTGTGTTTTCATTGATGTCAACAGATCTATGTTGCTTTGATGTCAACCTATTGAGATTCTTTGATTGGTTGCATTTTGTTGTCATTAGTAGTTTCATAAATGTCAACCTCTATTGTTTCTTTGATGAGTATGTGTTTTTGTATGTTCAACCTCTTATGTGGTTTAGAAGCTGAGAAATTGTTGCATGTGATGAGATGATATTTTTAGTGCATGGTTTTCAAGTTATTTTGAGAAAATTTGAGCAAAAGAGTGTTTAGTATGGTAGAGTAGTGTATAGTGTTTTTCTCTGCATTTCTTCATGATTGAATATATGCTTGTGGAGTTCAGATATGTTGATCAAAGGTGTTTAGAGGTGTTATATCTAGATTTTCATGTTTTAGACCATTCAACAAAAGAAGTTGTGTTCACTAGTATGTGAATTGTGAAGTAGTGTTGTCTGGGAGAAATGGTTTTGCTCAGCATTTCTCTATGTTATGGTTTATGGTCTTACAAATTTGGGGTTGTACTTATATCACTTATATGTATATTCCTTCGGAGTTGTTTGAGTTTTGGTGCTCCACAAGGTTGGGTTCATAAGTTACAGTATGTGGAAGGTTAATTAGTTGTACAAAATGATTACATTCTTCAAATGAATGTTGTTGTGAAGGATTTGTTAGATTTTAGGGTGTTGATGAAATATTTCAGATTGTGTTTAAGCATTCTGTGTGGTTTTTGAGTCATCTTTGGATCAAAGGAAGTGGTACTTAAATGTTTGATGGTGTTAACATGGGTTGAACTGACCTTTGGTGTTTACACTAATTGTGGATGTACTTTGATGTCCATGAAAGTGTGGTGTGGCATGTATATGTAGATTTGGGTCTAATTTAAGGTGAGATGTGGTCCACTTTGATTCCTCTCCACCACAGGAATGTTTTGGTGCCAACCTATTTTAAATTTGTATGTTTTAGGTGCATAGTGACTCTTGGATATTGTTCTTAAGGTTGTGGATGGTATATATGTGTGTTGAGTGGATGGAGGATTAGTGTATGAAGTGTGGGTGATGTGAAATATGATGTGAAGTGAAAAATTGTGAATGCAGTGTGAGCTTTGAAGCCTAAGACTACTAGAATCAATGAGAAGAAGGCGTCTACATTATTCAATGAGGTAGAAAATGATCTAATGATGTAGTGGTGGATCTCTTTTGTTTCTCTAAGATGGATTTCTCATTGTAACAATCTTCTATCTTCTTCTTTCAAATTTGGCAGTGATCCCTTCTTTCTTTTCCATAGTGATCCCTCTAGCAATGAGCCTATTGTATTCATTGTTGGCATTACTTTATATTTTGAGCTAATCCTCACCATGGTTTTTCCTTTCTTAGGTTTTCCACGTAAATATAGTGTTCTAGTGTGTATGGTGTTGATGCATGTTTTTGTTATTGTTATTTACTTACATGCTAAATTAGTTTAACAGATTAAGGACTAATAAGGATTTGAATGTTAATGATGGTTTTGATGTTTTAATGAACAACTAATTCACCCCCCTCTCATTTGTCTTGTGCATTCAACAATTGGTATCAAAGAAAGGTTCCTTAGAAGAAATATTAACCACTTGAGGTAGGTCTGGATGGTGTACAACAAAGAGGCTCATCTATTTTATGGATTAGATTATGTATTCTGGAAGACTAGGATGGAAGGTTTCCTTGTCTCCCTAGGGTTTGGAGCTTGGAAGTCAGCTGAAATTGGATATACCATGCCTACAAATGGCCCATAAATTGATGATGAGATCAAGGCTTATGAGAACAATGGAAAATCAAGGTATGCTCTCTTGTGTGGTCTTTCTAATTCAAAACTTGTGAAGGTTATGAGCTACAAAACTACTGGTGAGATCTGGAAAAAGTTGGAAATTATCTATGAAGGAGATGATAAGGTCAAGCAAGAAAAGATGTAGAATCTAAAAACCAATTTTGAAACCCTATGGATATCAGAGGATGAAGATATTACAAGCTACATGCATAGAGTGGAAAAAAATTTCAATTCCATCAAAGGTATTGGTGGAAAACTTGAAGAAGACGAGGTGGTAAGAAAGGTACTAAGAACCCTTACTAAATCTTATAGCTCTAAAGTTTCTGATATTGAGGAAGCTTGGGATTTAAATAATTACTCTAGAGATCAGTTGTTTGGTGCTAAATAACTACTTTTGAATTAAGAGAGTTTGGTCCAATTGATTCAAGAAAAGAGACTTCTTTTAAAGTTGACAAAGCAGAGAAGAATGAAGAATTAGATCATGATGATCTTGATGAGGTAGAAGCAAATCTTGTGAGGATATTGAAAAATGGTACTGGAAAATACAGAGGTAATTTGTTGACATGATGTTGTCATTGATGTCAAAAGGTTTCATTGATTTCAAAGGGCAGATCAAGTCCTGGAAGAGTCGGTGCAATATGATGGAGAGAAGAGCATGTTTTGCAGAATTACAATGTTGCTCAAAAAGATGCAAAAGTGTCATGAAATGTTGTCACAAATTTTCAGAGATCACTTCCAAGGGTCAGAGAAGAAAACTAAGGCCTAATTCAATATGGTTTTTTTAAGAGATTTCAATTGGTATGATTTGTATATCTTGAAGACAAAAATGGTGCTCAAAATTATTTTATGTTTGCTCTCAACCTCAATTAGGGTTTAGAAAATAAACCCTAGGTGTTGCAATCATGGAAATGAACAAGTTTTACAATTTAATGTGGACTATGTACAATCAGTTGTAGGTCACTTAAGTCACAAATTAAGCCATTGGTGTCATCTGAGAACTAGCACATTTTCCTAGTGCTACCAATTGGTTCAGGGGAGTGTCCATCGCAACAACCCTCCACATCATGGTTAGTGTTCACCATGACCATGTCCAATTGTGATGTGTGATATGCCCCTAAAGAATATCGACAATAGAGGTTGAAGGATGGAGATCAGATGGCTATCGCATGATGTCTTCACATTGCATTTTTACGTTTACCTCAACATGTGCTATGAGCGATGTGTGATAAAGTTTGATCAATGGATGTGATCGAACTAGTCATATCAAATGGCCTCCTACCATCCTGTAGCGTACATGGTGGGTTCTTGCCTCGCCCTTGCAGGATTATGGGCTGATGACAAGTGGACAATGGGACCCACAAAAAGTGACAAGGCCTTGGTAGTGGAGGATGATATCATCATGTACACATGGAGAATTGTGATTGCACACATCATTTTCTCACATTGCAATTGTGAAACAAAAGAAATGAATACGATATATGATATGCAAAGTAAGTGAATAATGACATCAACTTGGATACATGGAAGCATCCTGTTGTCCTACTAAAGACTTGGTGGGTCCTTGGTTAGCCCTACGGGAATGTGGGATAGTGACATGTGTGTCATCTAAGACAAGTGATGATGTTCTATTACATCACATGGCTCCTTTACATCACAAAAATAATTTTAGAGCCTAAAGAATTAGTGTGATAACTATATGCTATGTGATAGAGATTGATGGGTTAGTTTTAAAGAAGATCAATCAGATGATGATTGCATTAGCTCTTCACATCATGGGAATAAAGAATGATTCCCCAAGAATAGTTGTGATATGTGATGGTCATGGGATTGAAATCAATGGCGCCAGTGAAAAGGAGATCAATCCAACGAAAATGTTTTAAAGATGAAATATTAAATGAGAAGTGATGAGAAGTGACGAATCGTGGCATGAAGACCTAAGATCAATGGAAAAAATTCAAATTTGAAAGTCTTCAATGGCTATGATAGTGTGAATGAGGGTTTTGACTATAAACTGACACTGTGAATGAGTTTAATTGGTCCAACTACTTTAGCAACCAAATTTATTGGTGATAGGATATGTATAATAGTGATACAGACTACAAAGGTGAATAAAATTAGAATCAAATCTGATATACAAGGATATTGCATTAAATGCATATTAGGTTTAGGGTTTCATAGGTTGCTATGTTTAGAAAATTCAAAAAACTTGAATTGGATGTGTGAGTGTATGACTAGGTGGATAGGTGGCTTGTTGAAGAAGATAACAAAAAACCTAGTAGTGAATTTATACAAGTGTGTGTGTGTAAAGCTTGATGCAATGATTACAAGTCAGTGAAGGGATGCAAAAAGAAGACAAACAGAATTTGACTTAGAGTTGATGTATTTTGCAATTAGATTGAGCTCTTGAGGTGGAAAGAGAAGGCACTAAAAGAAAAAGTGTAGAAGCAACAAAGAGTGTATGTGTGAGCTCTTGAGGAAGATAGAGAATGCACTAAAATAAAAAAGGGAAGGTGTAGAAAAGAGAGAGGTGCAGGGTAGAGAATTGTGTTGCAGAGACAACAACAAAGGATTGTGATATTTTAAATAGGGTTGCAACATTGAACTATGTTTAATAGAACAAATTGTAATATTTTCATTGTAAATATGATTGGTGAGTTCCATCAGATAATTGGGTAGGTGCTCAATGTAGGGAGTTGGTGCTTCCTTGGAGTGGGTGCTCTTAAAACCATGGGATTGTTGTCTCCTTAGGGTTGGTGCCCTTAAACAATATACTCAGGAGATATTCATTGTGAGGCTGGATTAGGACAATAAATCCTAGTGTCTATTCTCATCGTGGTTTTCCCATCTTGGGTTTTCCATGTATATCTTGTGTTATGAGTTATTGTGTGTGTATGTGATGTAGAGCATCTACCAAAAACTACAAACCAACCAGGGGTGCTTCTGACCCAAACAACAACTGAGAAGATCAATTAGAAAATTCATCAAAAACTCACTTATCCTCTTAAAATCCATCAAATTCACTAGCCATTCACAAGGCTAACAATCATCAATTTCACCAAATCAGTATACCACACCTTTATTAGTCTCAAATCTATCTTAACCAGCATAAAAATGAATGAACCAAAACATTAACACCATTAGAAACTGAGAACCAATCACATCTTTCATTATTCATCAAGTTACCCTTTGTTTTGACAAAGCAAAGAGACTACATGTAATCCATTCAACCAATCCTTAACACGACTTGAACATCTAGTTTTGACTTAATCAAAAGCAAAAACATATTAGTAGACCCCAAATCAATCCACATAATCAATTTGCATACCGAGGTACCTTGATTCCACCATGCTAGGAAGCACCAAACCATCAAAATCTATAAAAATTCCTTCCTAAACCTCTCCAAATCCTGATAAATCTCAAACAACATCATTTAGGTAGAGTTAAATCCCAACACTCAAATCATTGTATTAACAAATTTCCACTTTTTAGGCATTCAAGGCACTATTTGTCTATTAGGTCTCCACACCCTAAATCGGGTATCTCTTCCAAACCATACTGAAAAAGCCCAAAATATTTTCACCTATATGAGCCCATTGTGACATACCACGACATATCAAAAGCTTTAAGTAGTTTTTTTTTAAGAAATTATAAGATTAATGGACTGTCCTCTAGAAAAAGCCTCAAATTAGGCCAAATTTACAAATGAAGTAGTCTTAAATCACCACAAAAATACCAAATGACTTTAAATAGTCTTTTAACCAAACTAAAAACTCAAGATTAATTAAATTTTAGGAATGGAAGGGCTCAAATAAATGTTGAACCACAAAACCCTTAATTCTAGGCTTAACAATTCAAAAAGAGTGAGAGTTTATTGAAAATGAACATTGCAAACCTCAAATCCACCTGCCACCTCTTCAAACATGTTTAATTATGACTACATATGAAAAATACACCATTTACCAACCTTCTCCAATGTATTTTCTTCATTTCATAACTTGTGGCACCACTTTTTGCATGGAAAACACAGAATTTATGTGAGGGCAACAATGTTGACTCTGTATTTTTTTCACTTCCTACCATAGCACACACACACCCACAACAAAAAAAAATTAACACACTACCTAATATCCCATTCCACTGATCTATTACACCTACATCGATGGAATGGTAGGTTAGCCTCTTAAAAGACTCTCAAACCCTTGTTGAGGATTTCTAACAATTTTTTGTATTTAGTCTCAAAATAAACTTAAAACTCAATGCAAACCCTTCAAATCATCTTTGAGTGAATTACAAAACACTATCCTTTCTAAGAAAATGAAAATAAAGGCCTTGTATTACTATGCAGGTCATACAAGATTAGAAACTAGAGAGAAAAACACAGAAAATTGCAGAATAGTGAGTTTTATTTCAAAATTTGTTTCCAAAATTACAAAATACTCCTCTTGCTCGCCCCCACTATGCTTTATAAGATATTTCCAATCAGTTTTTGTAACTACCCCTTCATCTTCATCATTCAATCCTTCCATTTTTCCCTTTGACCCTTCACATTCTTGCCTTTTTTTGCATTTTTTGCATTTTTACATAATTGACAACTCTTGCAATTTTTGCAAGTTTTGCTTTTTCCATATTTTTGACCACCTAGAGACCTATAAAGGACTTTATTACATTAATTATGACCTTCACATAACCTTGTTACATTGTTTTACATTTGAAAACTCAAATTTTACAATTTTTCCTTTTGAAGGCATTCAATGAACAAGGTGCTCCTACACCATACAACCAACCAACAAAAACTAAATCTAATTCCCTTTGGAAACATGTTGTATCAGCCTTGCTTGTTCTTTCACCTACAAATCAACTTCAATTTTTTCTTGGACTGCTTCTTCTTTCTTTCTCTTGAATCTTTTTTTGTCTTCATCTGGTTTCATCCTTTGCCTTTAGCTTTGTCTTCATTTATGACTTCACTTTGTCTTTGTCATCTTTCTTCTATGCCAATCAGGTTCATAATCATTCTTCTCATTCAAAAGGACACAAGACTACCCTTTCACACTCTCAACTTGCCACTAACTCTTTCTCTCTCAAAGGAGATAGGATTGTCCTCTCAACAATCTCTCCTCTTTTCCACAATTCATCCTTGACCTTCTCTGACCAATCATCTTTTCATATACTCCCATCACTGGATTACTCTCAAACTAACTTTGAACTCTTCAAATGATTATAAACTGAAGTCCTTCTTCAGACAGGTATCCATCTCCTTTACTGCATCACCACACCAACTCAACAAACTTCTTTGCCTCACCTAAGTGTCACCTCTTTTCTCTACCTAGTCTCTTGGCAACCAACAACCAAGTTCTCTCTTAACCTACACAAACACCAACACTTTCTCTCTGTAGCTTAGATGGATCAAGCACCTACAACCAACCAACAACTCAACAAACCAATTTCAGCAAACTACTAATTCAACAAATCCTTAGAATCATATAGCTTTGATACCAATTGATGCAGAGCATCTACCAAAAACCACAAACCAACCAGGGGTACTTCTGACCCAAACAAATAAGAAGATCAATTAGAAAATTCATCAAAAACTCACTTATCCACTTAAAATCCATCAAATTCACTAGCCATTCACAAGGCTAACAATCATCAATTTCACCAAATTAGTATACCACACCTTTATCAGTCTCAAATCTATCTTAACCAACATAAAAATGACTGAACCAAAACATTAACACCATTAGAAACTGAGAACCAATCACATATTTCATTATTCATCAAGTTACCCTTTATTTTGACAAAGCAAAGAGACTAGATATCATCCATTCTACCAATCCTTAACACAACTTGAACATCTGGTTTTGCTTGAATCAAAAGCAAAACCATATTAGCAGACCCCAAATCAATCCACATAATCAACTTGCATACCGAGGTACCTTGATTCCACCATGCTAGGAAGCACCAAACCATCAAAATCTATAAATATTCCTTCCTAAACCTCTCCAAACCCTGAGACATCTCAAACAACATCATTTAGGCAGAGATAAATCAAACTCCAACACTCAAATCACTATATTAATAGATTTCTACTTTCTAGGCATTCAAGGCACTATTTGTCTACTAGGTCTCGACACCCTAAATCGAGTATCTCTTCCAAACCATATTGAAATAACCCAAACTATTTGCACCTTCAGGAGCCCATTGTGACATACCACAACATATCAAAAGCTTTAAGTATTTTTTTAAAAATAAATTATCAGATTAATGGAGTGTCCTCTTGAAAAAGCCTCAAATTAGGCCAAATTTACAAATGAAATAGTCTTAAATCACTACCAAAATAACAAATAACCTTAAACAATATTTTAACCAAATTCAAAACTCAAGATTCATCAACTTTTAGGAATGGAAGGGCTCAAATAAATGTTGAACCACAAAACCCTTAATTCTAGGCTTAACAATTCAAAAAGAGTGAGGGTTTATTGAAAATGAACATTGCAAACCTCAAATCCACCTGCCACCTCTTCAAAAATGTTTAATTATGACTACATATGCAAAATACACCATTTATCAACCTTCTCCAATGTATTTTATTCATTTTATAACTTGTGGCACCACTTTTTGCATGGAAAACATAGAATTTTTGTGAGGGTAGCAATCTTGGCTCTGTATTTTTTTCACTTCCTACCACAGCACACACACACCCACAACAACAAAAAAATTAACACACTTCCTAATATCCCATTCCACCAATCTATTACACCTACATCGGTGGAATGGTAGGTTAGCTATTTAAAAGACTCTCAAACCCTTGTTGAGGGTTTCTAACATATTTTTGTATTTAGTGTCTAAATAAACTTAAAACCCAATGCAAACCCTTCAAATCGACTTTGAGTGAATGAAAAAATACTATCCTTTCTAATACAATTAAAATCAAGGCCTTGTATTTCTATGCAAGCCATCAAGATTAGAAACTAGAGAGAAAAACACAAAAAATTGCAGAACAGTGAGTTTTATTTCAAAATTTGTTTCCAAAATTACAAAGTACTCCTCTTTCTCACCTCCACTATGATTTATAAGATGTTTCCAATCAGTTTTTGTAACTTCCCCTTCATATTCATCATTCAATCCTTCCATTTTTCCCTTTGACCCTTCGCATTCTTACCTTTTTTTGCATTTTTTACATTTTTACATAATTGACAACTCTTGCAATTTTTGCAAGTTTTGCTTTTTCCATCTTTTTGACCACCTAGAGACCTATAAAGTACTTTATTACATTAATTATGACCTTCACATAACCTTGTTACATGTTTTTACATTTGAAAACTCAAATTTTACAATTTTTCCTTTTGAAGGCATTTAGTGAACAAGGTGCTCCTGCACCAGTATGTTTATTTCTCTGCATATTTAGTTCATTCCACACTAAAGGGATTAAAAGGAATTAATCAATTTAAGGTGTTAAAGGTATGAATTTTGATGATCTACTAATTCACCCCCCCTCTCAGTAGATTGTTGTGTTCCAACAATCAGTATCAGAGCCCTGGTTCCCTAGGAGAAGCTTAAACAACTCGGGTAGATCTTGGATAAGTGAACACAATGGCTAGTCAAGAGGGTTCATGTACAAACAAGGCACCTCGATTTGATGGATCATATTATTCTTTTTGTAGTATCATGATGGATACATATTTGGCATCCTTAGGGTTTGATGTGTGGATGTTTGTTAAGAATGGATATACACCTTCGGCTATTGCTCCTACCGGTGCTACAGGAAAGAAAGACTATGAGAACAATTCAAAGTCAAAGCATTCCATTCTTTGTGGTTTGACTAGCTCAGTATTTGTCAAAGTGATGCATTATCAAACTACACATGACATCTAGAATGAGTTTAAATTCATATACAAAGGAGATGATAATGTAAATTTGGCTAAGCTAAAAAATTTGAGGGCCAAATTTGAAAGCCTCATGATGAGTGAAGAAGAAAAGATTGTAGACTATCTTCTCAAAGTTGATGATTTTGTGAACTCAATCAGATGGTTTGGAGAATAAGTAAAGAATTCAATTATTGTAAAAATGTGTTAAGTTCCATGCCATCCAAGTATGACTAATATATTCACAAAAGAGAAAGCAAGAGAACTGGATAAACTCACTCTTGATGAACTGCATGGCATATTTACTGCATATGAAATGGGAGTGAGAAAAGTAGAGGCATCTAAAAGAGAAGTTGCATTCAAGATTGCAAAAAAGGAGAAGGTTGAAGTATCCAAGAAGGACAAGGAAGAAGCCTCCACATCTGAACATGGAGAGACTAATGAGGAAGAAGCAAAATTCATCAGAAGATTAAGAAGAACCTTTGACAAGTATATAGGTAAGTTACCCTTCAAGTTCTTTGAATGTGGTAAAGTAGGTCATTTTGTTGCTAGATTCCCTTAAAATAAGAAGGATAACTCAGAACAAGAAGATGGTAAAAAGAAGAAACCATACTTTCCTAAGAAGAAAAAAATCTAGAAGAAGAAGAATCTATACATTCATGAGGACAGTGATTCATCAAATGTTATTGATTGTTTTGATGATAAACAAGATTGTGCCTTTGTAACGGAAGAAAGAGAATCTATTTTCATGGGAAAAGACTATGAGGAACAAAAGAAGGAAAAGGTTGAGGATCTTGGTGAAGAAGATGAAGTATAAGGTGAAGTTGGCCTTGAAGGAGAACTCATATGTGCCTTAGAAGAGATTGATAATCTAAGTGTTGGCAACACAAGGGTAGACAACTGAGAAGGGGGGTGAATCAATTGTCTCAGAAATTAAACTTATTAAAATTATTAACCTTATTCTCAAATCTGATAAATAAACATGAAAGCATAAATCATCACCACATTAGAAACACATATAACACCAATATTTTTTATGTGGAAACCCTGTTAGGGGAAAAACCATAGTGGAGATTAGTCCACAATATTATACCCTATTAAAAGTATAAAAGAAATATGAATGGGGAATGCACATGCATTCAAGCACATTGCCTAGAGCTCACTACTCAAATAAAACAAGGCTTACTGCCCAAAGGAAGACACACTATCATATAGAAACATTTGGATTACATCCACAAAATTTTGAATTGAGAAAATAGCACTTATTTATGCCTGATTACAATTATGGTTAAGCACAAAACACTTCTTCACATTTTGCGCACTCTTCTTCACATGTCACTTTTTTCTTCAAATGATTAGAACATTATTCACACACAGCATTCACACTTCATTCACACACACTCATACCATGCCTTCAAACGGTAGAAACAATCGTTCATATATATCCACAACAAAAATTAACATCATCTATATGTCGGCTTCAACAAAATATAAAATATGTACAAATTTTTGGCCCAATCCATAAAAAAAAATTCAATGTGCACCAACCAATGTTGGCCACAACATAGTGAAAACCCAAAAAAACATCCTCAACATGAAAAACCTTCAAAAATTATGCCTCAAATATCCACAACACGCTACAATCACCCTGTCAGCCATGATCAAGAAAAACATGAACACAAAGAAGAAAATCACCAATCACAAGAAAAAACGATCAATGCAAACATACAACACAGATAGAGCACGATATAGAAACATCCATGAGAATTATGAATCACCACATAAGCATCTACAATAACTCAAATTACTAGAATCATATCATCTTCTTTCAGGAACACAATTGAAGCAACAGAAAACTGTCAAAACACAGATACTCATAACTCAATCAGATCTTCATGAGGATCTCTAAAACTTTACATGGATAAACTAGATATACTCAACAACAAACCCTTTAATACACAGCCTCTTATCATCAATATATTGAGCTAGCCATTAGACTAAACTTCATCGCATCACTGACAACCTGCAACTTATTTTATTACAATTTTCTCAATATCCTCAACATATACAACCTTAAATACATTAATGTTACATCAATGACAACCACATATTAGAAATATCCAACAATCTCCCCCTTTGGCATTAATGGAAACACATGATGTGAAAAACACCACCATCAATGCAACTTTCTCTTAGCACTTTCTGCCCCTTAGATTTTGACTCTTCTCCCCAAATAATTCATAGTTTTTCACATGACTATTCTCCCCGTTTGACATCAATGACAAAGATACACATTATCTTTCTCCACACAAGCTTTGAACCATATTTCTAAACATCTAACTACTCCCCCTAAGTAGCAGCCACCACAACATCAATCGGGATCAAGATATGACTATGAAATGCATAGAGTGATGCAAGTCAATGCATCTTAGTTCTAATTAGGAGGGGTAATCACCCCTAGTTTCCCTCTGAGATACTCAAAAGTATCCTTAGGCAATGGTTTGGTAAATATATCTGCAATATGTTCCTTAGTGGGCACATACTTCAATCTAACTTCCTTTTCACTCACCTTCTCTCTCAAAAAGTGAAACTTGATAGATATATGCTTGGTTTTCGAATGCAGCACTAGATTCTTAGAAATGTTAATTGCACTTGAATTATCACAGAATATAGCAATAGGTTCATTATACACAACTCTGATATCTTTCAACATCTGCTTCATCCACAATACTTGAGTACAATTTTTAGCAGCAACAATGTATTCTACCTCTGCAGTAGATAAAGAAATGGCATTCCACTTCTTACTTAACCATGAAATCAGCTTCTTTCCTAAGAAAAATGCACCACCACTGGTACTCTTTTTGTCATTCACATCTCCTTCCCAATCAGCATTAGTAAAAGCATTCAAAGTAAGGTCATCTTCTTTAGGATACCATAGGCCAAAATCAATTGTCCCCTTCAAGTATCTAAAAATCCTTTTCACAGTTGTCACATGAGATTCCTTAGGATCAGCTTGAAATCTTGCAACAATGCATACGGCATTCATGATATCAAGTCTAGTTTGATTCAAATAAAGCAATCCACCAATCATGGATTTGTATCTAGTCTGATTTGCTTTAGGAGAATCATCATCTTGTGTCAACTTACATCCAGTCACCATAGGTGTACCAACCGGATTTGAATCTTCCATACCAAACTTCTTTAGCAATTCTTTCACATACTTGGTCTGAGATATAAAGATCCCTTTATCTAGCTGAGTAATTTGAAATCCCAAAAATATTTTCATTTCTCCAATCATAGACATCTCAAACTCACTCTACATCTCCTCAACAAACTTCATACACAAACTATCATCTCCTCCAAAAAATGATATTATCAACAAAGACTTCAACAATCAAGTCTTTATCATGATCAATCTTGAAATACAAGTTACGATCAATAGTACCTTTATTAAATCCAAGCTTCAACAAATACTTGTCTGATCTAGCATACCATGCTCTTGGGGCTTGCTTAAGTCCATACAGTTGTTTCTTCAATTGACAAACCATATCTCCCTGATCATTCAAATGAAATCCATCAGGTTGCTCAAAATGCACTTCTTCTTCCAGTTCACCATTTAGAAATACTGAGCTGACATCCATATGATAAACCTTGAAGTTTTTGTAAGCAACATAAGCAAGAAATAGCCTCACAACTTCAATCCTAGCAATAGGAGAAAAAGTATCTTCAAATTCAATTCCTTCCATCTGAGAATATCCTTTACACACAAGTCTTTCTTTGTTTATAACAACTTCACCTTGATCATTTAGTTTGTTCTGAAAGACCCATTTAGTTCCAATTACATTTTTGTCCTTAGGTCTAGGAAAAAGAATCCATGTATCATTCTTCTCAATTTGCAGTAGTTCTTCTTTCATGGCTTCCACCCAATGTTCATCTTTGCATGCTTCATTGACACTATTAGGCTCAGTATTTGAAATCAAACAGTATTCTTCTGCAATTCTTCTTCTACTTTGAACACCTTTGTTCTTATCACCAATAATCTGATCTTCTAAATGATTTAGTCTTACATACCATGGAGTCTTAGGATGTTCTTGAACTTTAGGCTCTTGTGATCTCACTTCTACACTCTCATTAGTTCATTCCTCTTGATTTTCCTGATTCACCGGAATGATCTGAACTTTATTTGAAGTCTGAAATTTCTTTCCTTTATTTGAACTATCATTTTGATCATCTAAATCATATACACAGTTTTTGGATGGTCTAACTATGTCTTCATCAACCTTGACATTAGCACTCTCAATTACTTTCCTCAACCTCTTATTGTAGCACTGGTAGGCCTTGCTTTTAGTAGAATAACCAAGAAATATTCCTTCATCACTTCTAGCATCAAACTTTCCTATATCTTCATCTCTTTTGATATAGCATTTACTCCCAAAGATTTTGAAGTATCTAACAGTAGGCTTATGACCATACCATAGCTCATAAGGAGTCTTACCGGTATCACCTTTGATTTATGTATACACTCAAAATTTGGTCTGGAGAATATTACTTAAATATTGATTATTTAATTAATAAATTTTTATTCCTCTACTATATAAATAAATCAATTTTATTTACATAGCTCCTTTCCTCTTAATTATTCTATTCTAATTCACCACTTTCATGATTTAATTAAAATGAGCTAATCTAAATAATATTTTTATTTTAATTAACTTCCCTCTCACTTAATTCAAATTTTTAAATTTGAATTCCATCACATTTCTACATATTTTCTCTAACTACCTTCCACCTCACCCTCCAACTCACCATGTGTCACATGAAAATGATTATTATTATTTTCTAAATTGGATAATTACTCTCAACAATTTAATAACCTTGAGGACACATGGTTCCTTCATCCAAATGATTCCCTCTTACACTTGGAAAAACGGTTCTATTAAAGGGAGCATTTGCCTTGTTTTCTCCATCCTCTTCATTCTTCTCCATCGGATTCTCCAGATTAAATCTTGATCACTCATGGCTGCCAACTCACCCAATTCCTTGGAAAAATCTATAAATTGATTCCAATTTACAGCTTTTTCATGAGGAGCAATTGTATAACGTCACTCTATATAATTTCACTTGAGTTTTTAGAGTTTCATTTGCATTTTCAGCTTAGCTTTTAGGATAGTTTGTCAATTTGTTTAGATCATGGCTCCTTTAGTCATTTCATAATATAATTCAACATGTAGAATCAATCCTCATCTCATTTTCATTAGTTTAGTCTTACCTTGTCTTTCACTTCATATCATTTTGTGTATATCAGCTCATTTCACCATGTCATTTCACTATTGCATCTAGGTGAATTCTTAAATCATGTAGAGGTAGGTTCATAATCTGCATTGTAAATGGATAGGCTACTCGTTTCTTAGATGACATCTCAGTGGTTTGTGCAGGAACAAGATCTGAGAGCATGAATCACTTAGACATTTGAGAATAGAGGAAGATGACAATTTTTTAGGAAATTTTGTTATTGAATTATGTTTGATTAATTTGAATTTCCCTAATTTAATACTTTTCATCTAAGTGTGTTGTTGATTTGGTATATTCACACATATTTTTACACCACACACAATTTGTACCTAGTTGAGAGTGTAAATAGTAGTACTCACAGCTTCTCTCTAGTAGATATGAGGAATATTTCCTTCCAATATCATAGTCCTAGTAGCTTCTTGAATGGTCATGTTCTTCTTTTCCACAAATCCATTTTGCTAAGGGGTATGTGGGGCAGATAATTGTCTCTTTATCCCATGCTCTTCACAAAAAGAATTAAACTCACCAGAAGTGAATTCACCACCTCTATCTGATCTCAAACATTTAATCTTCAGACCTATCTCTATCTTAACCATAGCCTTGAAAATATTGAATTTCTCTAGAGCTTCAGATTTATCCCTTAAGAAAGTAACCCACATCATTCTAGAATAATCATCAATTAGGAACATGAAATACATATATCCTTGTAAACTTCTGACTCTAGAAGGACCACACAAATTAGTATGCACAAGCTCCAACACTTCATTTGAACAATGTTGTTTTCTCCGAAATGAAATTCTAGTTTGCTTCCCTAATTGACATTCCTTGCATATAGCATTAGTAGGTTTTATCAACTTAGAAATATCTCTCACTGCCTGAGTAGAACTTATCTTGATAATATTATCAAAGTTTACATGACACATTCTCCTATGCCACAACCAACTTTCATCAACTTGAGCAATCAAACAACTTTTACTAGTAGCATTCAGGTGAAAGATATTACCTTTTGTTTTTGTACCTGATGCAATCACATTTCTGGAACTCCCCAATATTCTACACTTTCCATCCTTGAATTGAAGATTGTATCCCTTGTCAACCATATGTCCAACACTTAAGATATTATGCTTCAAACCTTCCACATATAGAACATCATCATTATTATGCTTACCATCAAAAGAAATGGATCCTCTGCCACATATTACACCAGCTTTATCATCACCAAATCTTACAACACCACCATCATACTTTTCCAAGCTCAAAAATTTACTTTTATCACCTGCCATGTGATGATCTAACATCCACTATCAATCACGCATTCATATTTTTCTTCAACTCGGGCAGCTAGGGCTTTCTCCACATTTATGCAACTAGCAGATTCAATAAGTATAGGATCATTTTCCTTGATAGAAATAAATACCCATTCATCCTCACTTACATTCCCTTTATCAAATTCACCATCTGTCACACCTTCATCAGCAGCAAAATAACACTTTCTTTGGAATCTAGGCTTGTTAGATCTTAGAACTCTTTCTGGACACCTTGATGCAAAATGACCAATCTTATTGCAAGAAAAACATTTAATAGGAAATTTACCTTTATACTTACCTTCTCCTCTAGCTTCTCTCTTGACAATAAGTGCTTTGAAATCTCGTCTATTTTTCTTTCTTCTTCTTCAATCTCTCTCATTTCCTCCTCATACTTGAATATTTTTCTAGACTTTCACCTAGATCATATCTTTGCTTATCCTTTCCATAAATAGTAGCTTTGAATGCAGATTATGTCTTAGGAAGAGAATCACCAAACTCATTTAACTCAAAAGTAGTAAGCTTACCAATCAACATGTCTCTAGTTACATTTGTCACAGTCTGAATCTCCTCAATAGCAGTAGCTTTGGATTTGTATGCAGTAGGCAAGGATCTGAGCACTTTAGCAACAATTTCTTATTCTTCTAATGTTCCACCAGCACATCTGATACTACACATGAGTTCATTCACTCTCTGTATAAAAGAAGTAATGTTCTCATCATCTCCCATTCTCAACATTTCATATTTCCCTTCCAGGATTTGCAGCTTAGCAATCTTCACATGGGCATCACCTTCATATAAAGTTTCCAACTTTTTCCAAATCTCATAAGCAGTCTTCAAATCCATTACATTTGTCATCTCAGAATCAGTCAGAACACTCAACAATGCTTCCTTAGCCTTGATATTGTACTTGGCATCCTTAATGTCATCTAAAGTAGAAGGACCATTCTGTGGGATGATATATCTATTCTTTGTAATTGTCCAATAAGGTTCACGAATGCATCTCAGATGAAACTCCATGAAAATCTTACACAGGGAATAATTTGTTCCATCAAATCTCAAACTATCCTTCTTATGTGTCACCATCTCGGATCACCTCAAGCTATTAAACTTCTTTTGAGGAACCTGCTCTAATACCAATTGTTGGCAACACAAGGGAAAACAACTAAGAGGGGGGGTGAATTAGTTGTATCGGAAATTAAAATTATTAAACTTATTAACCTTATTCTTAGATCTGATAAATAAATATGAAAGCATAAATCATCACCACATCAGAAACACACATAACACCAAGATTTTTTATGTGAAAACCCTGTTAGGGGAAAAACCATGGAGGAGCTTAGTCCATAAGATTATACCCTATTAAAATTATAAAAGAAATATGAATGGGGAATGCACATGCATTCAGGCACACTTTCTAGAGCTCACTACCCAAATACAACAAGGCTTACTACCCAAAGGAAGAAACACTATCTTATAGGAACATTCAGATTACATCTGCAAGATTTTGAACTGAGAAAATAGCATCTGCTAATGCCTGATTACAGTTTTGGTTAAGCACAAAACACTTCTTCACACTCTGCTCACTCTTCTTCACACTTCACTTTTGGCTTTGAATGATTAGAACATTATTCACACACAACATTCGCACTTCATTTTCACACACTCACACCATGCCTTCAAATGGTAGAAACAATCGCTCATATATATCTGCGACTAAGATTAGCATCATCTACATGTCAGCATCAACAAAATATAAAATATGTACAAACTGTCGGCCCAATCCACAAAAAAAATTCAATGCACACCAACCAATTTTGGCCACAACATAGTGAAGACCCAAAACAACATCCTCAAACATGAAACACCTTCAAAAATTATGCCTTGAAGATCCACAACACGGTACAATCACCCTGTCATCCATGATCAAGAAAAACATGAACACAAAGAAGAAAATCACCAATCGTGAGCACAACGATCAATGCGGATGTACAACACAGATAAAGCACAATCTAGAAACATCCATGCACATTATGAATCACCATAGAATCATCCACAACAACTCAAATTACTAGAATCATATCATCTTCTTTCAAGAACACCAACTAAAGCAACATAAAATTGTCAGAACATGGATACTCATAACTCGATCAAATCTTCATGTAGATCTCTGAAACTTTACATGGATAAACTAGATATACTCAACAATAAACCCTTTAATCCACAACCTCTTATCATCAATATACTAAGCTAGCCATTAGACTAAAATTCACTGCATCACTGACAACCTGCAACTTATTTTATTACAATTTTCTCAATATCCTTGACATATACAGCCTTAAAGACATTAATTCCAATAGTGTTGACATCAATGAAAACCACACATCAAAAATATCCAACAATTATAAGAGGGGAGATTGTTAGTATAAAAAGGAGAATAAGCATCAAAAGAAGCTTGCACAAAAGGAGAATGAGAAGCTAACAAAAAATCTTGATGAATCTAATCAAATGATAGTAGGCTTGAAGTTACAAGTAGAGGAAGCCAAAATGATTGAAGATGTAGTCAAGTCTAAGTTACAGTCTGAAGTGGAAAAATCCATGCAACTAGAGGCATAAATAGTTGCATTAAGAAAAGGCTAGAGAACAAATAGATAAAGGCCTAAAATTGAAGGGAGTCTTAGAGATTCTTGATGGATTATTAAGCACACAAAAGCCTTCTAACAAAGAAAAATATGGTTTAGGTCTTGAGAAAGGAAATAGTACTTTTACCAGTGCATCTTCAAAACTATATGAGAGATTTAGAGTAGAAGAAAATACTGGTACAAATGGTGAGAAAGTCTGTAAGGAGAACACCTCTGAAGAGGAAAATAATAATATTAAGATAAAGAAAGCTGAAGAAGAAAATAATTCTGGTGCAGAAAAGAAGAACAACCAATCAGCTCCTTATCATCAAAAGAAGAGGAAGAACATACAAAGAACTAGTATTGATGGATTCACAAGGGTGAGAGATATAAAGAGCCCAAGACAGAGAAGACCCCCTCATCCTACTCAAGGATGTGCTATGACCAGGTACTATTCATACTTTTATGGGTACTATTATACATTTAATCAATTTGGTCATAGGGCTAGAGAATGTACAATCATTCCTAAGAGGAGTACAAATTTTGTTAGAAAAAACCCATTTGCTCCTTTAGTTTACATGAACATGTATTGTGTTACAATTGTAAGTTGAGAAAATTAGATGAGTCCCCTAATGCACATCAAAAAATGTATAGGTCAATGATTGGAAGCTTGGTGTACTTAACTACATCAAGGCCAGATCTAATGCAAGTAGTATGTATGGTTGCAAGATTTCAAGTTGCTCCCAGAGAGTCTTATGTCAATGTAATGAAAAGAATTTTTAGATATATATCAAAATTATTGTTGGCTATGGATTGTGGTATCCCAAGAGAAAATATTTTACTTTAACTATATATATAGATGTTGATTAGGTAGGAAGTGTAGTTGATAGAAGAAGCACTAGTGGTGGTGCATTTTTCTTGGGATAAAAACTTGTTTCCTGGATGAGAAAAAAGCAATAATCGGTCACTCTTTCAATAGCAAAAGCTGAATATGTAGTAGAAATAGCATGTTGTACTTAGGTATTATGGATGAAGCAGACACTCAAAGACATCAAGGTTGAGTACAGAGAACATATCTCTATTATTTGTGATAATTAAATTGCAATAAACATCTCAAAGAATCCAGTGATGCATTCTCGGACCAAGCACATATCAATCAAGTATCACTTCATAAGATAGAATGAAGTAGATCAAGAAGTCACCATGGCGTATCTTCCAACATAAGATCAAGTGTCAGACATATTCACCAAGCCTCTTCCCAAAGAACAATTTGAATACCTAAGGCAAAAATTGGGAGTGATTACTCCATCATATCACTAAATTTTAGTGATAGGGCATGGGTCCAGGGGGAGCTTCATAGATATTTCATTCATCCCTGGAAATAAAGAGAGAGATCAAGTTTGGTAAACTTGGTTTTACAAATTTCTAACAACTTGATGGTTGCAGATTTATGAACAAATTCTTTCTCTTTGTGGTGCTTGTCAAATGGGAGGGATATCTTAGGAAGAGAGTATAATTGGTTAAATGCATGGTGTAACTCTTTTCCATTGATTTCAAAGGGGGAGAGAGTGTGCAAATACTCTAATGGGAGAATTTGTCCAAAATGCTCATACAATTGAGCAAGGGGGAGAAATTCAAGCAAATGCTTTGATGAAAGATATGTCTAAGGGGGAGATGTTTTGTATATGCACTTATGATCAATTTATTTTAATTTGTATAGAGCAGTTCAATTTGTATACAATGGTTTCAATTGGTATCAAACCATTTTTAATTGGTACAATGTTGGTTTAGTTGTTGCAGAGCATAAATTGGAGCATTTAGAATTGGTACAAAGCATAATATTGAAACATCTTCAATTGGTGTAGAGCATGTTGAGTATTTATTTTTGTCATAAATGACAAAGGGGAGATTGTTGGCATGATTTTTTCATTGATGTAAAAAGGTGTCATTGATGTCAAAGGGCAGATCAATGAAGGGTGGATCAAGTTCTGGAAGAGTTGGTGCAATATGATGGAGAGAAGAGCATGTTTTGCAGAATTATAATGTTGCTCAAAAAGATGCAAAATTGTCATGAAATGTTGTCACAATTTTTTAAAGGTCACTTTCAAGGATTAGAGGAGAAAACTAATGCCTAATTCAATATGGGTTTTTTGAGAGCTTTCCATTGATGTGATTTGCAAATCTTGAAGAAAAAAATGGTGCTAAAAATTGTTTTATGTTTGCTCTAAGCCTAAATTAGGGTTTAGCAGATAAACCCTGGGTGTTACAATCATGGTGACCAATAGATTTTATGATTTAATGTTGACTCTATATTGGTGGTTGTAGGTCACTTAAGTCACAACTTAAACCATTTTTTGCATCTGGGAACCATCCCTTTACCTAGTGCTACCAGTTGATTCGGCACAGTGTCCATCGCAGTGACCCTTCACATCACAGAATATGCTCACTACGACCATGTCCAAAATGTGACATGTGATATGCCCCTGAAGAAGATCGACGATGGCTATCACGTGATGTCTTCACATCACATTTTGATGTTTACCTCAACAGGTGCTATGAGTGATGTATGATAAATTTTGATCAACATATGTGATCAAACTGGTCAAATCGAACAGTTCCCCACTAGCCTGCAAAATACATGGTGGGTCCCTATCTAGCCCTTGCAGGATTGTGGGTTGATGATGAGTGGATAGTGGGACCAACAAAAAGTGATAAGGCCTTGGTAGTGGAAGATGATATCATCATGTACATGTCGAGAATTGTGATTCCATCGCATTTTTGTTTCACATCACAGTTGTGAAATAGAAGAAAGGCATGTGATATGTGATATATGAAGTAAGTGAATAATAACATCAACTTAGACACATGGGAACATCTTGTTGTCCCATTGAAGACTTGGTGGGTACCTATTTAGACTTGCGGGAATATGGGATATTGACATGTGTGTCCTATGAGACAAGTGGTGATGTTCTATTGCATCGATGACTCGTTTACATCGCAAAAAAAAAATTAGAGCCCAAAGCATTAGTGCAATATCCATATGCTATGTGATAGAGATTGATAGCTCAGTTTTAAAGAAGATCAATCAAATCGTGATTGCATTAGCTCTTCACATAGTAGGAATGAAGAATAATTCCCCAAGCATAGTTGTGATATGTGATGGTTATGGGATTGAAATCAATGGCGCTAGTGAAAAGGAGATCGATCCAATGGCAATATTTTAAAGATGAAAGATTAAATGAGAAGCGACAAATCATGGTGAGAAGACCTAAGATGGGTGGATGAAATTCAAAAATGAAAGTCTTCAATAGCTATGGCAGTGTGAACGAGGTTTTCAACTATAAATTGACACTATGAATGAGTTTAATTGGTCCAATTGCTTCAGCGACCAATTTAATTGGTGACGGGATATGTAGAGCGACAACACATACTACAAAGGTGAATAAAATCATAATTAGATCAGATATACAAGGATATTGCATTAAATGCATATTAGTTTTAGGGTTTTGTAGGTTGCAATATTTAGCAAATTCAACGAACCTAAATTTGATGATTTCAATGTATGGCTAGGTGGATAGGTAGCTTGTTGAATAAGATAACAAAATCCCTAGCAATGAATTTGTATGTGTGTGTGTGTGTAAATCTCAATGCAATGATTACAGGTCAATGAAGGGATGCAAAAAGAATACAATTAGAATTTAGCTCAGAGTTGATGTATGTTGCAGATAGATTGATCTCTTGAGGCAAACACAGAAGGAACTAAAGAAAAAGTGCATAAGTAGCAGAGAGTGTATGTGTGAGCTCTTGAGGAAGACAAAGAATGCACTAAAAGAAAAAGGGAAAGTGCAGAATAGAGAGAGGTGAAAGGTAAAGAATTTTGTTGTAGAGATAGCAACAAAGGATTGTACAGTTGCAAATAGGGTTACAACATTGAACTATGTTCAATATAATAAATTGTAATACTTTCATTGTAAATCTTATTGGTGGGTGCCATCAGATAATTGGGTAGGTGATCAGTGTAGAGAGTTAGTGCTTCCTTGGAATGGGTGCTCCTAAAACTAGGGGATTGGTGTCTCCTTAGGGTTGGTGCCCTTAAACATTGTACTCAGAAGATATTCATTGTGAGGCTAGATTAGGATAGTAGATCCTAGCAGCTTTTCTCACTGTGGTTTTTCCCATCTTGGGTTTTCCATGTATATCTTGTGCTATGAGTTATTGTGTGTGCATGTTTATTTCTCTACATATTTAGTTCATTCTGCACTAAAAGGCTTAAAATGGATTAATCAGTTTAAGGTGTTAAAGGGATAAAGTTTGATGATCTACTGATTTTCCCCCCTCTCAGTAGATTATTATGTTCTAAAATAAGTTACCTTTCAAATGTTTCAATTATGGAAAGATTGGCCATTATGCTTCAAGATGTCCTATCAAAGCATCAAATGATAAACATAAGGAGAATAAAGGTAAATCAATTAAGAGTTTAGTTATCATGGTAAAGAAGATGTCAATTATCTGATGATAAATCTGATTACCCTGAGGATGAGAATGATGAATGCTTGTTCATGAATCTAAATGTTGGAACTAATTATGCTAAAAGGAGTACCATTCATGGTGCTCTCCTTTTAGGAAGCAAATTGGTTTCATGGTATAGTAAGAGGCAAGATTTGGTATTTTTGTCAACACCGGAATTAGAGTATATTTTTGCAACATCTTGCTATTATCAAGTGTTATGGATAAAGCAAACATTGAAGGATATCAAGATTTATTATATTATTAAGAGGGGTAAATTCTTTTAACCCTAAGCTATGAATCGGTGAGGTCACAAATGGGGGACCTCATCCCTAATATAAATTCTCAACAATTACAACCAAATGGAATTTGAACCTTGATGACAAGAATAACACAACCACCTAACCATCACACCATGCCACTATTGGCAAAGGCTATCAAGATAAAGTATGATGAGCTTATTCTTATTCTATGTGATAACACAAGTGCTATCAATATTTCTAAAAATATAGTGATGCATTCTAGAACCAAGCACATATCAATCAGGTAGCACTTTCTGAGAGAGAAGGTTGTAAATAAAGTTCAGTTAAGTTGGAGTATGTACATACAAAGGATTATATTGCAGAAATTTTCACAAAAGAAATTGCAAAGGATACATTTGAATATCTCAAGAAGAAGATAGGGTTAATTTCCCTCCTTGCTAGATGTATAGTTGGTGCATATGTTCAGGGGGAGTAATTGAAGTTATATCTTTATTCCCGGGTTGATGGGAACTACCTCTCAAGGGGAGCAAGTAGTGGTTGTTGCTGACAGGGAGATCTTGTAAGTTGTTTCAAGAAGGAGAGATTGTAAAAAGTGGGAGTCCTTTTTCCCTTTGTCCTTGATGTCAAATAGGGAGAAATTATGCTTGAAAGGGGGAGAGTTTGTTGGTTTTTTCATCAATGACAAAGGGGGAGATTATTGTAGTTTGGTTTTCATTGATGTCAAAAGAGAATTACAGTCTAGCTTTTGGTTGCCAGAGTCTCTAAGAAATGTTATGTATTTCTCTATTGGTGATTCTTTGCTCCTACAATTTGGAATATATCTTTATGTTGTTTCAAGGCATGTGCAATCCAAGTTTCAAATTATTTGAGTTACATGAAAGGTGATTTTGAATGTGATAGTTTGAAGATTGTGTTGGATTTGTGAGGATGCTCACAGAGGTGCAAATATTGGCTTTGCATTTCTTTGTATTTATAGATATGGTTGTGCAGATCAGAAGTTAAGTTTGTTAAGTTTTGAAGGTTTTATATCTAAATTTTCATATCATTATTTCTTCTACAAAGAAAGTTGAAGATGGCAAAGTATAGGACTATGTTGTTCGGTGACTGGTTTCAATGTATGTTGGCCTACACCAACTTATTGATGCATGAAGTTGTGAAAGGGATGTATGAGAGTGTTCATGAATATCATGTGATGTTTTTTGATGCTTCACAAGGTGTTGTATGGCTTCTCCAGAATAGGCTATGGTCCAAAATGAATGTTTTGTTGGGTTATGTTTTTTCCTAGATGACTAAGGTATGTTGAGTGTGTGTACCACCAATTCATGTTTGCGTAGAGTTTATGAATTATTTGAAGTATTTTTATGGTCCATGCTGACTCATCTAGGAGAAGTGCAAGTAATGTTTTATATTTCATTTGTACCACCAATGTTGTGAAGGCCGACATGCTACAAGTTTCATATTTTCTTGCTTATGGATGACCTATTTGAATTTGCAAAGTGTGCGGATTATGTCCTTTGAATACAAAAGGTGTGAATATTGTTTAGGACCAAGTTAAGTGTGTGTTGGAATGCACAAGGAATGTTCCTCTTCTTGGTGTTGTGTGTAGTCCTTTGGTTCTTTCCCTCTACACATTTCATGTTGATTGTTTTATCTTTGGCCGACTTACAAATGTAATATTTTTACTTTTTTAGGCTAACATGAATTGTAATCAATGTAATATCTTGTATGTATTATAAACCTAGTTGATCTAGGTTGGGGTAGTTGGGTGATGTATTATGATAATTGTGTAAGAGAGTAAAATAGGAAGAGCAGAAGTGTCAGATCCTATCTAGTTCCAAGTTGACCATATCTCTGTGATAGAAGGGAAGTGAAGAAGTGAGCTTAATTGTTTGTTGGAGGCAATGATCCAAATGAAGAACTTCTTGAATATTCAAAGAAGTGAGCTAGTAGGCAACAAAGAAGACATTTGTAGAAGAGACAAAGCAGAATTGCAATCATCAAAAGACAAGTGGCAAAGCAGAATTATAATCATCAAAAGGATTGAGCTTAATTGTCAGTTTTAGATAGTGGAAGGGTTGTCATTCTGTAATCATTCCTAAGTTTGTAATCAGTTCAAGGAGTATTAGCTTCCTTGGGAGTGACCCTAAAACCTATTTCCAAGGAGTAGTAGCTTCATTGGGTTGTAGCCCTAAAGCAAAGTTGTAAATGTTCTTCATATTGTGAGGCTAGATTAGGATAGTAGCTCCTAGCAGTTTTTCTCACCGTGGTTTTTCCCCTATGGGGTTTTCCATGTACATCTAGTGTTGTGTTTTGTTGTGCATTGTGTTCATCTCCCATGTTCTTGTTTATGCGGTAGATTTTAAAGTTTATATTTTCTTCGATGGATTTGATATTTCATAGAATACTTATTCACCCACCTCTTAGTATTTTGGCGTGTTTAATAATTCACCACTTATATCTATAGACAATAAATTAAGGATATGTGAGCATTTAAGGATAAACTAGGTGCCATATAGACATCAAAGTGAGTAATAAGGTTTTGATCATGCATTTACTTCTTTCCCACAATCCCAACATGGACACATGTCCTTTGGTGATAGATAGAACATCAAGAGGGGCTAGAAATTAAGCATGTGGTGATTTTTTTATACATGAGTCAACATGCTAATAAAGTCTAAACACTAGATTACAAAGAACTTGGAAAAAAAAATCAAAGATTTAGACTTAAATGACTATAGAGATATTTTGATGATTAAATCTAGTTTTATAGATGCTCTTGAACTTAGAACTTGATAACCAACCCAACAAATCAATTGAATGCCACAAGGGATTTATGGTGCTTTAAACAAAATTATATATGCAGTATATTTTAAATTTGTAACTCTAAGTGAAGGATCAATATATATATATATATATTGTAATGCTAATGGAATGTCACATATAAGCAAAAAAAAGGAGTATTTAAACTTCAAATTTTCAAATTAAATTTAAGTGACCAATACTACAAGTCATATAACCAACCTAGAAGGTGTAGGTGTTTAGTAAAACCATGGAATAAAAGGGCACACTAATGACAATTGTTACTAGAGGCAATTTATGGATCTACATCATAAAAATATCACTTATATTGATAAAAAAAAAAAAAAAAAAGCTAAACACCTACCCTTATGCCTTTGTTACACCCCAAACATATAGCATTAAATTGTGACCTCACACCTTTACCCCTTATATGGTAATCATCTGCACATGAATACCTATGATGAGCTAATAAGAACCTTACACCTTGGAAATGAAACCTACACTTAGAGTGAGTGGTGGAGGCTATATGATCATGCCTACTCTTTGATACTATGACACAAGTGGCACTAAGGCATGACAACCACTAATTAGGCTAAAAAATAGAACACTTGGCATAGTGATAAACATGACACCATGAAATACAGTAACGAGAAAACTATAATTCATTAAATCCATTAGGTGACATGAAAAAAGAAAGGTTCAATGGGTGAAAGACTCAAAATATTAAGAGAACCCACAAAAAAAATTGAATGATAACTAGATCACTAGTGACTCGGTTATCTTTTAGATGAATTAAGATGACTTGTTAGCATTGTTTTTAAACTAGTCAAATTTTAAAATTTTGCATCAAAATAATTTTATTGATTGTACCTCCTAGTTAAAAGGTCCCTAATCATCCTCAAATACTGAGTCTCTTGCCATTTCAAAGAAAAATCATTTGTTTTTTATTTTCAAAATCCTAGGGAGCAATTATCTAGATCACAGAAAATCACAAAAACAATTAAATTTCAAAATTTATAAAGGCTCATGCAAATCCATTTTATAGCTTGGTAATCTTGATGGTATTACACCAAATGTGGCCAACTTTCAAATCAACACACTTCCCAGATTGCAAGATATTAGAACTTTAATTTTTCATCGGTTAAGTTGTGGAAATAATTAAATTTTGAAATCTATGCAAAATGATGTAAAAACTCTTATAGGGATGTTTTTGGCACTATTCTGAACAATGTGGACCAGATTTTGGGTTCAAACACCTTTCCGGTTGCAAGATATTAAAGCTTCATTTTTTTGCCAGACTATCCACAAAAACAATTAAATTGACAATTTCACAAAAGTTGAGGTAAAGTGGTTTGACCGTGATGTTAGCAGTATCATTATTAGTAATGTGACAAATCTTTTGTGAAGAAATATTAATCCAATCAAAAGTTATGTCCATTTCCTCCTTAGCCACATTTGCAGGTTTTGCAGTTAAAATGTAGATGAGGATTTTGAAAAGTTCAAATAAAATCATGATAGATTACATTTCAAGCTAATGTCGATTGCAAATCCAAATTTTAACTTTTAACAATTTTTGAAGTTATGAGTTTTGCTTAAAATACCAACAAAGGAAGGCTCAAACTTTTGTTACCTAGAGTTTTGATTAGATTTATAAATTGTGGATACTTCCAAAAACATTAACAAAATCAAAATCAAAATGTTTTACAACTCATAACTCCTATCCAAATGTTGAATAAAGGAAATTAATACTCATCAACAATTCCACACAAGTTGGAAACTCATTTGAAATGTCGATGCAATGTGTAAGTTCATCTAAAATTGTCGATGATAAGAATAAAATCAAAGCTCATTGATGTATCCAAATAGGTTGATAACTTCCTTTCAAATGTCGATTGTGAACAACTATGAGAAAATTTAGGAATCAAATCCTAGATTTCGACACTTTTTCCTAGGTTAACAACTCTACCTAGAGTGCCGAAGGAGGTTATGTATTTTGTTTGAAATGTCGACAAAGTATCTTATCGGGAATTTTGGGTAAGTTGTTAATTCTTGTAAATGTCGACGATCAGCAATTCTATTCAACTTAACAACCACTCTCAAAGTGTCGACAAGTGTGAGGTTCTCAGTAGCTCTCAAAAGGTCGATAAATGGACGAATGAGGTAGTTACCATAACTACCCACAAAATATGCCTTCGAAGGACAAATATATTGAATAAATTCTTTCAAAGCTTTCATTCATGCCATGCAATCCTAAAATAAAAGCTTTGGAATATCAAATGGCATTCATTTGCAGGAGGAGAAACATATTGTTTTTAGATATTATAGTTGCAACGCATTGGTAGATATGCATTCAAATGTTTAAGCATTGATAAGGCATTGTAAACCGTTTGACATAAAACCTTGAAGATATGTCATCCTGTGGAATGCAATGATTACATGATGCATGTCATAATGGTCTTTTTGAATAATCTTTAGAAAATATCAAGAAAATGGGACTGGCAGATTGAAGATATAAAAGTGCTCGACTAGGCTCACTTACATGTAGAATGTCGAAGCACAGAAAAGACTTGTGAATTATTTGACAAACTGCCTCGAAGGAATGTCGTCTCATGGCATGTAATGGTTGCAGGTCATGCACAAAATCGATCTGTTGAAAAATCTTTTGAAACTTTCAAGCAAATGTAATCAACTATATGAAGCTCTAGAATAAGGTAGAGACGTCCATCAAAGCATGAGAAAATTCAAATTGTTTTCAGAAGTTGTAATGAATACTTCGTCACATACTTTGTAGCAGCCTCACGCCAAGCCTGAAAATAACTTTGACATGCATTCTTTCTTTTATAAGGCTGTAAAAATCTTGTCTCGAGCCCAATAATTTAATATACATGCAAAGTGTGAAGCTAAGGTGTGGAAAATGTTTTAAAAAGACGTCGTCTAATGACATGCAACGACCATTCGATATCTGCAAAATAAATTTGTTGAAAATTATTTAGAAACTCTTTTGGAAGTTGAAAAGCCAAATTTCATAAACCTATGCCAACATCTTCTAAGATTGCCAAGGGCGAGTAGTTATAACAGGTTACAAATTTGCATCAAGGCACAATAAAAGGGGGCCTTATCAGATATTACCATTACAAATTCTTTATCTAACATATCTACAAAACAGAGCAGCATTAGACAAGCACCTCCATTCCTGCGCCACAATGGGATCTTTGTCAGATATTTTAGTTGGAAATGCCCAGTTAGCACCCATGAAAAGTGTGGAAGTTGAGACAAAGGAGTTGAACTATTTTTGATAAAGAAATAAATGGGTTTTACAGGGACCCGAAACCACAGAGTATACAGATTAAAAAAGATTAAGCGTTAATAAATCCTAATACAAAATGGCTGCAAAAAGAAAAGAGCCAAGAAAGCACTGCAGCCCCCAACCCAAGGCCAACAAGGGCCACCAAAAAAACCCAACCAAAGAACCAGCAACAGAAACAACCCTGAACTATCCTAAGTAGTTTAGAGCATCAATAGCCTCAGCTTCGAGAATGTGCATGTCCTGGGTACACTTTTTCAGGGCCTGAACCATCTGGGGCGTAGGAGGCGCCTTCCTCTTCAAATTAGCTCTCGTCCTCTTCGAAATTCTAGTGTCCTCAATCCTACTTTTGTCCTTATCAGCTTCCAAATCCACGATCAGAGATCCCTATTTTGTGTTTTCCAATTTCTCAGTCATAGCATTGATGATAATGGCATTATGTTTCGCCATTCTGTGGTTGTGCTCCATAATAGTTTTCATTGTGTCTTTTATTTTACCAATTTCAACTTCCAAGCACTTAACCTTACCTTCATTATCCTCAGCCTCCGTCCTCATTTTATCCTCATTCCTCCCTCCCTCCCCAGTATTAAGGGAGTTGAATTTAACTTCCAAATCCTCTAGCTTGCTATTGAGGGCCCTATTTCTGAGGTTAAGATCCTTAATTTCATGGAAGGCCCACTTCATGATTCTGAAGTAGTCAACGACACCATTTCTAGCGATGGCCAGGATATCCCCAGGAAACTCACGATCCTGCTTAAAATAATGATCTTCAGGGTTGAGGTCACTAGGGAATCTAGGTTTGTTTTCTCTGTCTATGGCAGGATAGGACGAGAAAGAATCCTTGCTGGCTTCAAGGACCTCAGAAATATCCTCTGGGGTATCCTCAAAGTAAGAGACCAATTTATTAGCAGGGGAACCCTTTTGAATGGACTTCTCTATCAAAACAAAGCTACTGGGGTTTTTGACAATGCTTGTTTTCTTAAGCGGGGGTTTACACTGTAGGGTTTTCTTACCAGAATTGTTAGGGGAAGGATGATCTTCAATCCGCTCAGTGTCAAGCTTATTTTTATCCTCTGACACACTATTTTCCGTGTCATCATCTTTAGAGGCCAAAGCTGAGACAGGGTTGGATAAGGCCGGCATATTTTGAAAATGTTCATAAATAAGCCTAATAAGGCCAGTATGCAAAATTGGGTACTTCTTAGGATTCTTCTTATGATCTTCCAGGATATTACTCATGGAACAATACAGATAGTAAGGAAAAGAAACCCTTACCTTGTGATGGAAGTGGTTGAGAAGGGCGAAGTGGTAGCCGTATACCCTGGTGAATCTACCGTCCAGGGAAATGTATTCCATGATGATTCTGAGCACTTTTCTCCATAACGACTTAATCGAATTAGCTTCAAAGTAGCTGTTGGAGACTTTTATCAACTTAGTCTTCTCCTTATCTTTCCTATGGAATCTAATAACCACCTCATCAGAGAACTTTCTATCACGAAATAATTTCATTCCCTCTGTTGACATGCCAGTGACCTCCCCTATGAAGTTCTCATCCACTTAACCTTCCTCCCAAAAAGAGTTATTTCTTTGTTCTGCCAATTTTTCTCAAAGTATTCAGTGGCCTTCAAATCAGGCCCATGAAGCTTTTCAATGAAAGGGAGCAGCCCACCATGTTCAACTTATCTCCAGACCTTCAGGTTCCTCTTATGCATTTCATAGCTCTTCGGCTCCACCCTTTTCCTATCTCCTCCCATTGGCACAAGCACCTCCCTAAAATCTCTACCAGAGCAAGAGTACTAAAATAAAATGCTACTACCGAACAAAAGAGCCCACAAAACAGGCCACTTCTTACTGCCAATTAAAATAATAAACGCAGCCCCATCAAATCTAATGATGTTGATGTACATGACCCTACTCTCCATCATCAAAAAAAGTTGTTTTCCCATGCGTGATATCATATTCAATTAAGGCCCTAGTGTCAGCACCCAGACCCCTGAGGTTCTGCCACATGACCAACCCCTTCTGTTTAACCCCCTCATTAGCAAAAAAAATCGGCCACAGTACTGTTGGCTTCCCTAAAAACATGAGATATTTTTACTTTATCAAATTTTGCTAAAAGGGATTTAGCATTTTTGATCCAACTCTTAATAGTCCATGAAGGAGGGGACTTTCCTAGGAGGCAATCAATAATATTTTTTGAGTCTCCTTCAAGCCATAAATTTTTGAAATTATGACTAAGCGCTAAGTTAATCACTTGAAAGGCTCCAATAGCTTCCGCCACATGGTTAGTTTGTGATTTGAGGGAGATTTCCACCACCGCTAAAAAATTACCATTTGAGTCCCTAATCACCCCTCCACTTCCAGCCAACCTCGGATTTCCCTTAGCCACACCATCGAAATTGGCTTTAATCCAACCACTCGGTGGAAAACTCCAACACACCCCTTCCCGGTCTTTTTTAGCTAGTTTAGAAGCCCTTGACACATCATTTTTAATCTTCCACTCCTTAGCTATCTTTAAGTCGTATGGAGAGCACACCACTGCCTCCAGTTTATTCTCTTGTTGAGGAATGATATTAAAGTTTTCCATAATTAACCTGAAGATTTTTTCAAACACATTGTTCTCTAACGATTCCTTGTCCTTGAAGAGTCTGTTATTATGTTCCTTCCACACGCCCCGGGCTATATAGGGGAAAGTGAAAGCCCATAATCTTTGATTAAAAGGATTCAAAGAAGGAGCTTTCTATTGAGAGAAAAAGTCTTCAATAGAATAAGGAAACACCCATGAAATGTTCCAGAGATCTAGAAACTTACCCCATATAGCAGCAACAAATGGACAATGGAGAAACAAGTGATTTGCAGACTCCGCCTCATTCTTGCAAAGATAGCATCTATTAGGTATCTAGAAACCACGCTTACAAAGATTATCAACCGTAAGCACTTTATTTTGAAGAAGGATCCAGAAAAAAATATTGAATTTAGGGGTCAGATGTTTTATCCATGCTCTGGTCCAGAAAGGAGAGGGGGCTTGAGAGAGGGACAACAAGGAGATAGCCAAAGAAACAGAGTAGTTGCCCGAGGGGTTATCTGTCCAGACTAAAAGGTCATCCTGTTGATTCCTAATAGCCATCAGTGATGAGTGAATCAGGGAAAGCTTCAGGCTAATCTAGCACAAGTCCACCCAACCCCCATCACGCCAATAGTCCTTAACTTGAGTACCAAAAGTCATTTTTCAAATATCATCCCATCTATTAAACGTTTCATTGTTAATTAGGGGCTCCTTTAATAACCATTTGTCCTCCTATAACTTGGCTTGATTTCCACTTTTTATATACCACCCAACACCTAAGTCAATAATCTTTCTCCCAATAATCATATCATTCCAACAAGCTGATCCACAGGGCAGTGATGGAGAATCCAACAGGGCCTTAAGGGATCCACAATTAGCCATGTATTTACTCTTTAAAATGTCTTTCCATTCCCCATAAGACGAAAAAGACCTCCAAATTTTCTTCGCAAGAAGTGTCTTATTCATCATTTTGATCTTTCTTAGACCCAGTCCTCCCATCTTTTTTGGCCTACAAACAATATCCCATCCAATAAGAGGCATTCTCTTTCTTTCTTCAACCCTCGACCAAAGAAATCTTTTTTGAATTTTTTCAATAGCATCCGCAAATTTAGCAAGGATTTTGAAAAGACTTAAGGCATAAATCAGAAGGTTCTGAAGAGAAGCTTTGAGCTAGATTTTTCCTGCTTGACTAAGAAGATCTCCTTTCCATCCAGCGAACTTTTTTGTTGAACCTATCAACCAATGAACTCCAAAAGGAGTCAGGAGGTTTAAGGCCTAAAGGCAAGGCAAGATAAACATAAGGTAAGGAATCCCCTCTACATCCAAGGATTCTAGCTATCTTGACCTATCTGTGATCAGGGGTGTTAAAAAAGAAAAGAGAAATTTTATGTATGTTGACCAACTGACCAGAAGCCCTCTCATACTCGTCCAAAATTCTTTTCAGATTCTTAGCTTCAGTCACAGTAGATCTCCCCATCAGCATGGTATCATCAACAAACTGTTGATGTGAGCAAATCAGATTACTAGAAGAGGGCCTTAGTCCCACCAGAGAACTCTTATCAATCAGTTTTTTCAGGTTTCGCCCAAGACATTTAGCCATAATAGTAAACAAGATGGGGGAGATTGGATCTCCCAGTCTTAAACCTCTTGAATTCTGAAAAAAACGCGAAGGGGATCCATTCACCATAATAGAAATTGAAATTGTTGACACAAGTTGTTCCACTATCTGAAGGACTCTATTGCTAAATCCAAACTCCCTCATGATTTTGAATAAGAATTTCGAGTCCACACAGTCATAGGCTTTCGAGATATCCAGCTTAAGGAGAAAACCTTCAGTTTTGGATTCCAAAAGGGAATGGATATTCTCATGGATAGTGACAATAGAATCGAGGATCTACCTTCCAAGAACAAAGCCATTTTGCTAGAGAGAGATCAATGAAGGCAGAATTATGAGAAGCCTGGTGTCAAAACCTTGGAAATGATTTTGTTGAAAGAATTGCAAAGGCTTATAGGCATTAAGGCTTCAAACTCCACTGCTCCAGGTTTGTTGGGAATAAGGACCAAAAAGGTAGCATTTAGTTCCTTTAGGAGACTTCTTGATCCAAAGAACTCTTTGACTGCATTCACAACATCCTCTTCAAAAATATCCCATAACCATTGAAAGAAGAACATGGGAAACCCATCGAGGCCAAGGCCCTTGTTCCCTTCAAAGGAAAAAATGGTTTTTTTAATTTCTTCCCTAGAAGGAATAGCTACAAGCTTGGTATTATCTTCCTCCTCAACTAAATTAGGGATGGCCTCTAAAAGGTAATCTTGCTCTTCATGGTTGATTCCTCCACTCGCTGAGAGGAGATTACTATAGAAAAGGACAGCTTGTCTTCTAATGTCATCCTCCTCCTCAAACCGATTGCCATTACTTTCAATGTGAGAGATTTTATTGGTTGCCCTATGTTTTGACGCAGACAAATGAAAATATTTGGTGTTTCTATCTCCAACAGAAAGCCACAGAGCTCTAGATCTCTGTCTCCAAAAGTCCTCCTCTCTGGCTATAATTTCATGCATTTTCACAAGCAGCTCATTTTCTTTTTCCCTATTATCATCAATATATCCTTCCCTCTAGATTTTATCCTGAATCTCCGCCAACTCCACTTGAAGCTTGGATTTGATTCCAAAAATGTTACCAAATGCCTCCTTTTTCCATCTTCTTATTTTACATTTAACTTCCCTCAATTTCTTAGCCACCCTAAACATGGCGGTCCCAGGGACAGCAATATTCCACCATTTCCTTATTTCCATCTTCTTATTTTACAAAGTAGTTGAACTATTTGTTTAAAATGCCACAAAGAAATGTGATCTCATGAAATGTAATGATTAGGGGAGAGGGCCCAATAGTGGTTCACCCTACCTTTATGGGTTGACATAGCAATGAATACGCAACATTGACATTAAAAAATTATATCCCCGAGTGCTCAAGGATATGGACAATTAAAATATTTTGTTTCACCCGCATAGACCGAGAAAAAAGGTGTTATCAACATGCTTTTTGTTCAAGGGTCATAATAGACCCCCAAAAAAAGTTAAACCAATAGTGGTGCATTAAGTCATTTTTTTTAGTGCGTCAATGTGGTATCATATGATTTGTTGCTTTTTGAAAGTAAGGGGCATACTTTTTTCAACTATTGGGTCCTCACTTACAATTACTAGTTTCATATTTTTAAAATATTGGGCTTTGAATGTACATGTACTATGACATCTATTGGTACCCGCACCATTATTGGGCCCTCACCCCTACAGAATAGGCACAAATGAATTTGTTGAAATGGTTTCAAAAACTTGCAAGCAAATATGATTGGTAGCTACCAAATTGGGAGCATTGGAATTGTTGAGCTTCTACTAGATAGATGTTTTTGAGATGTTTTGGTTGCTAGTGCACTAGCAGACTTATATGTAAAATGTAGTAGAATAAATAAAATATGCGAACTATTTAGCACAATCTAATGATCACAGTGTTTGCAGCATATGGATTTATTGAAAAGATTTAGAAAATTCCAAACAAATGCATTTAACAAGTGAAAATCCAAACCATTATTTTCAAACTGAAGATTAGACTGTAAGTCAAAAGATCCCTGTGAAATTATCTACAAACATGAAATATAATTATCAGGGTTATGAGTTTCTCTTAGTAATTGAAAGTACACTTTTAGAAATCTCAGACATCAAGTTAGGCCACATCGGCTGCAGGACTTTTGGAAGACTATGGAAGAAGGAAACAGGTCACCCTTAGCATATTTTTTTGAAAATGGGTTAACACATGCCATCGATTTTCCTGTAGCAGTTCAATGTCTCAATCTAGTGTTGGAATGTATAAAGGAATATAATCTTGAGACCAAAGAGATCAAGACTATTGATGAAAAATTGATGGCCAAGTTAGAAAGTATCTCCATTGGGATCATTTTAAGGTTTCCCATCAAAGACCAATTCACTTGCATTAACAAAGAGATTGCTCACCATTTTAGTAAAAATAAAAACCAATGTCTTAATACCATAGCAAGAAATTGGCTATTGGTACCCAAAGGAGGTGGATCCCAGCTTCCAAAAACTTATCATTGATGATGTTACCAATATGATCGTTTTCCTTCATTGGCTAATGGGAAATGGAAACTCGACTAAGTTTGAGAAACGGATGTACCCATTTATCATTATAATATATATGAAAGGATCCAAATCATTGATTGGGGTAGCATTATCAATGATAATTTGTATGAACAATTGACTAAGTTTAAGTCAAAACAATATTTCCACATGTATTCCTAGTGATACATCCACCCCATAATCACTAATAACATATGGTGATTAAGGAGTAAGTAAATATAATCCAAAGTCAAGGAGTCAAAACCATGACTATTTTTTTTATTTTTCCATTCTTAGCATACTATTGGTGAATAGATTGGAACCTTAAGATTTTATCTTACAAACCTGACTTTGTCCAAAAAGATACAATTAGTTTCCAACAGTTGAGATAATCGTTTCTATGGGAAACGATTACTCTCTGAATTTTACAGAGGTACAACTCCCTCTTAGATTTTTAATAAAATCCCAAAAACTATAAATTAAAGTATCAATGTGCTTTTAACCTGAAAGCAAAAAAGGCGTATAAGCCCAATACTAGAAAGATTACCAATATCAATTATGATGAAATAGAAGCAATCACAACTACTGGTACAAAGGCCAGTGAACATAGCATAAAATATATTTAATGAAAATGGTTCAACTTAATATAACTCAAGAAAGAATCCAATCATTAAGATGACATAGTAATTCATTCACACAAAAATGATATAACTGAGAGAGAGAACAATTTAAACACAAATTTAAAATATTCAGTTCATCTCAATGAGAAATTAAATGTACACAAACACATAGAGACTTTCAATCATGTATGATATATTGAAATTGAAAGTACCCAAGTCCAAAACTGTTAAGAGAGAGCCTTTGGTTCATCTTAATTACATATATATTTAACAAGCAAATACATAACTGCTTCTTTATAAAAAATAACTATCCAATGATTAAACAAAGTCTTTTCAACTAGCATAAGTTTAATACATAACTGCTTCTTTATAAAAATAACTATCCAATGATTAAACAAAGTCTTTTCAACTAGCATAAGTTTAATAAAGCAATTGAACATGTCATTGGGGCAGTGCTTCATTTGTTATCCTCTCAGCTGACTATGTGGATGATGTGGAATTTTTCACCCAAAAAGCATGGAAAGCCTTCATGACTGTCAGCATCTCCTTGTGTTGGGGAATGACATGACATTCTTGGCCCTGAGCTTCCAAAGAGCTTTGTTTTCCTTTCCTACTTCAAGCTTCCTTAATAGGAAGTTATAAGTGCGGAAAACTAGAAGAGGATCAAATCAATACCGCTGAATTTTTTCATGCTTTTAGCATCAAATGGCCATTTATCATAGATACCATCAAATGTATTCTCAAAGACTCCTTTCAATATTTCTTCATCTTCATCCTAATTACTAACATCTCTTTTAATCTACAAGCCAATCTTTGAGTGTTGAATTTCATTCCTAATCACATTGCATTCTACCAATACTTTATCAATTTCTTTCATAATTTGTCTGACCATGAAGAGTTTCCATTTGACAATCTTCTTCCACATGAGGCATCGGTTGTCTACAATATTTGGGATAATATTTTCATTAACTAACTTTTCAAGTCCCAATTCCAACATCCCCTTAAGATCACCAAGGGTACTTGACCAAACTTCCTCTTCTTGTTTGGTTGAGGCGATGTATTTTTCTACTTTTTTCCTTTAAGGCATCCATATCCCTACACACTTTCTTCATGCTAGTAATGAAAAAGTTCCATTTGTTCAAAATGTCATTGGCCCACTATTATGTAGCTTTACTGAAGGCTTTATAATTCTGTAATTTATTTACAATCTCCTTCCCAGCTAATTATGAAGGATCATTTAAAACAGCTTTTGTTTGATCAATTGGCTAAGGAGCAATGTCTTCAAGCATTTAGTTAGAACTTTGACTTGACCTAAATTAGCTCATATTTTCTCTTTTTGTCCTTGGTTGTTCACTCTACCAATCTAGTTATAGTTATCTCGAAGTTATGTACATCTTTGTCTCTTGTAGGCCCTAAGTTAACTCTGGTGACATTAAAATCACTGGCAATGGCCTAACCTATTTCTTTTTTCACCAAAGGGTGAGCTACTTCTACACATATGTTTCTAATACTATCATCCTCCAACAATCTAGATATAGTCTAAATGTTTGGGCTTAGGAGTCCTCTGGATCAACTGACCTACAAGGTCTTTCTCTAGAAGATTCACTTGAACAATCTTCCTTTTCTTTGATAATTTTTTCTCAATCCAAGAGGAGGTGGTAGGTGCGGAAACTAATTTGGAGCTAGAGGAGGAAAATAACATTCTCCTCAAGGGAGGAGTAATAGATTGCTCTTGTTTTGGAGAGGAGGGAGGAGTAGGACCTACCTTAAGGTAAACATGTGTATCTCTACCAAGGGAAGGTTTAGGAGAAGAAGTACTTGCTTGAGATGGGGAAGTAGATACATTGACTGTTTCCTCACCTTCTTTAGCTACTTCCTTATCCTTGTCCTATTGAGGAGGTTACGGGGCATCTTCTTTGCAAGTTTTCTTTATAAAAATCTTCTCTAGAGGCTCATCATCCCCATCATCTTTTCCACCTGATGGTATTTGTTGTGAGGAAGTAGTCTATGCTTCTGAGGTTACAAGCGGTTTGCTACTTTCTCTTTGTGGCTGGGTATTTTGTGACTTTATTAGAGGCGCATGCTTTTCTGCATTCTTCCTAGCAACCCACTCTTGAGTTCTCTTTAAGACAACTGCAGTTTTAGCCTTAATGGTCTCAATTTCTTTGATGCTCCAGTCCATAGACATAATTGGTTGTACCTAGATGTGTTTAATAAATATAGGGTCCACTAGATTAGACTCATCATCTTCAATTTCTTGTATATCCTAATTTAAATTAAATACCCTTATTTTTCTTAAAGTCAACCTCATCCAACTTCTCTTTCTTACCTCATATTCATCAATGCAGTCAACCCAATAATCCTCTAGGTCAGGTATATGATGGAATCTAGGACCTACTTGTAGATTGTTCTTCACAAAATCTTTACTATCAAAAGGAAATATCCCATCATAGAATTGTAAATTGTATTTGACAAGGTCCCTTTCAACATTAAGCACATCAAACATAGAATTACAAGAGAAGTAGCCAAGTCCAATAGGGAATTGTATACCATCCCTCTTTCTCTCTTGGCACCATTTATTCACCTCTGCCACCTACTTGCAAACTTCTATCAGGACAAACTTTTCTTCCGCATACCTAGGGAGCTTCAATGGAGCACCAACAAACCCTTCTATCCTGATATATGAGAACCTTTGGAACTATATGAAATGGCTGCCATAAGTGTCAATTAACTATATGGCTTCAAGAGTAATCCTTAAACCAATGTCCCCTTGTACTCCCAGACCATCCTCATGGTGAAGGTGTCGTTGATTCTCATATGGTGATGATAGCTTTTTTCCCAATTGTAGCTTATCATAATAATTGAAAATTGGAACATCTTGACATTGATTTGCACTTGGCCTCAACCAATGCCATGGTCTGGTACTAGCAATAGCATAAATTAAGTATGAGGACATATAAAATAATTTATTGATTGGAAAGTGGATCATCATATGGTGTATCTGATCACTGATGAGTTGTGCCCAATCCAAGAATTGTGCACCTTCAAGAATAATTTGTATAAAAAATTACATCCACTCTCTGGATTCATGGACCCTCTCGTTACCCCTTCATCTATGCAGCAACACAATTATGTCAGAAATTTCATTCACAAAGTGATATATGTGTATATTTTTGGGCAATTAAGATATTCCCTTCTTGGGTGTGGCAAACCACTCATTGGAAATTACATTCTAGTACCGGCCCTTCTCTGAAAAAGCATAGTATGAAGTAGTAAAATCAAAATTTGAGTATGATTCTCCATGTGGGATCTTAAGACAAGAGGAGAATTTATCCCTTTATATCTTTACTATCGATCAATTATCACTCATTCTTATCTCATGTGTTTGGGGATTATATATATTAATACACTCCAATATTAAGTCTGGACACTGAATGGCCACTGAGAATGCGACAGCTTGTAACAACCCACTCTCAATTATTTTTTGGGTAATGGGTGGTGGGTTATCCTTCCCAATTCTATCCCAAAAATTGTCCATACTTACATGCCCTAATTTTGTATCTCCTATCTCTAGCATTGTGCTTGTCAAGCTAGAGATATACTCATAACCCTTTTATTTATATTTTATGGCAGGAAAAACCCTAGGGTATACACTCAACTTACAGTGCAGAACAAAATTATACTAATGAAGCTATCTACCTCAGGGTACAATTATATTATCCTTAAGAAAATTATGGCTCAGCCAAGAGAAAATGGTACCTTGAAATGTGCTTAAAGCTCCAAGACTTATCAGTTGCACAACTTTGCTTCTTTTGTTCCACTCCTATTCTACCTTCAATCCCTACTAGAATGTGCCTTCCAAATAGATCAAGTTACTTAAAAGTACCCGTGATTAATGTTGGAGTGGATGGGTAGTTAACATCCCCTTGCTAATGTTGGCGTGTGTAAGCTTTCCTATCTCATTTTTTGCTTCCAACTGCTTTTTAAATATTTGAAAAGAAATAGCTAGGTGAAAATTTATCGATGAAATAAGAGGTTTTGACAACCTAGTCGAAGACCGACATAGATTTTGAAATCATTATAAAATCTTGAAATGCCATGTCTTCAACAAAATTTTCATTGCACCATTCTTTTGAAGCAAAATCCTTCAAAACTAGCTCACCTTCGGAAGAAAACATAGTTTTGACAACCTTGTTGGAAACTATAAGGACCATCCCTTTTATTCTAAACTTATGTTACTCTATTGTGTAGACTTAGGGTGCATCATTTAGATGATACTGGACCCAGCAGTGTTTGAGTGCCACTGTACTTTTATTCATTTGATTCTAAGAGTAGATTAGTTAAATTCTTATGTGAATGCTTCTATTAAGGTACATGACTAAATCTACATTGATAGATACTATAATTTTTCATGCTATATGGGGTTGCTAAGGTCCACTAGTAATAAAGCTCCTTTCTTAGATCATTTGACTCATGTTGGTTTTGAATGTCTCCTATAGTATCCACTTGAGGTTCCCCATATCAAGTATTATGGCTAAAGTCATTAAAGGATCCTTAGAGGTTTTAATATAGTAGGTGTAGATTTGATCCCTATGGTACTGCTTAACTAAGGGAGATTAAGATAATAAGTAAAGAAGGATAGATGAAGAGTCTTAGAGCCTTCTCTGCTTTTGGGTTGTGCCTTGTCATGAAATTATGATCTGATCTTAGTATAGAACATCATACCATACTAACAGTTGGGAGATGCTAATAAAGAGTTAATCTGATGAGGATAATTGAACCCAGTTGTAGTTAGATTAATCTATGTATAATGGGTGATCCCACAATATTGGTTTACAACTTTTGGCCAAACTAGACACTGAAATAATTTTTTCTAACTAAATCTTCACTTTTGGGCACGGCTAAACCATGAAGAATTTGAAGATGATGCAAACTAGTGATTTGTCACATTTTCTCTATAAATTTTAAATATATTTTTTTCAAAATTATTTGAATCAAATTGCACTTCTTTTTCCATCTCCTTCGAAAACTAGTTTTTTTCAGTAAACAACATTTTTAAGGAGTGACGCTCACCATATAATGCATAACTTTTTTTCCATGAAGGATAAAATTCTAATTCTTTCACATTTAGATTTGTAACTAAGATATCTAGTGCTTCCAATTGGTTAGATAGTGGTTTATTGAATATTTTTTCCTTAATCAAGTTTTGAATTTAAACCAATTACAATTCAAATGTAGGCGGATCGTATAATGTATAACTTTTTTTGTATGTATCGAAATTCAATTTTTTTTATTGGATCAAGAACTTCAATATCTGGTACACTCATATTTTTCAAAAAAAAAAATGATAATTTGTTGTTTTTCCACATGTGCAGAATAGAGAGCTTGATTTTTGGTGAAAAACCTATGTTTAATAAAACTAAAAAACCAAATACATAATAAAACCAAAACATATTAAAATTATATTCGTTGGATAGCTTGTTCTAAGGACTACCATCATCCAATTGGGTCTATAAATTCTCCTACATTTTCATCCTCAACTAGAGCTTCAAAGCACAAAATTCTGGACTTTTTTGGTGCCAGGGGGTGAAAAGGTGGGAAAAGGGGGGTTCGTGCGAACCAGGGTTTGAAATTTGAACCCCCTTTCAAAAATTGTTTTCTTTGTGTTTTTTGGCAGGAATGGTGGGACCTTGCATTTAATTGGTTCACTTGAACCATGATTCATTCGAACCCTTTTTTGGTTCGCTTGAACCAAAGGGTTCATTTGAACCCCAAAAACCAAAATTTTTTGCATGGGGTCATTTTTTGCAACTTTTACTTCCTCACTCGAATTGTAAACCACTTTTGTGGGTTTACCCTAATATGATTGTCATTGTTGTCACAAGGGCATCTTATGATGTCAAAGGAGAGGCTACTAGAAATGAGTTGATTGTAGTCAACAAAGGCACCTCATTGAGGTCAATAGGAGATTTGAGTGATATTAGATGAAGAGTTGTTGTTTGAGGCCAAAAGGACTTCATAGATTATTAGGAAGAAGGAATCATTAGCCTTAGGGTTTCATTATAGCAAGCCTTAGATTGTTCCAAAATTTCAAACTTCAGACCCCAGGCTTACCTGTATCATTCGCTAAAGAGGAAAGAGTTACTCTCTTTTTTCAGGTAAGTCCGACCAAGCTTCAGGCTTCAGGCTTACTCTCTGCTGAAAGGTATCAGATTTCAAGCTTTGGTCATACCTTATATCGAATGCCTCAAAGTATGAAGAAGGTTTAATTTAAGTCCAAAATGGACAGGGACAATGAGGTTAAGTTTCCTATCAAAGATCGGCCTTAAAGCTTGTGTCTTAATGTGATGGTGAGTATGAAGCAAGTAGGAGTAAGGTTTGTAAAGGTGTCGGGAAAGAGATTGATAGGTGGACCAACATTACTTATCACTCTAAAATTCATACTTATAATATATTTGCCTTAGCATGTTTATAAATCATGATGGTGTGTTGTGGATAGAAGATCTCACTTACATTTAAAAGTTTCATGTATAATTAACCATACTTATGGCATATATAGAAACTAAATCTTAGGAAATCCTATTGAGGATGTGATTATATGTTAGAGATGTCAAAAAAGGCTCTTGGCTAGTATAGTTAACATCGAGGAGTATAAAAGTAGTTTACTTGTCTGTATGTTGAAGGTATCAAGAATCAGGCTTTGACGTTAAGGCTTACACCTTGAATTAAGGTTAAGTAAGAGGTAAAACGCATCAGTGAAGGCCAACACCCAAAAAGGTTTCAGGATCAAAGGTCAGAAATAAGTTTTATGACTTATCAAAATGCTAAATGAAGAAAGTGGTAGGGAGGAACCCTGACACCCAAAAAAATATTTTTGCATCACGGGTCGGTGTTGAGGTTTATACCTTAACAGTTTGGAAAGGAAAGCAATTGGTAAGAAGGAAGCCTAAATTCAAATGCCCAAAAGGGTTAAGGCTTGTGGGAGAAATATTCGGGCATCGTAATTTAGTAAAAAGGCTTATGCCTTATCGAAAGTATGGTAAGTGGTAAGGGTTAAGGGTGAACCCCGACACCCGAATTGGCTTTGATGTTCATGGAGTCGGTCTTAAGGGTTTGTTCCTTAACCATTCGTTGGGCATTCCCGGTAAGTAGAATGTTCAAGGGTCAACACCTAAAAGCGATAAGTTTGACAATGCTTGCAAAAGATTGTTTCGAACATCGTGGGTCAGAAGGATGGCTTACACCTTATCACAAAGGCATGAAGGCGATAAGGTGGAAGAGCAATCCCTAGTCTCAAAAAAGCTTATGCATGCTTTAAGTCCACGCTTTGGTGTTTCAGAGGTTGGTGGGAAGGTTTACGATGAAGTAAAGGAAAGTAGAAGGTAAGGGGTAAGTTTGATGATCAAACCCCAATAGGGTAAGAAGCTTTAGGCTTTCCTCTAAAGCTCTTTAATACACTTTAAGCATGAGGTAAGGTGGATACCCAAACTCCAACAATCGAAATGGTTTCCATCTTCGCGGGTCGGAGTTTACGCTTACACCTTAAATAAATACAAAGAGAGGGAAGGAGGTATGAAGCAACCCCAAACCCTGACTTCTGACACCTCAAAGGTGTTTCAAATATTAGAGTTTTGGTGGTTGGTGTGATGGTTTGTGAATGGCATGAAGGTGGCAAAGGGTAAGGTCGTTGGTTGAAACTCAAAAGCGCAAGATAGGTGGCACATTCCTTCCATTCCACAGAAGGATTGTGGGACCTAGTGTTTATCAGTGTGGGCTCATAGGGACATGACATGTGCCCTCGATGATAGGTATAAAGAGTCTCAAACTTTAGTTTTCAGGCGTACTCATTAAGGCTTTCAATGCAATACAAAAAAGAGATAAGAGGGATGAGAGACTCCTGACCTCCAAAAGAAAGGAAATGAAAAGTTATCAAAAAAGAAGAAATATTTCCACAAGGTGCTTGTATTGACTTGTGTTGACCATGCGAGTTGTAGGAAGGTGGGACATGGCTAAAAGTGATTGGATGAGTTGATTTGCATTGCTATTGTGAATCATTCTAACAAGATGATGTCAATGATTGTGTAAGATCTTCAACCAAAATTAAAATAGGTCAAATCGTGCAGTGGTGCTTTAAAACTAGATAGGTAATTGAGATGTGTTAGATCATGACGTGAATTTCAAGATTGATGGCCTACAGTCAAACGCTAGATTGTGCCAGTGGCTAGGTGAATGGAGCTAAGGCACAAAAAAATAATATATCAGTTGGTGGAAACATTCTTGTGTAGGAATGAAGGAAGCAGATGCTACCATTGACGCAAGGGTCAGCCATGTAAGCTAGAGGAGATCGAGCAAATAAAAAAAGAGAGAATTTAATACAAAATAAAACCCTATATTTGGGGATGCTAAAAAATTGTAGGTGGAATGAATTTGGTCATAGGTGCTCAGCTCAAGGGGAGAATCTTGTCGATGAAGAAAAGGGGAGGGAGTTCTTTTTCAAAAAATAGGAAGCGATGGAGAGAAAGGAAGGGAAAAAAATACACTACCATGGGAGATTCATGGGATGACTAAAGTTATTTATAGACTGGGGGATGGAGAAAAAGGATTTGAGGAGTAGAAGCAATGACTTAATATCCCCTCTCAGGCCATGGAGAATATTTGAGCAGGTATGGGGATCCATCTTTTGCAGATTTAAAACATGCCTACCTAGCATTTCAGTGCGTATAGATATTGTAAGAACTTATGAAAAGCAACAACAGGATCAAGAGACTAAAGATAGTACAAAAGAGAGAAAATATGAGAGAATATGATGATAGTATTCTCAATATGCATGAAGATGTACAATTACAAGCATGTACAAGGCTTGCTTATAAAGGCAAGCTAGGACACAATGAAGGGCCATGAATGAGACAAGTATCCCAATCATGTGTAGGGTAGGTAGAAAGAAATAATAGATAATTCCATGAAAGGTGGATCACCCACCTAAAGTGGAATTATCATGCCATGAAAAGTGGAGATAAAAAGGTGATAACTAGATCACACCACAAAGAGTGGAATTTCTCCTACACACACTTCCCTAAATTCCTAACTCATATCTCTCAATGTATGCACAAACCTAGATGCAAGATGCAAATAACTAGGTTTCACAAGTGCAAGCTATAATGATATGCATTCCCTAAGTAAGCTTAAGTAAAGTGTAATAAGTAAAATACTTATTTACACCAACACCCCCCCTTAAGTGCAACTTGGGAAATGAAGACTCAAGCTAACCATGCAAGATAAGATGCAAGATGGGTCCCGGCAACTGGGCCATGTTAGGTACCCATGTACAAATGCAATGAAATCTCTCACAAGTAGAGTAAAGATAGAAAAAACCAATGGGAAAAACTACCCCCCAAAAGAGAGATGAAATACAAAAGCCTATAAACACGGCATGAGAAGGACAAAACCCCATGTGAGGAAAAAGTCCCCCCATACAAGAGAAGAAGAGAGACAAAGTAGCTCCTCCTCAATGTACAATGTTCACCCATGGAAGATGCTCAAGAAGGAATGAAGAAGTTGCTCCAAAAGTGTCGAACAACATTCCTCCCCTTAGGAAGAAACAATGCCAAAGGTGCATGAATGAAGTCTCCCCAATCCACAAGTGAAGAAGGAAGAACCCTCAAAATGTAAGGAGTCTTTGAAATATGCTCAAATTTCCCTGTGGTGATGCTGAAAGATTCCTTTCCCAAACCATGTGAAGTTGCAATGGCAAGTGCAAAGTTTGCAGTGTAGTCACTTCCTGTAACCTGTGAGAAACCCTTTGCAACAATACTCCCATCAGCTAAGAAAGAAAACTCAAGATCTAGCAAGGATGAAGGTAGAACATACTCCAAAGATGCAAATGTCTCCTCAAGAGAGAAAGTGGCCTCCTCCAATAGTTGTACATATGCATCCACAATCACATCAACCTTGAAAGACTAATCATGTAAAGGAGGTTCAAAGTGTTCCCTCACAACAACTAAAGAAGAATCACCTTCATCAAAGAGAAGATATAAGTAATCAAATGTGTCTCCCAAATCTACAATGTAGGACTCCACAAACAAGCTGCCAATGTCTATCAAGTAGTCATCCCATGAAACTACTACTGGAAGACAAGGTATGCACTGTTGCACTGAATCATAAGGCACTAAAACTAGCATAACACAAGTATCATCAGGTACATCAATCAATGTAGGAGATGGAATATCAGCAATAGTCTCAAGAACCTCAGGAGTAGTGAGCACTCCAAGATTCAAGTAACCATACTCATTCTCAAGTGTGTCCACACTAGGGTCAACTGAATCATCGGTAGGAGAAAAATATGAGAAGGTGTAGAACCGAGAATGATGATCAACCTCCCCAACTACAACAAGAGCCCTGCTATGCAAATCCCGAACAATGACAGAATCTAGTGTGAACTCTACACTCTTTCCTGTACCACTGTGTAATCTGATAGATGGAAAGGATGTTCCTTGACAAAGTAGGCACACATAGAACATCATTAAATGCTCCACCTTAAATGTCAATAGATCCCTTCCCACAAACTTCCAAAGAAGTGTTGTTGGACATCAAAATGGGTGGTGATGAACAAGAATCAAATGAATAGAACATATCCTTGGAATAATTCATATGATGTGAAGCTCCTGAATCAAGGATCCACCTATTTGAATTGGAATCTGCAACTGCAAGAAATGCTTGCCCCTTACGTTTCTCATGTTGAGATGATGTAGATGAAGGAGATGAGCTTGATGTTGTTTCCATGAGAGTTGTGCCTTTTCCCTTAGAAGTAGAAGTGGAAGGATATGAGTCCTTCTCCCAACATGCATTTGGAAAGTTGATGTTGTTCTTCTTGAGGATGTTTGTCAACTCATCATTTTGCTTAACATTACAACGATGCTCCTCATGACCAAAATTTTTGCAATATGCACATGTTGGTTTCTTCAATTTTCTCTTTGAAGAAAATGATGATGAGCCTTTTTGTGGAGGAGTGGATTGTGTGTTCTCTCCTTGTGGATTTGGTGAAGATTGCTTTTGGCCTTTCCCTTTGCCTTGCTTCCTGTTTCCATGATTGACCACCAATGCTTTTGAAGTTGAAGACTTGAGAATTCCCATTTTCATCAACTTATTTTTCTCAAGAATCAAAAGATCTGTGAGAGCCTCAAAATATGGTGATGCGAAGTTGCTAATTGTCAATCATTGAGTTTGAAAACTTGAAACAAAGGCTGCATACTCAGCTGGAAGCTTGTCCAACAAGTTAAAGACTAATTGATCATCCCCTTTTTCAATACCACAATCTTTTAGTTGTGCTCTTAGCTCATTTTCCTTAGTGACATAATCCTGAATGGTGTCATAGGAGACCATGTTCAAGCTTGTATCCCTTAACCTTATCAACCTTGCCATATAAAGTAGCAAGCTTATCCCAAGCTTCCTTGGTTGTAGTACATTTATCAACATGGAAAATGAGATCATCTCAAATGAACTTTCTAAGTGTACCCAATGCCATAGAAGTTTTAGTGATCCAATCCATATATGCAGTTGGATCTGCCTTAGGATCTGTAGGTGCAGTTATGGTTCCATCAATGTAGTAAATTAAACCTTTTTCCATTAGTTTACTCCATGCACGTACTTTCCATGTAGCATAATTATGTGGAGTTAAGAGTGGAACTTTAGATGAACCCATCATGGAATGCAAGAGAACAAGAGAGAAAATAGGCACAAAACCACAAGAGAAACCCCCCCAAATTCACTCAATCATAGTGCCCCCCCAAAAAGGATGATTTTGGCACTTTATAATGCAGTGTGTGTACAATAGGCCACTTGCAACTTGGCTAAGTGGGCTTATGATTTTTTATTTACAACTTGCCACAAATAGGCTAAGAACATACTAGAACAATGAAGCAAAGACCTAAATTCAGATATATGCAATACAGGTGACAAATAGGCCAAAAAAGACCATATTCTTAAAGTACAAAATCCACTCAAGATTGCTTCAAACTGATTGTATATTCAAGAAGTAGACGAAAAATCATTCACTTTAAAAAAATATAGCACCTGAAAAGGAGTTCGTATGTGCCTAAATGGAGCCCCGGAAGTTGCAAAAAAGAGGATTGGATAGGTACAGTGTTGAAAAACTGAAAATTCTAGAAAATATTTCAACCAAAATCAAAAACTAAGTACATAGTTGTGAAGTACATGAAAAATTAGCCCAAATCAAAAAAAATTGCTCAGAAAAAGGAGCTAAAATGAGCAAGTTATTGGCCTCCAAATTCAGACTACAAAATTGAAAACTCCATTGGTGAGGGGGGCAAAAAAAATTTAAAATGCTGACATCATCGCTAACGTCGTGATGACGTCAGCAAAACACGCAATTAAATTTGACGGTTTACCCGTTGTCAAAAAAGAATATACTCCACCTATACAACAGAATATTCTATGGTTTAACTGGCTTAATTTTGACATGATATTGCCCATCACACCTCTGCATGGCTGGAGGAATCTTAACTGAATATTCCTACTAAAATCTAAGAGGAATCTCCGTCGGTTTTGTATTTGCAATCGCCGGAATCTTTTTTTCGGTTGCCGAATTTCTGAAAATTTTGTTGGCCTTTTGATCGCTGGCAATGGATATAAAAGCCACCTGGTTTTTCTCGACCGTCAGTGAATGAAATTTGTTGTCGAGTTTTTTAATCTGTCTGCCGCTTTTTAAAAGTGTGTCTGCCGATTTTATGAACTCCACCGAATTTCTTGAGAGAGGGCCGGATTTTTGTTGCAGCACCAGGATTTTTAACACCGTCTGTCGAAATTTGAGGACGTCGCCAGTAGGGCCACGACGGGGCCTACTTCCCATGCCAAGCAGCACTCTGTGGAGCCCGCGTACCCTCCTAGGTACTCTAAAGCCTGCAACGTTCTGCACAGGCAATACTCAAAGATTTATTTTTTTTATAGATTTTTCAAAAAAAAAAATATTACAAAGAAATTTGTCCATACATACAAATTGAAAAAAAAATTCAAAAAATTTCAACTAATCTCCTTTTTTAACAAAATTTTTCCCAAAACTATAGAGAAATTCATAAAATTAAAAAAATACCCAAATTGGCGAATTTTTTTGATCTAGAGCTCCCAGTGTCAAATTTTGACGAAACGAAAGGCTATCCTAACTAAAAATAGCCTTCTAAATCTGAATTTGAGGTCAAATCTGGTATAGGACGCACCAAAATGTCGGTGCTCCTCATATTTTCCTCTTGACCACCTTCACACGATCTAAGATCTCCCACCAATGGCTATGCAAAGAACCTCCAACTGCTCTGATACCATGTAAGAACTTATGAAAAGCAACAATAGGATCAAGAGATAAAAGATAGCACAAAGGAGAGAGAGAGAAAGAAAATGAGAGAATATGATGACTGTATTCTCAATATGCATAAAGATGTACAATTACAAGCATGTACAAGGCTTGCTTATAAAGGCAAGCTAGGACACAATGAAGGGCTATGAATGAGACAAGTGTCCCAATCATGTGCAGGGTAGGTAGAAAAAAATATTAGATAATTCCATGAAAGGTGGATCACCCACCTAAAGTGGAATTATCGTGCCACGAAAAGTGGAGATAAAAAGGTGATAACTAGATCACACCACAAAGAGTGGAATTTCTCCTACACACACTTCCCTAAGTGTCCAACTCATATCTCTCAATGTATGCACAAACCTAGATGCAAGATGCAAATAACTAGGTGTCACAAGTGCAACCTATAATGATATGCATTCCCTAAGTAAGCTTAAGTAAAGTGTAATAAGTAAAATACTTATTTACACCAACAGATACATTTGCATGTTGGACCATTTCGCGGGTATTGAGAGCACTGGTTGTGTATTACATACTTTGACTCTAGTAGGGATAACATTTGGGAGCCTTTGGTTATACCTAGATCGTATCCATGAGTGTTCAAGGACTGTTTTTTTAATTTTGGCTTCTATTGACCATTCCATTGATCTCAAGCGAAACCCTTGTTCCTAAGCTATCATATGGTGATTTAAATGCTAACCCTAAATGAATAGAACTCGGACTTCTACATCCTTCTTGGTATTCAAATTCCAATACAATTATCTATATATATATATATATATATATGATAACTGGTAAGAATAAAGGGTGTTAGAATGCTTTGTTTAGCCAAATTTGAGTATCACACCCATGGCATTGTTTGAAAGTTGCTTAGATAAATCTTGTCATGAGATACCATTTTATATTATCGAAATAGAAGCCCCATTTCATCATCATGGGGTTAGAATATTTCATGCTTGGGGTTTGGATAGAGCTCATGAAGCTTCATGATGCCAATATGGTAGGGTGGAGAGAAAAATTGATTCTTTGAGTTATATCATTGTTGTATTTACCTTGTGGTTAGAGATGGTCTTTGAACATCTCACTTCACTTGGATTGTTTCCTCGAAGTGAAACAGATATTAAGTCCTGACATTAAACTATCATGTAAACGTGTGGTGCATTGTTTGGGGATAAACTATCTTTTAAAACTATGTATAACTATATCGAGTTTTCTGATCCTTGACTTCACCTAAGTGGGTGGTAGCCGACAATGAAACTGTATGGGGTAAGAGGACCATAGAAAGGGTTGCATACCCACTCGTATAGTTTTAATTAATGGAATAGAGACACAAGATGAATTTTAGTAGAGAATTGAGTTTAGTGTATTTCAGTATTTTGGGTTATGAGTGTGACTGAGGAAGAGTCCTCTTGATCCTATGGATTATACCCCTTGTATTAGTTAACCAAGTGTTTGATGGTTGATTTTCCTTGAAGATTAAATATATGGATTGTCTTATTATCCCTTCACCCTATAATCTTACCCATGTTAATATGGTGTCCTTTGTATTGTGGGACTAAAACCACAACTATAATTATTATCATGATCTATTCATGTTATGATATGATTACCTTCATCCTAGATCATTCTTGATTATCTATTTTGGAAAGTAGCCATTGAGGGGCATTGCAATCGGATTTGTAACCATTGCTCCTTATTACATAAAAAGGATCCCTTGTAGTTTTATTGATGTAGATCTCTTTTATACTTAATACCATTGTGGGTAAGTCATGATGTATACCCTAGTACTATGTGTGATTGTTGGGAAATAAAATATGAGTTGGGAGAACTCAAGTTGTTGAACTACGGTTCCTCTATGAAATATATACGTAGGCAAGGCCGTTAGAGATGATCCCTCGAGGAATTAGGTATGGCCCCTAGATTTTTCTCTCTTTTCATTACTTTAGTTAATATTGTTATATTGTATTGGCATAGCTTGTGACTTGATGGTGTCTTCTGACCATGAATGTGTAGCAATACTAATTAGGTATGTCTTGATGATGTGAATCCCTTGTATTCTCTTAAATCCCTACTAGGGTTTCCTAAGTACTTTAGTTACTTAACTAAATATTATAATCTATATTTGGTCAAATTTCGTTATGATTTTCAATAATTGTGTGCTTTGGGAACAAAATTGTGTGAGTTAGTCATGTGTTGTAGTCAAAATTTGAAATTTGTGTTTTTTCCTTAGCTGTATTTTATTGCAAAATTTTTGGGCATTACAGAAACCAACAAAGGTTTTGAAACTTCCATAGAATTTTTCAATGATCTTAACTTTATTTTCATTGATATTTACAAAATTTGTGACAAGTGCTTCAGGCCTCAACGTAGTTCTAAAAAATCTATGAAAGACTGACTTTCAAAGGTGAACTTAGACTTAAACTTTAAATTGTCGGGTAGGAACATGGTTGTGACAACCTAAGTGGGGCCTGACAAGGTTTTGAAAACCAACGAGAAAAATAACAACTTTAACTTAGGAAAAATTTGGATGGGTGAACACAGTTTTTAGATGGGGCCAAAAACTGTGGTAACACAGACATGAAATAATTCCACAATCATTATAATTTATAAAAGTCAATTTCATATAATTTGTCATAACTAAAAATTCAAGCATTTATGTTACAAGTACAAGATCATACATTATAAAACCACACTCAAATTTACAAGAGAAGAGCTATTAGTTTATAAGAGTCATCTAATATTTCAATTATTAGGTCGCAAGATAGGAAAATACATTAACTCTTGTATTATAAGTCCTCCTTTGTTTCTTTTTTTTGCACCTGTAGAAGAAGAGAGAGAACATCATTGATGTGATATCCACCCTACCACAAAGCATTTGCTTCCCCATGCTACTTGATCAAAGAATCCCAACCCATCACAAAGGATCTAGAAGTATATGGCCAACATGCATGATGAAATCCAATTCACTATATGAACAACTATCAAGCTAGCATACCTATAGGATAATGTAACACATATCTAATGCACTCATCCATTGAACAAATTTATATCCAGAAGAGAATATAAGTCACTCCAAAGAATGCACTTATGAAGGTAAATCAATGACAATCAAGGTTTTTAGCATAGAATTTTCTGATCATCTCACTATGATATCTTGACATTCTATAAGAAGAATTAAAATAATATCCAAAATACAAGCCCATACTAACATTAGTTCAAATAATAAGTTAGGATTCCCAAACAAGATCATAACAACAAAAACCTTGTACTTCCACAAAAACACACTTGCACACAATGATCAGCCTAATTCACATTAGAGTTAATTAAAAAGTACAATATGAGCTTTCCTATATAGGCAAGGAAGAGGAAATCCACCTATCATGGGGATTGACAAGTGCCCTGGCAATATGTGGTATAAATGGGTGAACAAGTTTCCTATAAGTGCCAACCTTAGGATCACTTAGAGTGTGCAAAACACAACCTATTTGACCAAGTCATCAACCTTGATGTCAAGAGTTGAGTGACCTTTGAGGTGAGATGGAAAGTCTTCCAACCTCAAAAAGATAGCACATGAGGTTTACCAAATAACTTGGCAACCTATAAAGGCCTAAAATTTTACACATTTAGTTAGACAAGATGTCGTCTAACCTCATCAACCTAAGTACACTTAAGTATAGTGAATAGATAAATTATTCACTCTAACACCCCCTTAAGTGATACTCGGGGAGATCACAAAAGTGTGAATAGATAGAAATAGGTTTTGAATACAAGGCCATGTTAGGTATCCATGTACAAAGTTTCTCATAGAGTAGATTAATGGAGAAAACTTGGTGGGAACAAAACTCCTCTCCAAAAAGAGAAAGAAGGATTTAAGAACTTCTCAAAAGATGTCCCTTGATAATAAGAACATGATGATGAAGAACTCCTGAAGCATGTAAAATTTGTAAACTCTATCAAATATGGATTGGACTCTGGAATCAACGAATCTCCAAGAAATGTAGATCGAGATAAGAGATAAAAAACATTGCATCAGTGAACATTGGAACACTACTCAACCATGTACACAAAGGCAATCAAACTCTATGAAGTTAAAAATATAGATAGTATTGTGATTAGGAGTATTAGAATCTCAAAATGTGATCCACTGAAATAATCTCCCATACAAGAGATCAAGATAGAAGGTTTGTGAGACCTCCCAAAAAGAAGATTCCTCCAAAGCATAACACATCACTATTAATGCTAAGAGAATATGCAGACCAACTGAAATTAAGAGTGTGCAAGGAATATAGAGATGTACAAGAAACTAAAAAAAGGTGTGCATCAAGGCACATACATGAGGATCCACTGTTGTGATGGAAAATAAGGCAGCACACACCATGGGGTGAGAATCACGAGGATCCACAACTATGAAGTAAAATTGAGGCTCTACACAACCCCCCATTACACTTTATAATTCAATTTAAGTAGAAAATTCCAAATTCCCTCCATATAGAACACACATTCAATTTTGTGGCACTTTATATGAGTGCATTTACAAACTTATTCGTTGTCAAGTTCTTAAAATTTTATGTCATGAGGCATATTAAGAAGACATGTGCCTTACAAACCTCAAAAAATGATAAAAATTGAAAATTAAAACCTCCATTAAAAAATAACCCCCCTTTCATTTATAAGTTATTATAAAATGAAAAAAGACCCTATTGGAGTTAAAAAATCCACCTTGGTTTTCACATGCCTTCATTTTTTATTTCTCATTTTATTTCCATCATAGGCCCCATTGCCCTTGATCTTTTAAAATATTTGACATAAAACATAAAATTTTCCTAATGTATATAGCTGTTAAACCTACCCTAGTAAAAAAAATAAAGTCTCTAATTATCACTTTGAGATAATTCCCCTTTTTGAGGTACTTCCTCAGCAACATAAGGTATATCACCAAGAAAATACCATATCAAAGAAAGCTTCACAAAAGTCTTCTCGACAAAATCAATAAAAAGCTGATGAAAGTATCAATAAGACCCTCATGTTTCAAGGTGACTTACTCGAATGTCTCTCTAAAAGCCCAAAGAGCAATATATCGAAGAGACCTGGATACTTTGAAGTGAAAATTTAACTTGTCTCTTCGACAAGACACAGTAATATCGACACTCTAAGGATACAGAATCGCTTTGTATTCAAGAAACAAAAAAGCATCTCTTGGACATCGAGAGATTATAATAAAATGAATGATAAATTACTGGAAGACCACACCCGAGTGAGTACAATTGAAATCTCGAAGAGACATCAATTTTTTCGACTAAGGAATGAAGAAGTATCTTCGAAACTGCAAGAAAAAGTGAGAACAAGATGTCGAAGAGAAAAAAGAGCATCGAACAAACATTGATAAAACTCTCTTTGATTTTCTAACAACAGAAACTCAGCAACAAGCATATACTATCAAAGAGACTATGGGATATCGAAGAGAGGAAACCACAAGTTTCTTTGACACTTCAAAGAGGAAAAATGCATCAAAGAGACAAACCCATATCAAGAAAATACAAAAGGGGCTATTTGAAAAAATATTGTTAAAAGGAAGAGCACAGGTATGTTGAGACATAAGCTCATCGAAGGGAAATAATCACCAGTATCACTGACATTCTGATATCAAAGTACAAAGAAGGAAAATCCCAAAGCATAGCTATCGAAGAGACTTTGTGGGATTGAAGAGAAAAACTCAAATGTCTCTTCAACATTTTGAAAAGGGATCAAAGACATATCGAAGAAAGAAAAGGACATATTTGACAATGTAATAAAGGTCTCTTCGACATGATGAAATAATTTCTCCTCTGATTGACATGACTAATGAGGTCATCAAAGAGATAACTACCATTAATATTACAATTGATTAGAAAGGTTGTGCGAGCATCATTATGAACTAGAACTGGTTTGAGTGAGCCAAATCTTAATATATCTGACTCTTAAGAAATAAAAATCACTAAGAATTGTGGCTAAAAATCGAGGAGGCGGAGTTGTATGATAGTGAGCAACTCAAATTTTGTGGCATTAGTTCAAGTAAGTGTTCTTGGCTTAGTTGAACATATTCTAGATAAAAAAATTACTTGAAGTACTTTGCAAATAGGGTTTTGAGATGGAAAGAACCCCAGAAAAACCGAAAGTAAAAAGGAAAAAAATGGAGGCTATGCCATTAAATTAAGATCTAATAGAACAATGTCTCAGGTCTGGAACAAATTCTAGGAGAATAGCTCAATTGAATCCTTCATGTGAAAAATTGGAAGATAAACATAAAAATCTTAGAGATTTTTGGACTCCACAGAGAGGCTATGATCTGTTTATATATCATTATAGAAAGAAGTATAGACACAAACCTGTCTCAAATCCATGGAACATGAATTTGGAAAAGCTTGTGATGCCCAATGTGTTTGTCAATGTGGAACTAATTAAGGTGCTAGCTAAAAACTAAAACCTTAAAATGATGGAAATCTATTCCCATGATGGTTCACAATTTATCATCATAACACGAGATTATATCTCCATGGTTTTTCAACTACACACCTCCATGAAAACAAAATTGAGGATAAGAGATCTGTTGGAAGAGTATCGGACCATGGATACAAGTTTTAAGAGGTGGAAATTACCTTTGTACAGACCCAAGGGACTAGAAAACCAACTTAGAATATTCTCTAGTGATGAGAGACCCCTATTCCCTATAGATTTGTTTGAAGAATACTATCAATATACTTATTATTCAGCTGGCCAAGTCCTAGGAATTGATATTCCCATTGTGATGGCTATAGCTCCCATGGTTTTAGCAGTAGATATCCAAAGCCAAGATGCTAGGCCTTATGACTATGAAGAATACTTGTATGAGGTCATTAATACCCCGCTTATTGCCATTAAGAATAACCGTGATGCCATCAACTTCAAGCAACACTCTCTACTCATGCATATGATATTATATGAAGAACATGCAATGGGCATGTGGGGAGAGGAGTTAATAATCAAATATTTGGATAGTGATGAAAATATAAGACCATTTCAGATGTGGACGTTCATATGGGATAGTAGATGTGGGAGATCCCACTACTTATATTTTGAAGAATATTTCATGAAACCCTTGTATAAGATGCTTGGCCATAAATGTGATTACAATTTGTCTCCAAAGATACAGATATTTCTCAGACCAAAGGAGAAAAACCCTGAGGGAAAGATAAGCCACAATTGGGGGGATTGGCATGCATTTGAATATTGTATAGTGATTAGAGTATATGGGTTCGAGGCAATTGCATTTTTATTGCCTAAGATTGTACCTGACAGGGTTGCATACCTGGAGATTGTGAGGCAATTGGCCTTTCAGACTTCATTCACCTCAAAAGCTATGGAAGGAAATATCTCATGCCTTCTACTTTATGTTTCGGTGATTTTACTATCATCATTGATAAAGGGTATGAATCAATTGGTAGCAAAATAGATTATTATGGCATGCCATTGGGAAATAAGAGGGAGAAATTTGACCCAGAGCACTTTATTCATGATGTCAACATGACACAGAAACTGAAAAGATATGAACATGATTTTTTTGTGGATGATGTCATTAGAAATTGTGACAGAACTCAAGTAATGATGAGGAAGGTTGCATACAATAGGGTAGTTATGGTAGAAGCATGGAAGAGGGACCATAACCCATCATATTTAGATGCCTTTCGTGAGATATTAGATCTCATGAATAGAATTGAGCAATTAATTTTGCATGAGGAGGAGTTAACTAATGATGTACCACTCATGGCCTTTGAGAAAGGGAAAGCTCCTTGCTCAAAAAGGCAGGATGAGAGCATAAGACCTTTAAGTCATTTATCACCATAGCCTACTCCAAAGGTTAGCTTCTCAGCTGATACTCCTATTATTGTCGAGGATAGCATTGAGGAAGAAAATGAGGTTAAACATATCACCATTCCCACTATCCCCCAATATGAAGTACCACCAAAGAGAAATGTGATCACCTTTGAAGCTTCTGATGATGTGAGACATCATGATAGCCAGGAATTCATTGTGGATGATACATTTTTTTGAACTCCTAAGTTTAGGGCCTTCATTTATGACTACAAAGGAAGGATGATAAGAGAAAAGCTAAAATAAATCAACCCTGAGCAAGAGGTGAATGCCTTAAAAGAACTCCAATACGAGGTTGATAAGGAGATGGAAAACATCACTCTTGAAAGAGGAAGAGCATTGCTACAAGAAGTTGGGGTCATGCTTCTTCGAGGGTGGGACATCAGCTCAGCCATAGTGTTTGATAGTTTTCTAAAAAGAGAAAATAAAGCCTTGCAATTAACAGATGAAGCCAGTGATAAGATCTACACTGAATCAGGATATAATCCTGACAACACTACTTTGCAGATTTGGGTCCTTTACCCACCAGGAAAGAGGCCTACCCTTATCAATTATCATGATCAGATCTTTAGTCACCTTCTAGTGCAAAGAGTAGGGGATACAGACCCTATTGAGACTGTTGATCTAAATGTCAATTTGGTCAAGTTTACCAAGGCTCAAATTTAGAAATTAGTCAGAGATAATAAAGGGATGATTAATGAAAATGAGAGGTTGAAGCAAGATGTGATTAATTACAGAGATAGATTATCGTCCTCCTCGGGACCTTACTCACCTTGATTGAATGTGAAAGGTTGCTTGAAGAAATGTCTGAGACTACTTATTGGAAGCTCAAATATGAAATAATCCAGAAAGGGCAAGAGGAACTAAATAAAAAACTAAAAAATACTATATTTGAAATGGGATCAGAATTGGTGTGCAAGAGGTTTGATAATATGATTAAGCTTTCTGAAAAAGTCTAGGTTATCCATGGTAAGACATATGCAACTTTATGAGAACATAATAGGCTATGCGACAGAATAAAGGAGGTAGAAATACAGATAAAGGTGAAAGAAGGTGATAAAAAAAGTATGCTTCAAGAATATCAAGAGATTATAAACACACATGATAGCTTCCATAACATACTGACACAAGAATTGAGTGACTTTAGTCAATCACTAAGTATGGCTCTACCAAATTTCTTTGAGGAAACAAATCTAAAAGAATAAGATGTATGGAAGGATGAGATATCTCAGTATCTGTCAATGGCTCTTGATGAGATTAACAATGAAGATGAGGTACTCAAAAAAAAACATGTGCAACTAGAACAAATCTTTGAACTTAAATATGCAATGAAAGACATCATAAGCAATGTAGACACTTATTCAAAGAAAGGATATATCGAACGTGTGTCAAAAATTAATTTATTCATCACACGAGTCAAGTAAGGAGTGACAGGATATCAAAGTTTTGCAGTCGTAGGTGCATTATCATGGAGCATGAGCCTTGAACAGGTCTTAAATGATCATAGTCACTTGTTGGAGACCAACGGATCATGGTGCATCTACCTACGAATTACTAAGTTTCTATGCTTGTGTTAATCAAGTTTAGTCCTTTAGTTATCAAATGATGTAACTTTTTGTGAACGGGCCTGTAGGGTATGTGCAGGATCATCATGGAAAAAATAGGCCCTTAAGTGGCAAAAAATTCAAAAAAATGAGAGTTAGGTAACTTGACGTAAAAATTTGAATAAGTTATCTATATTATTTCAAAAATATGTAAGAATATAATCTGTAGCAAATTGAATGTAGTTTCTAAACTACTAGGTTTATTTAAAAGAAAAAAATCTATTTGGTGAAAATTTGAAATTTCAATGCAGTAGTACTTAAATTTCAGGGAAAAAATAAGAAGTAGGTGTTTGTCTGACCACCCTAACCACAATAAAATGATAATATTTTTTATAAGATTTTAGATATAATTAGAGGACTCATGTCCAGATGTGATGCATATTTTTTTGTAATTTTTTTCCAAGTAAATAATTAATTATAATTTTTTTATTACAACTTTTAAAAAATATAAAAACTCGTATCTCTGACCACCTTAACTTGGTCAAAAATTCATGAAATTTATTTTTTATTTTTTTAATCCTATAGTATGCAAAGTATAGAATGTGATGAATGTTTTAGATTCAAAAAATGTGATACTGTTTGAAAGCTATAGATGTTTTTCAATCAACCTATCGATCAAAACTTTAGTTGTAATTCAAATAGAAAATGAATAAAAATTATTTATTAAATTCAAAGTAAAGCATAATTTGTATTGGTGGAAAGCTGGGAATCTCCTTTAAAAACCCTTTTCAATTCATCAATTTTGGGTAAAAACAAAGTCGTTAGCCACATACCCTACACATACCCATAATATCGCCAATTTTTGGCCCATCATGATCCTGCACATACCCTATAGCTTGTTGCTTCTCATATAAAAAGGGGAAACCAATTCCTAATTTATGATCATCATCAGTAGTAGTAGATAGGTTCATCCATTAGTATATCATATTCCACTCATCCATTTTCACATTTCAAAGACTTTTGTTATTAATGTATATCTTTTGAAGCAATATAATGGAGAAGATTGTTCATAATCGATGATTTACTTCCAGTGTTCAACTGTTGTGTTATTGTTCATTCTGATATGTTGTTGTGTTGTCTCTAAAGTGGTTTTCCTTAATTATTCAAATTTATACAATTTTTTCAGGACACGTTTGTTGTTGTTGTGTGATTTTCTTGATTGCGTTCTAGCTAGAGTGAATTAAATTCCTTTCAAGTAACTCATTTTAATTGGTTCCTACCAGGGCTTAAAAAAAAATTAAACTGATTGCTCTGATTGGTTCCCTCAATTTAAGAATTAAAAATCCTTTCATAATATCACAGTAATTTGGGAGAATAACACTGGGATTTGTAAAGAAGAGTATAGTAACTGACAAACCTGCACGTTTACATACAAGGTGCAAACATCCAAAGTTCCCAACAAGTTAGAGTTAAGTTGAGAAGTAGATCCACCTATCTTACATATTTGTTTCCATCATCATCCACCTCTTGACTCCATTCACTCAATAGGATTAGGCACTAGTCATAATTAAAACATTTTACATAAACTGTCATGTATCGAACTCTGATGCTCCTTGTTTTTGGCTTTGTGTGGATTTGACCTATGATTGGATGTGTGTGGTAGAATACATAATGAATACTATGGTATTTTTGGTGTGATGAAATATGAAATGTTGCTTTGATTTAAGGAAAGTTGAATGTTTAGAATGCAATTTATTTTTGAATGTGATGAAAATGTGAAAATGTTATTTGAAATCATGAGTTTTAATGTTTTGATTTATATCTTTATGTGGATACCAATCTATTGATGTGTACCTAAGGGTATTGAGATGTAGGTCATCAAAGACCAAGGGTGTGGCTAAGGAGAGAACGTTAGTTTCTTGGAAGGGTACAGTAGGAACAGAACTCTCGCATACACACACGTGCACATAGTGTCATATAAATGCATATAGTTTTAATTTAATTGGATGCGTAATTGTATGTTTTCTAAGTGTTTATTTAATTTTATGAAGCGGAAATAAAGCATAGAAAAGTAGAAGAATTAATTAAATGCATAATGGTGTGTTTTCATAATGCTTATTTTTAATTTAAAAAGTAGAAATAAAAAGGTGTGATGGAAATAATAGACAATAACTTAGCTTAAATAATTTTATTATGCAAATAAATGCACTTACCTTGTTGAGTGAAAACAATTTTACTGAAGTTGTTTAATAGTTGTTAAATTAATATTTATATTAGAAATGTAATATTTTATTTACAATAGAGTGGTATTCATTTATTTATTCATTTTGAAATAAATAAATATAGTGAAATTAAAAAGTTAATATTTCGGTAAAGAAAGGAAGCATCGGGAAAATAAATTTAATTGGAATTTCAAGATTAGGTTTGTAAAATCTTTTAAAAGAAAAGGATGAACTTAATGAGAATAACAATGGTTCTTGAATACTTTTATTGATTTTCTCTGCAACATATCGTAAATTGCCTACCAAAATAGTTTATTTTTCTAGTTTTTCAATAGATTTAAAATCAGTGAGAATAAGAAGAGGATAATGGGAAAAGAAAGGAAAAAAAGGAGAAGAAGAATCTCATAGAGCAAGCTCCAGGAAAGGAAGAGAAAGCAGAAGGGTTTTGTTTCAAGTAGAGGCAACGCTTTTCTAGGTTTTTAATTTCATCCACTGCATTTAATTTCCAATGCATGAAAAAGAATTGTTGTATTGATCAAAGATTTAGTTCCTTTGAAACCAATGTCGAAAAATCACTATATTCAAAGTATTCGCTCTACAAAATTTAATGGTAATATCTGCACAAATCTTTTCCAAATTCCTTGTGTTCATTTAGAACTTTTCCAACCTCTTTGAATTAAATGTTTTATTTCCAGAATTCCATCTCTTTCGGTGTGAGTCTTTGAATAAAACTATATCCAGATTATGTTATATATATATATAAACATGCATTGCCTATATGAGCATATATATATATATATATGAATACATATACATATACATCATATACGAATTTTTATATTTTTCAGGAATCCATTTGAATTAAATTCATAGACCTCATGTTTTTTGTTTCAATTGAATTGTTTTATTTGAAAGATCAGAAGATGTTTTTAATGAGGAGGGGTGGGGACTACCCCAACCATGCCCTCCCCACATGGGAAAGGGTTGCACTGCGGGGGAAACGCCCTCCACAGGTCACGGCCTGTGGAGGAAGCACGGCCCTCCCAGGCAGCGCCTTCTCCCATGGCTGGGGGGCGCCAGCCATAACCACTGTCTTACCTTTTTCAAAATATGCATCGAACTTGAAACGTTTATTTTATTTTAATGTGATTTTTGGTGTGAAAACCTTCCACCGTGTTTTACTTATAAATGGATTTATATATTAATAAAGGATGTAAATATATATATATATACGTATATACACATATGCATATATATATATATTGGATTTATATATTAATAAAAGATGTAAATATATGTATATACGCATAGGTATATATATATATATATATATATATAAATACTTATATATATTTAAATAACGATATATATATACTTATATATATTTAAATAATGATATATATATATATATATTACATTTACAGCTGTATATATATATACACAAATGTTGTAAGTTATTCTGACTTAAAATAATAACCATGCCTAAACCTTATTTTATTTTAGATTGATAATTTCCAGGAATGAGCATAACTATAAATACATTTATAAAACTTGATTCAAATAGCTATTCACTTTTACTGGAGGATAAACAAATTGTCAAACCCGAATGAGTAGATTTTAAACCTGGCTGGGAAATACTAAAAAATTTGTGCTATGCTAATAAATCTCTATGAAAATGTTGATTAAATATAAATATTTAAACTTTGAGAGTAGAGAACTTTTAATTATATATAAATATTTATATATGTGGGTATATATAAATGTTTGTATATAGTTGAAAGTACATTAAAAAAAATATAGGTGTAAAAGAAAATGAAATTTTTGAGAATACTTATATGAATGTTTAGAGAGGATTCTTTATTTCAAATTTACTTAATCATGCTACCCTGAATGATTTATTATGATACAATTACCAACATTACTTCCATTTGATAATTACCTTTTTTTTGTACTGTGCATTTTGTAATTGAAAATGTTTGTTTTACTGTGACCATAGATATTTGATTGTTAATTTAGTAATTGAGGTAACTCTCATTTTCTTGAAATAATTATATTTCTAAATTACTCCTTCAAATACATTTTTACTGAATGATAATTTATTTCCATTTAAACGTGAATGTTTTCCTATTGAAAATATTTTACCTTCTGAATGAAAATAAAAAGGCTAAGAACCATTATGAAAACCATATTGGGGTAAAACTGTAGTGTGATGTCTCTATTAGTAAAAAGGTAAACTTCGGAAAATTAAAAATTTGTGACAGGCATTTTATGGGATTTTATATATTGGAATTTATTTTCTGAACAAGGAAACATGGAAAATTTTGGAATGATATATGTTACTGCCAATGTTGCATAGAAAATGTTTAAGTTTATGCATTTATGTGATTTATGTGAATTTATGCATTATGAGTAAACTTCTGAGACAAGATGCTGAAGGTGGACCCATAGAGACGATAGTTTTACCTTTTCTAAAAATATCATTTATTTTATGTTTATGCTTGGCCAAGCAATGTACCATTGAAATAGATGGAATAAAAAGCCTAGAATTAAATGTTATGTAGATCTCTGCCACCTCTTGTTGCAAGAAATATGTTATTCTTAGTATAGGAATGCATATAGGCATCAGGCTTGCATTGAGAGTTCCCTCCTGATGTATTGTTCCAGGTTGCTAGGCTCCCCAAATAGGGTCAAGGATTTCTTCGAGATAGGAAGAAACCCGAGGAAGTCATGTGCTTCATGGTTAGGTGGAAAAGGCACCTTAACCGCACTTTTGGCCCTCAACACAAGAAGACCAGTGGAGTGGAAGCGGATGAGGATCAAAGCTTTACTTTGTCATGGATATATCGCTTATATTATTTATTTACGGCTTGCATAGCCCATTTGTACATTGTAACTTTACTTCATGAATATAACATTTATGTAAACTTGTATCATTCAAATAGATGATTTGTTTATTGTATCAATGAAATAGATTATTTGTTTATTGTATCATTGGAATAGATGATTTGTTTATTGTATCATTGGAATAGATGATTTGTAACACCTTTAATGGTGCATTTACATTGATATTGTTATATGAAATTACCTTGAGCATTTATGGATAACTCTTGGTATACATGTTATAGATATATCATGTGATGGATGTACTCATATCTCCTTACTTGAAAATAATGTTACTCATTTATTGTATTTTGTATCATGGAATGGAAATTTTTGGTCCTTACATAAACTTTTCTCATACATTTTATCCTCAAAGACATTTACAATAGGAATTAATCATTAGCCTTGCATCTATTTCACTCCCATGTGCCATTGTGAATAGATTTCCTACATTATAAATCACACTTATAACCTTCAAATCTACCTTATCATCCACGTACACCCACCTAGGTTTAGCAGAGCCTAAAGAGCAAGGGGTTATCAATCATATTTGCCCCATTCATTAGCCAAAAACATAATAAGAGATTGGCACCCTCTTAAGGTTCAAAACCTACGTTTTTGAGACCTAACAAACTCCTTTTTGCAAGTTCTTGATGTTTATCCAAATTAACATAAGTTGTTAACAAGCAACATAAAATGCGGTAATTACTATAAATGTAACATAAAATATTAACTAGCAATCTCACCTTGGTGTGCAATGGGTACACCAAAGAAGTGTGGGGTCAATTAGGGTATTTTTTGGTTTATTTCTTACATACATTTGTGTAGTATACATGAGGTCAATTGGTCTAGGCTATTTAAAAAATGTTTTTTTTTGTGCAACAAAGGTCTCAATGGAGAAGTGATAGCTTCAAATCAAATATGCATCTACTTACAGGGATCCAAACATAACTAAAACAAAACCTTTGAATCAAGAAGATAATAAGGTTCGATTACCAATAGGTTAATGATATGTTTGAAATAGGGGGAGAGGGAGAGAGAGGGAGATATGTGGACAGAAAGAGGGAGAGATATGGAGAGAGAGAGAGGGGGGTAAGGAGATAGAGATAAAGAGGAAGTTAGAGATATAGATGGAAATTGAAATGGAGATGGATATGGAGGAGAGGGATATGGAAAGAGAGAGAGGGAGAGATAAAGAGAGGGGAAAAAGGGATAGATATAGATCTAGAAGAGATAAATATATAAAGATGGGGAGAGAGGGGGGAGAGGGAGAGAGTGAGAGAGGGAGAGATAGAAATATAAATATAGAGATAGGAAGTGATATATAGAGAGGGACAGAGAGAGGGAAAGATATAGGGGTAAAGAGAGAAGGATAGATAATGAGATAGAGATAGAGAAATATGTGTAAGAATTTAAATATGGAGAGATAGAGATAGAGATAGAGCTAGATATAAGGAGCGTGAAACAAGGAGTGTGTGTGTATGAGTAAGAGATATATGGAGAGAGATAGAGATAGATATATATAAATAGATAGAGAAGGAGGTTTATGGAGGGAGAGAAATAGAGATAGGAGAGAGAATTAGAGAGATATAGAAAGAGGAAGTGATAGGGAGAGGGAGACAAAAAATAGGGATATAAAGGAAAGATAGAGATAAATATAAATTGGGAAATATAAAGAGGGAGAAAGAGACAAAGAAAAAGACATACAGAAAGAGATAAATATAAATAGAGAGATGAAAGGAGAGAGGAAGAGGGAGAGGGAGAGATAGAGATATAAAGTGTCATGTATCCCATTTCCTCTCACAAGATTAATAATTGAATAATAACACAAATAGGTTTTTGTGTGTAAAGAAAAAAATAAAATAAAAATAATAATAATATTTTTTCATGATTATCATATTTAATGTTGCATAATTGTGAAAACCCTATTTCTAGAGCATTGTTTACATGAATATGTATTAAATATTCCCATAAGTTTAATTAGTGATTAAAATAGGTATGTGCTTGATTAACAAAATTTAGACCAATGAAATTAGAATCAAAGGATTTTTATTATAGATAAATTATTTAATTCAAGTGCCTTTAAGGAAGGGAGTTCATTCCCTTAAGAGTAACTGATGCATGGAAAATTTTGCAATGCAAGTTGAATGGAGAAATTAAGGATTTTAGTTGACTCCCTAAATTGGGGAAACAAAGTCGGCATGTGCAGAGGTAATTAAGAAGCAATGAAGGTAGGGACTACGGATTCCATTTTGTTCCTATCGAACCGTTGATTTCCTTGGGAACTGCATATAATCCAAATATTTTGAACCATGTTATCGACTACACACCTTTAATTTTTAGGGTATTCTTGCATACCTTCAATTGTGTAGCACCTCATTATACATTCTAATTTAATTCCATCTTAAACTCCAAATTCAGGGATTTTTCATGCTATATCATTGCTGAGAGAAAATTTGTCAAACTATTTTTACACACTACACTCTAATTCCCACTTCCATATTGTGCATATAGTTCACTGGTTTGTAGCATAACCGAGAGGGAGGGGAATTTTTTCAAATGGTTAACCTATTAAGATACCCCTTGTTATCGTCTAGGGAATTTCTATCCTCTTCCCACCTGGGGTAAGGTCTTGTATTTGGTGTAGCAAGAGCAGGAATAATAGTAAGAGCAATAGGCGGTGAGAAGCAAATGGGTGCGACCATGAGTTTCCTTCAAATGATCATCTTCTAGCTTTGGGCACTTTGGAAGGTTCCTGGAGAAGTCAGGAAAAATGGTGAGCTCAACACAAGCACTACATTAGTACTTTCTATCCTTTTTGTATCAGGGGTTGAGTTATCCAGGTAAGCAACCAAATATTCATTTAGGCATGTTGAATTTTCATACAAAATGAGATTTAAATCCCTCTTTTTGCTACTCTTTACCTGCTCAATAAGTCTCTTCTTTCCTTCCCTTGAGGCATGAGATGTTTGTATAGGATAAATGGTGTATGCATTAACCCTTCTAATCTTGATAATCCAACCGCTTGCATACATACCTAAGCTCACTGACTCTTCAAGTCTATGAAGGTTGTCCTTTGTCTTAGCTCTACACCCAATCCTATCCGTATGCACATATAGTCCTTAGTTTTTCTTTGTATTAGCGTGAGGATCTAGAATCCCATAGAATATGCTTAGATAGTGTTAAGAATACTTACATTCCATTCTAAAGTGTCGTGTAGGGAAGCATTGGCCATGGGTGGAAGAAAAACATATAAAACCTCTTGCATGTGTGAGTTCACATCTCTTGAGGCTTATAAGTAATGGAGAACGGTTACTATCATTCTGATTTAAAGCATAATGATGAACAACAAAGGTCATTCGAAATAAAAAGCTATTGTGGAATGTTTAAATATCACTCTAACGTAAAAGATGTATTATTATCGTTTTGTTCTAAAGATAATACAAACTTTTACCACCATTTTGATTAAAAGTTAATGTTGAACGATTGTCATCACATCGATATTACTTCTTTCATTAAAGTTGATACAAAATGATTAATATTGTTTTGATTATAGAGGAAAAATAGGTTTTGAAGGGACCTTAAACCTTTTACAACTTAAGATACAAAATGTTACTCAAGAGATACTAAACTAAGACATCAGCAGCAGTTCAAAACTCAAAATACCAAGATTTACAAAATGTTGCTCCAAGGATAAACCACTAAACTATTAGCAACAGCCAACAGCAACAAAATAGCAAGATAATAGGAAAGAAACTGAGACCCAACAGTAGAAAATCAAACAAAAAATAGACAATAGGACACTACTTCATATTGCTTAAGGTGTTGGGCACCTCAAGTTGTTGGTTCCTATGCAACCTAATCATGTCCAGCAATTCTTTTTTCTCAGCTTCGAAGGATTTCTTCTAGTCAGCCAGCCCTCTAATAGCAGGGCCTTTACCATCATACTTTGCACCTATTTTTCCTTTACCTTTGGCTAATTGCTCCTTCTCCATTAACTCAGAAAAATATAACTAGTCCTCTCTAAACTCATTAATCTTGTGAAACAGGACCTCCAAAGAATCTGCACTATTCTTTACTGAAATGTGATAGGCATGGAGAAGTTTCTTTATATTCGCATTGGTATCCATACCTTGGTTTCTAAACCAGCCAAGCTCTACTCACAAAGGGACTTGAAATTAGTGAATGAACGCTCAAGGTCAACAATTTTGTCAATCAAAATATCCAAGGCCGAACCTTTCAAAATATTCTACAAATTTTCCTTCAAATCCCTTATTTTGATGTTCACCCTATAGAATTCCTGGAGAGTCCATTTTTCTAGTTTGAAAGTGCCAATAGCCCCTGCCCTCGCCATGTCAAGAAGCTCAAACATAGAGGTGGAATCATCGTTAAGATAGGAGAAATCCTTCGATGGGGGATTAACCTTTAGAGGCTCTGACTTCACATGCTTTTGCTCAACATCCTCCTCCTCCTGAACCTTTCTCTCACCCCCAGTATCCACATTAGGAGAGTTTCGAACAGGGGAATCATTAATTTCCACCACCTTCTCTTTCAGAGCCTTCCCCTTGCAAAGCTCTGAGGTGACCTTAACTGTATCTTTCGAGGCCTAGTTCTTCATCTTGGCAATGCACTTAGAAACCCTCCTAGGCCTATCCTTGGCCTTCATTGTCATCACATTCTCCTTAAACCCCTCCTCCTTACCACAAACCTCATTACCACCTTGACCAATATTCAAAGCATCATCCATGGGCATGGAATCCCCAAAGCCCACTTTTGTATCCTCGCCATCAGATTGGGACTCTGACTCGTGTAGAATAAGTCACTTAGTTGTTTGTTTGCCTTTAGGATTACCCTTCTTCCTCTTTTTTGAGTGGGTAGGCACAGGGGAAAGGATCCCTTCCTCACCATCTTCATTCCACTCCTCATCCTCAGCTACGCTGGTATCTGAGCCATAAGAGCCAAAAACCTCACTAAGAATCCTCTACTTGCCCTTAATTGAAGAGGCGGGGAAAAGGGCTTTTACATGCTCCATAATTAATAGAATAAGGCCCTCATGTAGGACCGGTTCCCTCCTATTTTTTAAGTGTGCATACAAACGATTAATATTGTTTCAAGAATAACATTAATTACGTATTCAATATTATATATTTTGTGTGTATATATATACACACAAATACACACACACACACACACATATATATATATATATATATTTGTGTGTTTATATATATATATATATATATATATATTTGTCTATATATATGTATACACAAATATATATATATACACACACAAATATATATTTATATATTTGTGTGTGTATATATATATATATTTGTATAAATGTATATATATACAAATATACATATATTTGTATATGTGTATATGTATATATATGTATATAAATATATATACATATAAATATATATCTTTGTGTGTGTGTGTGTGTATATATATATATATATTTGTATCGTGTTGTGTGATTTCTTGAGTAAAACCTCTTGTAGGAAATCAAACGATACTTATAGTTTGGACGACTCATATCCAATAAATGTTGCTTTTATTGGATAGATCATTATAGACCTTTTATGTGATGCCTTAGTGAATCTTATATCGCTATACTGAAACCAAAATGAATCCTATATAATCTTAATTAATGCATTAAATGAAGAAAGAACTAGAAAATGTTCGAGTTTATTTGAACAATGACATACTTGGCTAATTATATTTCTAAACTCAGTTTTGCCTCACTTCGACCTGATTAATGTCTTTTAAATGTTAAGAATCTTATTGGTTGCCTAGCTTCTTAGAAAAACTTGTCCATTTCCTACCATATTTGACATAAACTTTTGAGTTTGTACAATAAGCTAAACGTAAAGGAAGGCTTATTTATCTTGCTCGAATGACGATTGATGAATTAAATAAGTTTTCTGAATGATACTATATGTAATAAGATATGAGCCCTCATGAATAATGATTAGAGGTCACAATAAATGGTTGATTTCTTGTTGTCACACATTGTATCTATTTCACTAAGAACTTATAGTTATACCAAATAAGTTGTGCTCATGGGATATTATAATTCTATCAAAAAAAGTACAAGACGATTTCACAATATGCATATGTGATGCAAAGTGACTAGTTTTGTAGAGAATAATTACAAGGAATTCATGACTCCTATTTGAAAGGACTTCATTATTATTTAATCATTCTTATAGTATATTGATAGTGAATACAAATGTTAAGACATAGAATAATGGATAGAAGCAAATAGATACAAATTCTTTTGAAAAATAATGTATCACTATATGTCCAAGGGGTGTCTACCTTTCAAGATATTGTGATTTATGAACTATCATACATGCATAGATATTGTTGGTTGCATGGCTTGATGTCCATGAAGATTCATTATTAAAATAGAATGCTTGCTCAAGGAAATTTTGATTATGGTTTTCCATGTAAGAAAGGTAACGCTTGCTCATAAATCCATCGAACCTGATTCCTCACAATAATCAAATAGGAGGCAATTGTGGTAATGAAATTATTTTGATTAAGAATTTATACTCATACATATACCCATATATATGTATATAAATGCATGCATGACCTATACCTTCTTTATTTAATATTGCATTTTAATTACTTCCATTCTATTACTTGCATCTTCTTACATTGGATCCACTTCATTACTTGACTTGCTCTATGAAAATATTATTGAAAGTTTTGCATGCTTGTAGACATGTTATCATAATAGCAAACTAGAACTTGCAAAGATTTGCTTATTGCTTTTAAGAAATGATGGGCATAGCAACACTAATGGTAAATTAACATGTAGCCTTCATGACTAATTATGTATGTGCAAAAGCATCAAGCATGATGAAATTTTGATGAAACTTTGTGATGATCATGATATGATTAGATATTGATTTGACTTGATACACATATTCAATTACTCCTATTCAGTATTGCATTGCTAGTTTTCCTTGTGTTGGGTCGGGTATTCTTCTTCAAAAAGAATTTTGGGGAAGTGATTCACTTCATGGTAAGGCAAAAACACGCTCTAACAATGTTCTCGCCCTTGAAGTGGTGGAAGGACTTTCAAGTTCGATAGGATCCTATCAGGAAGGCTCAAGTTTCATTTTGTTGTCTAGTCTTTCTATTGACCATAAGGTCTTTTGTATTGGGAGTTGTTCCCATATGTATTTCCTTGTAATCGACACTTGTACTCCAACTTTATTTGTTTAATACAATTCTTCTCTCTTTTCTTTATCATTGGACACATGTCTTTCTTTGTGTGTGATGATGTGTAATTTGTGAATTTAATTATGTTAAATCTATGGAGGTTATTACATTTGGTATCAGAGCTTAAGGTTCAATACTAGGGCCTTGACTTCACCTTGCTTAGTTATGACACTTCATCACATGAACCTTCTAAAAGTGCTTAGCAGATGATGTGTAAGCAAGTTGGTACGTGTATTTGTGTAAAGAGAGTCTTTTATACTTCTACTAGCTGACATGAAAGGGATGATATCCCTTGCATTAGTTATTCGAAGCAAAGTTAGACACTCTCAGGATAGTGCATTTGGCACATTAGAAAGATTTATTTTGATCAATGAATGAGTTGGAAACACCCTAAAACTTTTGTGTGCATGACCTAAGACCTTGTGTATCTTAGAAGGCATGGCTTGGGAAATTCTAATAATCAATTGCATACCTTATTCATATGTTGGACCTGCATGTTTGATGTTTTGTCCTTATTTCTTTGCATGTTGTTGGGTGATTGCTACCTCACACTTGTTGAGCTCACTAGATAATCTTGTTTAGTACAAGCATGGGTCTTTTATGGAATGCTAGGACCCACTAACTAAATTACCTATGTACTCATGAAGACTCTATAAGAGAAGGTATCATGAATTATATCTTGAAATCTTTCTAAGATGTTTCTTAATTTGAACACATCATGAGAAAACTAAATAGATTTTTGTATTATGATATTTCCTTTTAAGTAGAAGGCATATTGAAAACTATGTGAAATTTACATGTTGAAAACTAGAGCAAGATGAAGCCAAGAGCTTGGTCTTCAAGGCTATGTTTAAGTAAGACTGTTGCACACAAGGAAAACCTATGTCAAGTATTAAAACTTGCATAGTGCCTTGCTTTAAAATGATATTAGTTTGAAACAAGAAATGAGCATATGTATGTGATAACTTAAGAAGGAATTGAATGCATGTAGGCATCCTAAGGTTATCCATCACACAAAAAGAAAATAGTTCTGATGAAAAAGTGTATGCATGACATACTAAGTAAACATTGAATATTCTAAGAGTTGTTTTGACTTTTGCATGCCGCATCCTGATACACAGAAGCCATGTGTTCAATGATGATAGAAATGCATGAGATGGTTAGAATGTTATTGAAACTTTTGGTGTGCATGTATGAAAGAAAGTGATAAACTTATGAGAAGTTGACCTAGTAGGTTATTGGGAATGAAGACCTATGACTTTAGAATGCATTATCCATAATAATTATGTAAAACCAAGATGGTTAGCGCTTTGTAGAATCTTCAGGAAGATATATGGATCCATTGAGTTATTTTGCACCTATGGCTATAGTTGGATAGCTTATCTTCCTCAAAAATATATTGAGTGGTAGAGAGAATCCTACCTCATATGTAATCTTCTAATTTTGATTGTGATGATTGAATGACCCTATCTTGCAAGTAGGGGTAACTAAGTTATAATGTAAATTTAAGATTATCGAGACTAAGGACTTTGATATGTTAGCCTACTTAAGCATATGGATGTCATGATATTAGGATTGTGATAAGGATTTGAGAGGTAGATTGAATAGACCTGTAAGTGGGTAGTTCTTGAATGACTAAATGAAATGGAGCATCTCTTGCATAAGACAATGTGTTTTGTTTTTAGTACCATTGCATGGCTTGTCCTTGAACATGTAGTCAAAATAATTTTATGCTAAAATTCTTGGAATTCCATCTTTGAATATTGTGCTTTGAATCATAGATGTAAAATTTAATTGACTAAGAGGCAATTGAATTCCAAATCAAACTATGACATTTGTAAATGAATAGACATGTGATGCTATGATGGAAAATAGATACATAGACTTTGTCTTTTATTCATAATGTCAAATAGATGGGCACATTATATTCAGAATTCCTAATGTTATGATTGATTTATTGGAAATGAATCTAACTCTTTCATATAATGTGGAATTCCTCTTTCATATGTCGTCTTTCATTACATTGAAAAGAAATATTTGAATATGGAAAAAGAATGAAAGAATGTATTGATATGTGAAATCATTGCACGAACATGCAACTAGGAATGATTTGATTTGTGAATTTGATTGAGTATGTTCTCTAGCACACCTAGGATTAAAGGTGTTGTGTAGCCCTTTACTCCCTCTATGTGATCATTGTGGACACACAATTATGTGAAGTCTCTCGAAATGATGATTTATTTCATTTCATTAATGAAAATGTTTCTTGAGTTGTAAGAACCAACCTTTGTACTTTGGATTTTCTTATGATTGGCATAGTCGCCAATTCTTGATGATCGATTTCATGACCCTTGGTCATACCTAATTCATTGTTGGAATTGTTGACATTTTCTGACTTAGCGTTGAATCTAATGGTTCTTCTCTCTTTGAGTTTTGTTTCCAAATCTCTTGGTGACTAATCCAAATGTTTGATATTGTTATTCATTTATCATGTTAAGTGTTGTAACCTATTAAGTTCACCATGGACAACATTAGAATTTCTAAGGGAGTAATTTGTGGAGAAAATACTTATCTTGAACCAATACCATGATTGAATTTGTCTTGCAACCTTGTGAATGAGTGGCATGTGTGATGATATGTATGAAAAAAGAAATAACATGCATTGTTTGATATGCATTGAGAAGACTTAAATTTCTCTAAGTGATTGACATTATTGTGTTCTCTCCATTCATGCACGATGTGTTGAATTAAGAAAATATTGTTTTCTTATAAGTATATATGTTGATATACTAAAGTGGTTATACCTTCTGGGACGGGTGCCAAATGTGGAACAACAGAGGACTTCCTCTTTTCGAGAATATTCCAATATTTCAAGTGCTTTGTCCTAAGACTGAACAATTGAAAAAGATGGGTAGCCTAGCAATACGAGAATGTAGATGTTATAGGTAGGCACTACATTTCCTCCTGCCCTAAAATATTGGAGGTAGCTAGGCCCTTCATGCAAGGTCGGTAGATCTTTGAGTAGGAAGAGCTATGTGGGAGTATAACCACCATGATTGGGTGGAAAATAACCCAAATCATGGTATCCTCTTTTGACTAGCCATATGTGCATTGATTGTCAGAGACTTCACAAATTATATAATATATCATTAATTGTTTACCACTTGTATGATGTGTTATCACTAGTATGAGTGATGTGCTTCGTAAACATGTTAATACATGAATGATGCACTTGCACATGAGACGATATAACAAGAATGAAGTTATTTCTCATCTTGTGATTAACTCTACTGGATTGATTATTATTATTTTTTACTTAAGTAAATTGATGATCTTGGATCACAAATGAGTCTCTATATGAGAATAATTTTGTAAGGACAATATACCTTTGACGATTGGATAATTTGCATAGATGATACGTAGACGCACAAGAGTATTATATGTGAAAGAAGGTATGTGAATGATTTTTTATATATATTTCCACTAATATATGATCAAGGTGTGATCTAGTGAATGATAATTATATTTTGGAATTGTAGTCTTTTCCTTACAATATTGACTTTCCTATGAGGTGTTAATAATTGCATAAGCTAGAAGTAGCACAAGTGTGTGTAAGGAAAGATAGGAACATTGAAGAGGAAACACGAGCAACCTAGCCAACATAATGAACCGCCAAGGTATGATAAGCAAAGGTATATATGTGTGTGAATATGAATATGAAAATATGGAATTGTGCGAAAAAAATGTTTCTATTGTTTAATTATTGAGATGATTACATCTTAATTGGATAAGAAGAAACATTAAGAATAATTCTTGGCTTTGATTTTGATTTTGGGTACTAACATGGACTAAAGTGTAATGTTGTTTCCATGAGTACCATAGAAAGATCATCACCATCACAAGGGTGAGAAAATTGTTGGAGAAGAGGTAAACTAGCTTTGTAAAGTTGAAAGGTAGTGGTGGAATACACACACTCACTTACAACTTGTTGTGTGATCGTTTGGCCAGATTGAGCGTGCTTGCCTTATCTTGAAATCACAAGATTGGATTATTTAAAGTACTTGCAAAATAGAATTGCAATTGGAAAACAAAAATGGAAGGTTAGACCAGGTATAGAAATGAAATCTAAAACATCATCATGTTTTTCTCTACAAGCTTGATTTTACATAAGATCATAAACTTCACATTTAGCATATAGCTCGGCAATGTGTATTTTGTGATGTATGTTTCGTGTTGTTTGAATGATAAAGATGATCAATGAATGTACTTTATGATTGATATGTACCTTCCAAGGATAGATGAATTGGGAAGCTTATATTTGGCATATTATGAACTTTAATTGTTTTAATGTGTGCCTAATAAGACATTGGGACGATGTCTCTTCTCCAAGGGGGAGGAATGTCATATCTTGTTTCTACTCTTTACCTGCTCAAGAAGTCTCTTATTTCCTTCCCTTGAGGCATAAGATGTTTCTATAAGACGAATGGCGTATGCATTCAAACTTCTAATCTTGATAAGCCAACCGCTTGCATACATACCTGAGCTTGCCGACTCTTCAAGTCTGTGAATGTTGTCCTCTATCTTAGCTCTGCACCCTATCCTATCCTTATGCACATATAGTCCTTACCTTTTCTCTGTATCGGCGTGAGGATCTAGAATCCCATAGAATATGCTTAGATAGTGTTAAGAATACTTAAGTTCCATTCTAAAGTGCCATGCAGGGAAGCATTGGCCGTGGGTGGAAGAAAAACATATAAAACCTCTTGCATGTGCGAGTTCACATCTCTTGAGGCTTATAAGTAATGGAGAACGATTACTATCGTTCTGATTTAAAGCATAATGATGAACAATTAAGGACATTTGAAATAAAAAGATATTGTAGAATGTTTAAATATCATTCTGACTTAAAAGATGTATTAACATCGTTCTTTTCTAAAGATAATACAAACGTTTACCACCATTTTGATTAAAAGTTAATGCTGAATGATTGTCATCGTATCGATATTACTTATTTCATTACAGCTGATACAGAACGATTAATATATATACCGTGTTGTGTGATTTCTTGAGTAAAGTCTTTTGTTGGAAACCAAACGATACTTATCGTTTGGACGACTCATATCCTATAAATATTGCTTTTGTTGGATAGATCATTATAGACCTTCTATGCGATGCCTTAGACCTTCTATGCGATGTCCTTAGCGAATCTTATATCATTGTACTGAAACCAGAACGAATCCTATATTGTCTATATTGTAAAGGAAGGCTTATTTATCTTGCTCGAATGACGATTGATGTATTAAATAAGTTTTCTGAATGATACTATATGTAATAAGATGTGTGCTCTCATGAATAATGATTAGAGATCACGATAAACGGTTGATTTCTTGTTGTCGCATGTTGTATCTATTGCACTGAGAACTTATAGTTATACCGAATAGGTTGTGCTCACGAGATATTCTGATTCTATCAAAAAAAGTACAAGCTGATTTCACAATATGCATAAGTGATGCAAAGTGAATAGTTTTGTAGAGAAGAATTACATGGACTTCATGACTCCTGTTTGAAAGGACTTCATTATTGTTTAAATTATTATAGTATCTTGATAGTGAATACAAATGTTCATTATAAAGACATAGAATAATGGATAGAAGCAAATCGATACAAATTCTTTTGAAAAATAATGTATCACTATATGTCCAAGGGGTGTCTACCTTTCAAGATATTGTGATTTATGAACTATCATACATATAGATACAGTTGGTTGCATGACTTAATCTCTATGAAGATTCATTCTTAAAATAGAATGCTTACTCGAGGAAATTTTGATTATGTTTTTCCATGTAAGAAAGGTAATGCTTGCTCATAAATCCATCGAACATGATTCCTCAGATATGAGGCAATTGTGGTAATGAAATCTCTTTGCTTAAGAACGTATACTCATATATACCCATATATATGTATATACATACATACATGAGCTATACCTTCTTTATTTAATATTGCATTTTAATTACTTCCATTTCTATTACTTGCATTCTTACATTGGATCCACTTCATTACTTGACTTGCACTATGAAAAGACTATAGAAAGGTTTGCATGCTTGTATACATGTTATCATAATAGAAAACTAGAACTTGCAAAGATTTACTTGTTGCTTTTAAGAAATGATGGACATATAGCAACATTGATGGTAAATTAAAATGTAACCTTCATGACTGATTATGTATGTGCAAAAGCATCAAGCATGATGAAGTTTTGATGAAACTTTGTGATGATCATGATATGATTCTAAGATATTGATTTGACTTGCTACACATATTTCATTACTTCTATTCAGTATTGCAAATGTGCTAGTTTTCCTTGTGTTGGGTCAGGTATTCCTCTTCAAGAAGAATTTTGAGGAAGTGATTCACTTTGTGGTAGGGAGGAAACACGCTCTAACAATGTTCTCACCCTTGAAGTGGTCGAAGGAGTTTCAAGGTCGAAAGGATCCTATCAGGAATGCTCAAGTTTTAGTTTTTTGTCTAGTCTTTCTATCGACCATAAGGTATTTTGTAAGGGATATGTTCCCATATGTATTTCCTTGTAATCAGCACTTGTACTCCAACTTTATTTGTTTAATACAATTCTCCTCTCTTTTATTTATCATTGGACATGTGTCTTTCTTTGTGCATGATTATGTGTAATTCATGAATTTAATTGTGTTAAATCTATGGAGGTTATTACATTTGGTATCAGAGCTTAAGGTTTAATACTACAGCCTTGATTTCACCTTGCTTAGTTGCGACACTTGATTGCATGAACCTCCTAGAAGTGTTTATCGTATGATGCATAAGCAAGTTGGTATGTGTATTTTTGTAAAGAGAGTCTTTTAGACTTCTGCCACCTGACAGGAAAGGGATGATGTCCCTTGTATTAGTTCTTGGAAGCAAAGTTAGACACTCTTATGATAGTGCCTTTGGCACATTAGAAAGATCGATTTTGATCATTGATTGAGTTGGAAACACCCTCAAAATTTTGTGCACATGACCTAAGACCTTGCGTATTTTAGAAGGCATGGCTTGGGAAATTCTGATAATTGATTACATACCTTATCCATATGTTGGACCTGCATGTTTGATGCTTTGTCCTTATTTATTTGCATGTTTTCAAGGGTGATTGTTGCCTCACACTTGTTGAGCTCACTATATAAGCTTGTTTAGTACAAGCCTAGGTTTTGGACTACTAGGACCCTCTAACTAAATTACCTATGTACTCATGAAGACCCTATAAGAGAAGGTATCATGAATGATATCTTGAAATATTTCTAAGATGTTTCTTAATTTGAACATGCATCATGAGAAAACTAAATAGATTTTTTTATTATTATATTTCCTTTTAACTAGAAGGCATATTGAAAACTATGTGCAATTTACATGTTGAAAACTAGAGCAAGATGAAGCCAAGAGCTTGGTCTTCAAGGCTACATTTAATTAAGATTATTGCACGAAAGGAAAACTTATGTTGTATTAAAACTTGCATAGTTCCTTGCTTTAAAATGATATTAGTTTGAAATAAGAATTGAGCATATGTATGTGTGATAACTTAAGAAGGAATTGAATACAAGTAGGCATCCTAAGGTTATCCATCGCATGAAAAGAAAAAAGTTAGATGAAAAAGCGTATGCATGTCATACTAAGTAAGCATTGAATATTCTAAGATTCGTTCCAACTTTTGCATGGTGCATCCTAATACATAGAAGCCATGTGTTGCATGATGACAAAAATGCATGAGATGGTTAGAAAATTATTGAAACTTTAGGTGTGCATGTTACCTCACTCTAGGAAGAATACATTATTACGTGTATGAAAGAAAGTGAGAAACTTATGGGAAGTTGACTTAGTAGGTTATTGGGAATGAAGACCTATGACTTTAGAATGCATTATCCAATATAATTATGTAAAATTGAGATGGTTAGCGCTTTGTAGCATCTTGAGGAAGATATATGGGTCCATTCAGTTATTTTGCACCTATGGCTATAGTTGGATAGCCTATCTTCCTTAAAAATATATTGAGTGGTAGAGAGAATCCTACCTCATATGTAATCTTCTAATGTGGATTTTGATGATTAAATGACCCTATCTTGCAAGTAGGTGTAACTAAGTTATAATGTAAATTGAAGATCATCGATACTAAGGACTTTGATATGTTAACATACCTAAGCATTTGGATGTCATGATATGAGGATTGTGATAAGGACTTGAGAGGCAGATTGAGTAGACCTGTAAGTGGGTGGTTCTTTCATGACTAAATGAAATGACATCTCTTGCATAAGACAATGTGTTTTTTGTTTAGTACCATTGCATGACTTGTCCTTGAACATGTAGTCAAAGTGACTTTATGCTAAAAGTTTTGGAATTCCATCTTTGAATGTTGTGCTTTGGATCATAGATGTAAAATTGAATTGACTATGAGGTATTTGAATGCCAAGTCAAACTATGACAGTTTGAAATGAAAAGACATGTGATGCTATGATGGAAAATAGCTACGTAGACTTTTTCTTTTATTCATAATGTCAAATAGATGGGTACATTACATTCATAATTCCTAATGTTATGATTGATTTATTAGAAGTGAATCTAACTCTTGCATATAATGTGGAATTCCTCTTTCATATGTCTTCTTTCATTACATTAAAAAGAAATATTTGAATATGGAAAATGAATGAAAGCATGTATTGATATGCGAAATCATTACATGAACGTGCAACTAGGAATGATTTGATTTGTGAATCTGATTGAGTATATTCTCTAGTGCATCTAGGATGAAAGGTGTCGTGTAGCCCTTTTCTCCCTCTAAGTGATCACTGTGGACACACAATTATGTGAAGTGTCTCGAAATGATGATTTATTTGATTTCATTAATAAAAATGTTTCTTGAGTTGTAAGAACCAACCTTTGTACTTTGGATTTTCTTTTGATTGGACTAGTCACCAATTCTTGATGATTGATTGTGTGACCCTTGGTCGTACCTAATTCATTGTTGAAATTGTCGATATTTTCTGACTTAGCTTTGAATCTGATTGTTCTTCTCTCTTTGAGTTTTGTTGCCAAATCTCGTAACTTGACTAATCCAAATGTTTGATATTGTTAGTTCTATATCATGTTAAGGGTTGTAACCTATTAAGTTCACCATGGAAAACAATAGAACATCTGAGGGAGTAAATTGTGGAGAACATACTGCTCTTGAACCAATACCGTGATTGAATTTTTCTTGCAACCTTGTGAATGAGTGGCATGTGTGATGATATGTATGAAAAAAGAAATAACATGCATTGTATGATATGCATTGAGAAGACTTAAATTTATCTAAGTTATTTGCATTATTGTATTCTCTCCATTCATGCACGATGTGTTGAATTAAGGAAAGATTGTTTTCTTATAAGTATATATGTTGATATACTAGAGTGGCTTTACCTTCTAGGATGGGTGTTGAATGTGGAACAACAGAGAAGGATTTCCTCTTTCAGGAAGATTCCAATATTTCAAGTGCTTTGGCCAAAGCCCAGACCATTGAAAAAGATGGTTAGCCTAGAAAACTTTAATTGCTATAATTCTTTGCCACATCCTTTAAATAGACAATATTATGATGTGTGTGTGTATATGTGAGCATGTAGATGTTAAAGGCATGCACCAGATTTCCCCCTGCCCTAAAATATTGGAGCTAGCTAGGCACTTCATGTCGGGCCAGTAGATCTTAGAGTAGGAAGAAATCTGTGGGAGTATAATCACCATGAGTGGGTGGAAAAGAACCCAAATGATGTTATCGTCTTTTGACTAGCCATGTGTGGATTGATAGTTAGAGACTTCATAGATTATGTATTATATATCATTACTTGTTTACTACTTGTATGATGTACTATCACTAGTATGAGTGATGTGCTTTGTAAACATGATAATACATGAATGATGCACTTGCACATGAGAAGATATATTAAGAATGAAGTTATTTCTCATATTGTGATTAACTCTACTGGATTGATTATTGTTATTTTTGACTTAAGTACATGTTGATGATCTTGGATCACAAATGAGTCTATATGGGAATAATTTTGTAAGGACAATATACCTTTGACAATTGGAGAACATGCATAGATGATCCATAGATGCACAAGAGTATCATTCATGAAAGAAGTACCTATGTGAATGAATTTTTATATGTATTCCCACTTATATATGATCAAGGTATGATCTAGGGAATGATAATTATATTTTGGAATTGTAGTCTTTTCCTTACAATATTGACTTTCCTATGAGGTGCTAATATTTGCATAAGCTAGAAGTAGCACAAGTGTGTGTAAGAAAAGATAGGAACATTGAAGAGGAACACAAGCAACCTAGCCAACATAATGAACCGCCAAGGAATGGTAAGCACAAGTATATATATGCATGAATATGAATATGAAAATATGGAATTGTGCAAAAAAAAATTCTATTGTTTAATTATTGAGATGATTACATCTTAATTGGATAAGAAGAAATGTTAAGAATAATTCTTGGTTTTGATTTTGATTCTAGGTACTAACATGGACTAAACTATAATGTTTTTTCCATGAGTACCACAAAAATGTCATCACCATCACAAGGGCAAGAACATTATTGGAGAAGAGGTCAACTAGCTTTGTAAAGTTGAAAGGTAGTAATGGAATACACACACTCACTGACAACTTGTTGCATGATCATTTGGTCAAATTGAATGTACTTTCCTTATCTTGAAATAACATGATTTCATTATTTAAAGTACTTGGAAAATAGAATTACAATTGGAAAACCGAAATGGAAGGTTAGACCAAGTACATAGAAATGAAATCTAAAACATCATCATGTTTTTCTCTACAATCTTTATTTTTACGTAGGATTATACACTTCACATTTAGCATGTAGTTCGGCAATGTGTATTCTATGAGTGTATGTTTAGTGTTGTTTGAATGATAAATATTATTAATGAATGTGTTTTATGATTGCTAGACCTTAGAAGGATAGATGAATTGGGAAGCTTATATTTGGAATATTATGAAATTTAATTATTTTAACGTGTTCCTAATAAGACATCGGGATGATGTTGTTGACCCCTTTGACATTGGTTTTGGCATTGATGTCAAGGGTTGATCAGAGGTGGCATGCATTCAGATATTCTGCACTTCAATGAAAGACATGAGATAGTTATGTTTTGGTTGAATGTTCAACTTGGCACATTTTCAAGTAATACACATTGGTATATATATATATACATACATTTGTGGCATTCATTGAAGGTTTAGTGTTATTTGGTTGGTCACAAAGGTAGTATACATTTCTATTTTTCTGGGTGAATTTTGTATTGATAAGTCATGGAGGAAGCAATACTTGATACATTTGGGATTTATACCATACATTGGTCTTTGGTATTGGTTGAGGTGGCATGTTTATCGGTTTATGTTTTGGCATCGATGTCAAAGCAACACTTAAGGTGAAATGAATAATGTGATATTACAAAGGCAATCTTGATAGTATCGTTGCATTGAGAAATGATGTTCTTGATCTCTAAGATTGAAAAGGCATTATGTGTTTGATTATACTCAAGGGTTATCAATAACACATAGATATTGAGCATGTTAAGTTTTTGAGTGATAATGCAAATAGTACACCAAGACTTACATAATGATGATGTTTTCTTGATTGGAAAAGGTTAACATATCGGCATTATTGTTTTGCTCAAATTGAATGATAGTTTGTAAAGTTCATCGACACAAAGTTTATACCCTAAATGATTACTCATTTTACAAAAGACAAAGCATGGTATGTGCAGCCGCTCAAGGAAGTTTGTGGAAGCTTGGTGAACAATGGAGGATAGTGTGGTTTCATGGCTAGCTACATAGAAAATGGTTTCTAGGCTACTCTGGCAGTTATGGTTTACAATGAACAGCATATTGGTATTTCATTTCCTTAATCTTTGTGGTTTTTGGTTTACCTAGAAATTGTTTGGGGTTTAGCCATGGTGTTTTCCAATAAGTGTTATATTGTGTAATCCTTTCTAGGGCACACTTTGGTCTTTTATTATCTTTTGTTGCTGCTTAAAGTTATTGCATATATAATGTTGTCTTATTGTGTTGACTATGAAATGATACTTGCTTATAAGGTCGACTTGGTGTTTTTTTTGTGTAACACCTTGAATTAGTTTGTATAAGGTGTTGACCTTTCATATGAAACAGTCAGATTAAATGGATAGATTAAAGGTGTTAAATTTAAAGTCACCATAGTGACTCGACAAGAGCAAGTAGTTATGAGAACAGTTGAAAGGGTTTATTTGATGGTTTTGTTTGATGACAAGTGGCAACATTACATCTATTATTGTTTATTATATAAATAGTGACTTGTCACTATTTCTGGTTTAGTGCTTTCACAAAGATATCATGTTGAGTTTATGAGCAGAATTTTGAAATGTTTTGCAAAACTGTATGCAAAATAGTGAAGTGTATAATCTGATACATTTTGTGTTTTAAAGATTACAATTTAATGAATCTTTAGGAAATTGAATGTGTTAGGATGGAAAGCAAAAATGTTATGTAGTGAAATAGAGTAACCCTTTTGTAATTCATTTATTCATGTTTGAGAATGTGTTGTGTAAGGTCAAGTCAGTGAGACAAAGATGACCTTTTTGCTAGTGAGGCAATTTTTTAGCCAATGAGGCTTATGTTGCAAGTGAGGCATTTTGTAGCTAGTGAGGCTTATGTTGCCAGTGAGGAATTTTGTAGCCAGTGAGGCTTGTGTTTCCAGTGAGGCATTTTGTAGCCAATGAGGCTTGTGTTTCCATTGAGGCATATTGTAGCTAGTGAAGCTTATGTTTCCAATGAGGCATTTGTAGCCAGTGAGGCTTTTCCATTGAAGTATTTTACGAGTGGTTTTTCATCCCTATGAGGGTTTTCCACTCATGAAAAAAACTGTGTTATGATTCTTTTGTGGATGCATTTTGATCTTGTTATTTCCTTTATTTACATTGCAGCATTTGAGTTTACATGTTGTTTAAGAATCTGAAGTTTGGTTATCACATATGATTATACTCTTGAAACTGAACATTTATTGTTTTCAAAGAGTTTAAGTGTTTTGAAGAATCATTAAGTTGAAATTGATTATTGAAACACTGATTCACCCCCCCTCTTAGTGTTTCCTGTACTCCAACAAGTGGTATCAAATCCATACCCTTGCATACGTCTAACCAACTTAAGGGGTTCTTGGTAGTGGAGTACTTGTTATGGAAAAGAGAAAAAGAGATAGAGAAAAAATAAATACCTAGCAGGATGTTGAACAACAAACACCTCTTAAGCCTAGTACAAAAGATGATTTTGTAGTAAAGAGTGTAGACAAAGAAGGAGATCACTTCGTGAGTGATTTTGAACAAGAGTTTGATGAAAATAAATGTGAAATTGATTTTGAAGGTGAACTTATTTATGCCCTTAATGAGATTGAAAAACTCAGAAAGGAAAACCAGGGTCTAAAGTTGCAACTGGTAGAGTCTAGAAAATTTGAAGAAACAACTAGCATAAACTTGCAAACCAAAGTGGAAGATTGTAAAAAGTTAGAGAGTGATATTATCTCATGAAAATGAGTATAGAGGAAAATTCTTCGTTAAAAGAACACACTCAAAAAGATGAGTTGATTGTCAATTTGGAATTAGGGATTGAAGAAAATAAGAGGATAGTAGATATGACAAGGTCTGATTGGGAAGTCAAAATAGTTGAATGACACAACCTTGAAAGAGAAATAGTCTCTCTAAGGAAAGATCTTGAGAGTGTTAGGAAGTAGTTAGAAAAGAATCAAAGTTTTGATGAGAGCACCAACAAATTGAATGAGATGTTAAGAAAGTAGATACATCACAAGGATGTTACTAGTGTGGGCTTTGTAGAAGGACAACGTTCTAAAGTTAGAAATGCACCCAGGAAGAAGATATATTTGGGTCATCATGTTGCTGCTCCTAAAGATCAAACAAAATATAAATGTGTTGATGAAGGTAGAAGCACAAGTAGATCCTCAAGATCTTCACCTACCAGGTCAAAGCAAACGATAAGGTACAATTACTCATAGTTTCATGGTTATTGTTTTCATGTCATATTTTTGGTTATAGAGCTAGAGATTGTAGAGCTCATGCTAGAAGTGATTATGAATGGAACAAAAATTCTGGTAGACTATCAAAACAAAGTTACAATATTATATGTTATAGTTGTAATAAATTTGGTCACATAGAGAAAGATTGTAGAGAACTTGAAAGATGTGATTATATAAGGCACAATAACAAAAGTCCTTATTGGTTTCCAAAGAAAAGCTATAGTTCTTTTGCTCTAGGACACAATGTTATATGTTTTAGATGCAATAATCATGGTCATTTTGGAAAGCATTGTAGTACCAAGTTTGTGCAATAGGACAAGAGAAAGAATTCCTCTCCTAAGAAGAGTACAAGATTATTAGCTCTTGGAGACAAGGAAAAACAAGAGAGGAAAAAACCTTTAAAATTTTGGAGGAGAAAACACGTGCAAGAGAAAGGAAAAACAAAGCTTGTGCATACTGCACAAGAAACATCCAGAACAGCTTAAAGGACAGCATGAGGTAAGGGGGAGTAGATTAGTGTTTTATCTTGTAACCCCTTTGAGAAGTCTAGAAGAATGTGTCAGTAGGAGAAGGTTGTAGGAATCAGGATTGTGTTGAAGATATATCATACATGTCGTCATAATGATCTTAATAGCCAAAAGAGACATTTGGAAGTCTTAGATAGTGATGATGTTAGTTTAAGATGCCAAGATGATAGTAGAAATTCATGATAGTGGTTGAGTTAATGATAGTGCAAAGAGACAGTGAACAAAGTGCTAGGTGATGTATTTTGGTGTTTTTGGTTCTAATATTGCTAATAGTTCTTGTTTGATCTTTAAAGTCTTTATAATGCTCATACTACTTCAAGACAATGGCATGGTTGTGCTTGTGATGTTCATGCCAAGTGATAGTCTACAACTTATTCAATGTAATAGACTTGGCATACAAATTTGAGAATGGTTACAAAGATGCTTAATTTTGTATTGATCATAAAAGATACATGGTTCTTGGTGATTAATGTAATCATGAAATCTTTAGTAAGTTAGAGCATTCAAAGAGGCTAACCATCAGTCACATAATAGAAGCAATTAAGGTAGTTTTCAAAGAATGAAAACATCTGCTACAATATAGTGAATGGGCAAGAGAAAGTCATGTTCCCTAATACAATTTAAGGGTCAAAGGACACAGGATATTCATGGGTGTTTGTTGCTCTCAGTCAATGGTACATGACAGTGCTAGTGATGAACATGTGACAATAATGAGTACACTTGAAGAGAGTTGGAGAGCAATGTTCTATGTTGATTTTTTGGTTCTAAACTCATGAGGTGTGTCTTGCAATTAAGGTAATATTTATTCTCTTGATAATGTTTGATAATGACAACTAATGAGGATCCTTGTCAATGATTGTGTAATTTCTCATGTCTCAGAGACTAGTGCATCTCTTGGTGTTACCTTGTGTTTCTATTAAGATAGTTAGTAAATTATGTATTAGAAAAGTACCTTCTCTGCATTTATTGTTCTCTTTGGAGATTTAGTATCATTGAGGTTCAATGACATAGTGAGAAAATCTACTAGAAGTGTGTATATATAATGTCCTTCATTGGATAAGGATGACATAGGAATAGTAAGCAAATCTTGATAGCATTTAAGGAGGTATTGCTAGCAAGTGTAACATTAGTATTAATTAGAAGGCTTTGAAGCAAGGTATGGTGTCATGTCATTGTGCTTACTGATGTTGATACTGATTGGATATTAATCTCAATTAGTTGGCATTGGTGCATACATGCCTTGGTATATTTCAGTCCATACATACTTTGCACTTTGCAAATTTGTTTTTCATTTGGATGGTCATATCTTTGATGGTGATTGGAATTCATGACAATGGCTTTGTTTATGATTGACATTCAGTTTTGATGATAGTGATGATAGTTCAATATAGCAAGATGGTATATTTCATGCACAAGTTGATAAGGCAACTGATACTCATGCGTCTTGATATGCTTATTTCTTGAAATGCTCATGCTTCATTTGTAGTGGCATACTTGTTTCTAGTATTCATGCTTAATACTAAAATAATTAGTGCAAGAAAGTTGTGGTCTATGACAATATTGCTACAAAAGTGTATGTTGGTTCTTTCAATGAGACAATCATTTCTCTGATAATAATTCAAAGTGGCTTTGTACTTACAGCACATTTTCTTGTAGAGAATGTTTCTTTTTTAACACATTTGTTAACTTCATACTTGATGCTACTAGATGCATTTTCATTTCATTTGCAAATGGTTATTCTTGGTGATTACACATGACAATGTGTGATGAATCATGTTGGTACAATTTTATTCTACACCCCTAGGTTATATTTTCAATGTGGTGGCATCTTGGTTTAGTTTTGATACCATGGCAAGTCTATATTTCATTGTGTAGTGCTCTTTTAAATTTTATTCATTCAAATCTAATGTTGTTTTGTGTCACTATAGAAGATTGTTGTTCATGAGTAGGTATTTGTTGATTTCCCGCCCCTTTGACCTTTGGCATTATTTTCAAAAGGGGGAGATGAGCTCAGGTTTATGGTTTTCAGTCTAGCATTTGGGGCTTCTAATGATAGCATGAGTAACATGTCAGTTTTGGCATATAGAATCAGTTATGGTTGTTCATTTGGTTCATGATGTTTGATGCTCAATATTGCATAATGCTAGTGATTGTTTGACATGGCAGGGATTGGTGATTCTACAGGTGATATTTTATTGATTTCTTTGGTAGGTTTGACATCAATGCCGAAGGGGGAGTTTGTTGACCCCTTGACATGGTTTTGGCATTGATATCAAGGGTTGATCAGATGTGTCATGCATTTAGATATTTTGCACTTCAATGAAAGATATTAGACAGTTTGGTTTTGGTTGAATCTTCAACTTGGCACATTTTCAGGTAATACACATTGGTGTGTGTGTGTGTGTGTGTGTGTATATATATATATATATATATTTGTGGCATTTATTGAAATTTTAGTGTTATTTGGTTGGTCACAAAGGAAATATACATTTCTATATGTATGGGTGAATTTGGTATTGATGTCATGGAGGCAGCAATATTTTCAGTGTGGTGGCATCTTGGTTTAGTTTTGATACCGTGGTAGTTCTATATTTCATTGTGTAGTGCTCTATTAAATTTTATTCATTCAAATCTAATGTTGTTTTGTGTCATTGTAGCAAATTGTTGTTCATGAGTAGGTATTTGTTGATTTCCCACCCCTTTGACCTTTGGCATTATTTTCAAAAGGGGGAGATGAGCTCAGTGACAGGTTTATGGTTTTCAATCTAGCATTTGGTGCTTCTAATGATAGCATGAGTAACATTTCAGTTTTGGCATATAGAATCAATTATGGTTGTTCATTTGGTTCATGATGTTTAATGCTCAATATTGCATAATGTTGGTGATTTTTTGACATGGTAGGGATTGGTGATTCTACAAGTGATATTCTATTGATTTCTTTGGCAAGTTTGACATCAATGCCAAAGGGGGAGTTTGTTGACCCCTTTGACATTGGTTTTGCAATTGATATCAAGGGTTGATCAGATGTGGCATGCATTCAGATATTCTGCACTTCAATGAAAGATATTAGACAATTTGGTTTTGGTCAAGAATGTTCAACTTCGCACATTTTCAGGTAATACACATTGGTATATATATATATACATATATTTGTGGCATTTATTGAAAGTTTAGTGTTATTTGGTTGGTCACAAAGGCAGTATACATTTCTATATGTATGGGTGAATTTGGTATTGATGTCATGGAGGAAGCAATACTTGATACATTTGGGTTTTATACCATACATTAGTCTTTGGTATTGGTTGAGGTGGCATGTTTATTGGTTTATGTTTTGGCATCGATGTCAAAGCAACACTTAAGGCGAAATGAATAATGTTCTATTACAAAGGCAGTCTTGATCTAGTATCGTTGCATTGAGAAATGATGTTCTTGATCACTAAGGTTGAAAAGGCATTATGTGTTTGATTATACTCAAGGGTTATCATTAACACATAGACATTGGGCATGTTAATTTTTTGAGTGTTCATGCAAATAGTGGACCAAGACTGACATAATGATGATATTTTTTTGATTTGCAAAGGTTAACATATCAGTATTATTGTTTTGCTCAAGGTGAATGATAGTTTGTAAAGTTCATCGACACAAAGTTTGTGCCCTAAATGATTATTCATTTTACAAAAGACAAAGCATGGTATGTGTAGCCGCTTAGGGCAGTTTGTGGAAGCTTGGTGAACAATGGAGGATAGTGTGGTTTCGTGGCTAGCTACACAAAAAATGGTTTCCATGCTACTATGGTAGTTATGATTTACAATGAACAGCATATTGGTATTTCATTTCCTTAATCTTTGTGGTTCTTGGTTTACCTGGAAATGGTTTTGGGTTTAGTCATGTTGTTTTCCAATAATGGTTCTATTATGCAACCCTATTCTAGAGAACGCTTTGGTCTTTTATTATCTTTTGTTGTTGCTTAAGGTTATTGCATATATAATGTTGTCTTATTGTGTCAACTACAAAATGATACTTGCTTATAAGGTTGACTTGGTGTTTATTTTTTGTAATGTACCTTGAGTTAGTTTGTATAAGGTGTCGACCTTTCATATGAAACAGTCGAATTAAATGGATAGATTAAAGGTGTTAAATGTGAAGTCACCATAGTGACTCGATAGGAGTAGGAAGTTATGAGAACAGTTGAAAGGGTTTATTTGATGGTTTTTTTTAATGACAAGTGGCAGCATTACATATGTTAGTGTTTATTATATAAACAGTGACTTGTCACTATTTCTTGTTCAGTGCTTTCACAGAGATATCATGTTGAGTTTATGAGCAGAATTTTGAAATGTTATTTTATAAAATTGTATGCAAAATAGTGAAGTGTATAATTTGATACATTTTATGTTTTGAAGATTCCAATTTAATGAATCTTTAGGACATTGAATGTGTTAGGATGGAAAGAAAAAATGTTATGCAGTGAAACAAAGTAACCCTCTATAATTGATTTATTCATATTTGAGAATGTGTTGTGTAAGGTCAAGTCAGTGAGACAAAGATGACCTTTTTGTCAGTGAGGCAATTTTGTAGCCAGTGAGGCTTATATTGCCAGTGAGTCATTTTGTAGCCAGTGAGGCTTATGTTGCTAGTGAGGCATTTTGTAGCCAGTGAGGCTTGTGTTGTCAGTGAGGTATTTTGTAGCCAATGAGGCTTGTGTTGCTAGTGAGGCATTTGTAGCCAGTGAGGCTTTACCAGTGAGGCATTTTGATAAGCCAATGAAACATTTTACGAGTGGTTTTTCATCCCTATGAGATTTTTTCACTCATGAAAAACATTGTGTTATGATTCTCTTGTGGATGCATTTTGATCTTGTTGTTTCCTTTATTTACATTGCAGCATTTGAGTTTACATGTTGTTTAAGAATCTGAAGTTTGGTTATCACATATGATTATACTCTTGAAACTGAACACTTATTGTTTTCAAAGAGTTTAAGTATTTTGAAGAATTATTAAGTTGAAATTGATTATTGAAACACTAATTCACCCCCGCCCCCACTCCTCAGTGTTTCCCATACTCCAAGAGATGTCTCTTCCAAGGGGGGAGGGATGTCATATCACATTTCCTCTAACAAGATTAATAATTAAATAATAACACAAATAGGTTTTTGTGTGTAAAGAAAAAAATAAAATAAAAATAATAGTAATAATATTTTTTCATGATTATCATATTTAATGTTGTATAATTGTAAAAACCCTATTTCTAGAACATTGTTTACATGAATATGTATTAAATATTCCCATAAGTCTAATTAATGATTAAAATAGGAATGTGCTTGATTAACGAAATTTAGACCAATGAAATCAAAATCAAAAGGAATTTTATAATAGATAAATTATTTAATTTAGGTGCCATTAAGGAAGGGAGTTCATTCCCTTACGAGTAACTGATGCATGGAAAATTCTGCCATGCAAGTCATGGAGAAATTAAGGATTTTAGCCGACTCCCTAAGTTGGGGAAACAAAGTTGGCATGTGCAGAGGTAATTAAGAAGCAATGAAGGTAGGGGTTGTGGATTCCATTTTATTCCTATTGAACCATTTCCTTGGGAACCGCATATAATCCAATTCTTTGTACCATGTCATCGACTCCACACCTTTACGTTTTAGGGGATTCTTGCATACCTTCCACTACGCAGCCCCTCATTATGCATTCTAATTTAATACCATCATAAACTCCGAATTGAGGGACTTTTCATGCAGTATCATTGCTGAGAGAAAATTTGCCAAACTGTTTTTACACGTCGCACTCTAATTCACACTTCCATATTGTGCGTATAGCTCATTGGTCTGCACCATAACCGAGAGGGAGGGGAATGCTGTCAAATGGTTAACCTACCAAGATACCTCTTGCTATCGTCTAGGGAATTTCTATCCTCTTCACGCCTGGGGTAATGTCTTGTATTTGGCGTAGCAGGAGAAGGAGTAATAGTAAGAGCAATAGGCGGTGAGAAGCAGATGGGTGCGACCATGCCTGTCATCTTCTAACACCTTGGGCACTTCAGAAGGTTCTTGGAGAAGTCAGGAAAACCGGTGAGCTCAACACAAGCAATACATCAATACTTTCTATCCTTTTTGTATCGGGGGCTGAGTTATCCAGGTAAGCAACTGGATATTCATTTAGGCATGTTGAGTTTTCGTACAAAATGAGATTTAAATCCCTCTTGTTGCTACTCTTTACCTGCTCAAGAAGTCTCTTCTTTCCTTCCCTTGAGGCATGAGATGTTTGTATAGGATGAATGGCGTATGCATTCACCCTTCTAATCCTGATGAGCCAACCTCTTGCATACATACCTGAGCTCGCCGAATCTTCAAGTCTGTGAAGGTGCTGATACAGAACGATTAATTCCATTCAATGCCGATGATATATATATACATACACACATACACAGATATATATATGTATATATGTATGTATGTATGTATGTATGTACATATACATACATATATGTGTATGTACACATATATATATTAGCGAATCTTATATCATTGTACTGAAACCAGAATGAATCCTATAGTGTCTTAATTAATGCATTAAATGCAAAAAGAACTGGGAAATGTTCAAGTTTATTTGAGCAATGACATACTTTGCTAACTATATTTCTTAACTCAGTTTTTCCCTCACTTCGACCTGATTAATGTCTTTTAAATGTTAAGAATCCGGTTAGTTGCCTAGCTTCTTAGAAAAACCTGTCCATTTCCTTCCATATTCGACATAAACTTCTGAGTTTGTACAATAAGCTTAACATAAAGGAAGGCTTATTTATCTTGCTCGAATGACAATTGATGTATTAAATAATTTTTCTAAATGATACTATATGTAATAAGATATAAGCCCCCATGAATAATGATTAGAGATCACGATAAATAGTTGATTTCTTGTTGTCACATGTTGTATCTATTGCACTGAGAACTTATAGTTATACCAAATAGGTTGTGCTCACGGGATATTATGATTCTATCAAAAAAAGTACAAGTTGATTTCACAATATGCATATGTGATGCAAAGTGAATAATTTTGTAGAGAAAAATTACATGGACTTCATGACTCCTATTTGAAAGGACTTCATTATTGTTTAATCTTTCTTGTAGTACATCTTGATAGTGAATACAAATGTTCATTATAAAGACATAGAATAATGGATAGAAAAATTGATACAAATTCTTTTGAAAAGTAAGATATTGTGATTTATGAAGTATCATACATGTAGATATTGTCAACTGCATGGATTAATGTCAATGAAGATTCATTCTTAAAATAGAATGTTTGTTTGAGGAAATTTTTGTTATGTTTTTCCATGTAAGAAAGGTAATGCTTGCCCATAAATTCATCGAACATGATTCCTCGGATAGGAGGCAATTGTGGTAATGAAATTTCTTTGCTTAAGAATGTATACTCACATATATACCCATATATATGTATATACATACATACATAAGCTATTTAATATTGCATTTTAATCACTTTCATTCTATTACTTGCATGTTCTTATATTGGATCCACTTCATTACTTGACTTCCACTATGAAAAGATTATTGAAAGGTTTGCATGCTTGCAAACATGTTATTATAATAGCAAACTAGAACTTGCAAAGATTTACTTGTTGCTTTTAAGAAATGATGGACATAGCAACATTGATGGTAAATTAACATGTAACCTTCATGACTGATTATGTATGTGCAAAAGCATCAAGCATGATGATGTTTTGATGAAGCTTTGTGATGATCATGATATGATTAGATATTGATTTGACTTGCTACACATGTTCCATTACTACTATTCAGTATTGCATTGCTAGTTTTCCTCGTGCTAGGTCGGGTATTCTTCTTCAAGAAGAATTCCAGGGAAGTGATTATATTCGTGGTAGGGCGGAAACGTGCTCTAACAATGATCTCGCCCTTGAAGTGGTCAAAGGAGTTTCAAGTTCGAAAGGATCCTATCAGGAAGGCTCAAGTTTCAGTTTGTTGTCTAGTCTTTCTATCAACCATATAAGGTCTTTTGTAAGGGAGATGTTCCCATATGTATTGCCTTGTAATCGGCACTTGTACTCCAACTTTATTTGTTTAATACAATTCTTGTCTCTTTTCTTTATCATTAGACACGTTTCTTTCTTTGTGTGTAATGATGTGTAATTTGTGAATTTAATTGTTTTAAATCTATGGAGATTATTATAGAAAGAGAGAGTCAATGAAAGAGGGGGAGATGGGGAGAAATATAAAGATATAAGAAGTGATATATAGAGAGATGTAGAGAGAGTAGGAGAGATATAGAGTAAATAAGAGAGAGATAGAGATAATGAGTTATAAATAGACAAGAAGAAGGAGAGATGGAAAGATAGAAATAGAGAGGGAAAGAGTGAGAGATGAAGTCCAGGTGATATAGTCAATTAATATAGAGAGAGCGAGAGAGATAGAGAGATATATATAAATAGTGTAGTAACAGAAAAAGTAGCCTTTTTCTTGCTTGATCTAATAATTGACATTAAAACTGAACTAATGGTGTCTTGAAGTGGTGTTGTAATGTCATGTACACATTCACATCATTTTAGGACCTTTATTTGACTAAAACATGCTTTAATTGGTCCTTTGCAAGGGTGTTGTGAAGCGTTGTAACACACTTTCACACTTTTCTAAGACTTATTTGCTTAATTAAACCTTATGGGCCCCTTCCTAAATAAAATAAGCATAATTTGTACCTTTTTTAAGTGTTGTAAAGTGTTATAAAGCACTTTCACACTTATCTAGGTGGTCTTAATTCATTGGAGTTATTAACCCTCATTTGATTCAAATTTAGGCCTTAATTTTGACACCTCCCGAAGATCTATCCCGACAATTATAAATTAAATATCAAATTATTTCATTGGAAAAATTTTGGTCCTAGTAAGCTGAGTCAGGACCCATTCACCCTTAATGGTGAATGGTTCCTCCCTTAATAGGACCCCCCTTTCTCAGTTGATCTGGAATGGGTTTTTGGCCTTCTTTCAACTCCCCAAAGCTTGGTCCAAGAAACTTAGCTAGGACCCATTCACCTTTGGTTGCAAATGGGTCCTCCCTTAATGAGACCCTAATTTTTGAATTTCATTCTGGTGGGAATTTAATTATCTTTCTTTCTAGATCTGGTGTCAGCCTTAGTTTGAATTTTGGGGTTAATCTCTTAATTTAGTATAAATAAGGGGTTAATTCACATTATTTCTACTAGAAAGTTTATCAAGCATTCAAGTGATCAAGCATTAGAGCATTTCAAGAGCATTCATAAGGCATTTCAAGGTAGATTTCAAAGGTTTAAATTGCAGCAATTCAAGGTCTTATCATCATGTCAAGGGTTTAATGCATTCATGTGTGTTGAGCTAAGAAGTCAATGTTACATTAAGGATCCATTTAAAAGCATCATCCTACATCCAAGATCTCCATTCTTCATGACCACTCCATGATTGTTTGTAGATTTGATTCACAAGACAAAATCCAAGGTGACACCATTTACATTATTGCACTTTCATGCTTCATTTCATTCATTTCATTCATTTCATCATTTGGTTTAATTACCTACAAGGGGTTTGACTGAGGAACACCCACATTCACTAACAATCAACAAGTTTTTCTTTCCCTTGAGTGTGTGATTGTAGATTTATAAGGTGAAGATCAAGTTGAGCAAGATTTGAAGCAAAGTTGTCAAAGTTGCAAAGTTGCAAAAGTTGTCATTCAAAGTGCAAGATCACAAAAAGAGCTCTATATAATTAACTACATGCTTCTAGAACTTGGTAACCGAGATTTCAAGAGTGTAGACATCAAGGTACAAGATCCTAAAATTAGTTTTTCAAAACCCTAAAAGGACCCATTTTCCCTTGAAGGCGAATGGGTCCTCCATAGCTCAAAAACAACAGCTTTCTGGATAGGTACACAAATTTTTATGTTCTAAAAACATTCCTCATAGTTGCTATAACAGTTAGGCTCATTTTCTAATTATTTTTTATTAAGGAACAAATAGGTTTTAAAGGGACCCCGAAACCCTTAACAATCAACAAGAGAAAGATACAGCATTAAAAGGAACCAAACAAAAAACAAGCAGTTGCCAACAAAGATGAGAACATTAAACAACCCAGAGCCACACAACAATATCCAATTAAAAACCACCAAAAGTCAAGCAATTAGGCCAGATGCTTAAGGATCTTCGCCGCCTCCTGCTCAAGTTTGTTCATGTTTATAGAAGCCTTCTTAATTTCTTGAATATTCACAAGATCCTGGTCAGCTTTCCTCTTCAAGTTCACTTCAGTTCTATTACTCGGTCCACCTCCTTGCACCTGGCTTTCCTCTTTCTCAACATCAACATACACCATTGTTCTAACCTAATAGGCATTCTCCAAATTTTCAACCATCGTACTCATGGTCTTTGTCGTTGATTTTAGAATTTTGTGGCTCATCTCCAACACTTTATGGATAGAATCTTTAATGTTCCTCATTTTTTCCTCCATATCAGAAAGCTTTCCATCATGGTTACTTTTAAAATGTTGCAAATCCTCAACAGTTTTCTTAAGGCACTCCACCATATATTTATTTTCTTCAACAGTCCACAAATCATTGGCCTTAACACTTTCTCTATTATTACTGTCATTCTTATCAACCTTTTCCATTTTGTTGTTCATAGCCCTCTGATTAAGCTTAAGTTCCTTAATCTCAAAAAACACCCATCTAATTAACCGGAAGAAATCCACACACCCATTACGAGAAATAGCAAGGATGTCAGTGGGAAATTCACGTTCTTCTTTAAAGTAATGGTCCTCTACCTTGAGATCTTTGGGAAGACGGGGCCTATCTTCTCTGTCAGTAGCAGGGTAACTGGAATACTCAGACAAAGGGGTCATCTGTGAATCCTCCTCACTAACATCATAAGAAGGATCCTCTGAGACCTTTCTTTTTCCCTTCTTCTTGGGAGAATCACTAGAAATGCATTTCCCCTTAATAGCTACCTTTCCCTTGGAGGAAGGAATCTGGTGGGACAGAGTCGGCATAGCCTTAAAGTGATCATGGATTAAAATAAGCAGACACTCATGGAGAATAGAATGCCTAATCGGGTTCTCACTATAGTTCTTCAGACTGGCATTTAGAGAAGAAGCAAGATAGAAAGGGAAAGAATCCCTAACTTGATGTCGGAAATGGTTGAGAAGCATGAAATGGTACCCAAAAACCCTAGTGTAACTACCATCCAGGGTAATGTACTCCATGAGCACATTCAGTACCTTCCTCCAATGCGAGACAATCCTCATAGAATCGTAATAGCTTTTGGTAGTCCTTCGCAGGTCCTCATTTTCCTTCTCAATCTTCAAAAATTTCTCCACAGCCTAGTCTGAGAGCTTCCTGTCCCTATAAAACTTGATGCCCTCAATGGAAATCCCCATAACCTCTGCAATTAACTTCTCATCAATGACAACCCTTCGATCCCAAACAAATTAATCTCGTCATCCTTCCATCCTTTGGAAAACAACCTAGTGATATTTGGGTCCCATCCATGGAGTTTTTCAATGAAGATGGTTATCCCGCCCTTCTACAGCACCTCCCAAACCTTCGTATCATTTCTTAGCTGCTCACAATCTGTCGGCTCCACCCTACGACTCTCACCACCCATGTTGGTAGAATTACAGACCAGCTTGGAAAGTTCTGGAACACCAGGTAAGTTGGTCGATGAAATACCCAGAAAGTGTGCGAAGCACCAAGTATCAAAGTAGAAAATACTTATGTTGAGCTTCGACCAGCAATGAAAAATAATTGAACAGCAGTCCCGAGACTACATGACATGACACTCCACAATTATTCATTGGTAGGGAGAATTTTCACCTTGCCATGAATTCGGTCATACATAATTAAGGCAGTGACGTCAGCCTCCAACTCATCACTCCTCTGCCACATCACCTTGTCCATCGCATAAACTCCTTTGTTGGCCAAAAAATCTGCCACCTTGTTAATTTCCCTATAGGCATGGGAAATAAAACAATGCTCAAAATTAATAATAATCCCCTTAGAGAGATTAATCCAACTCTCTATAGTCCATGAAGGTTTTTGAAGGCCCTTTATACATTGAATAATATTATTCGAATCCCCTTCAAGCCACACATTTTTAAAATTCAATTCACGAGAGAGATTCAAAATTTGAAAATCCCTTATGGCTTCGGCAATATGGTTAGTCTGGGTGCCCAAGGGGAGAACAATTGCAGCAATAAAAAACCCATTCTCATCCCTTATCACTCCTCCACACCCGGCAGGCCCAGGATTACCCTTGGCCGCCCCATCGAAGTTGATTTTGACCCAACCAGGAGGAGGGAGGTTCCAATGGATACCATCTTTAGGCCCCTTAGTGGACTTAAGAGTAGAAGGAGTCTCAACATTGATCTTCCAAGCCTCAATAACTTTGACCTCATAATCTTGGCAGTTGACCTTTCCCTTGGACTTGAATTTACTATTGAGCATATTGAAATTCTCTCTCACAGCCCTGATAATTTTACCAAAGACAATTTCCTCTGAAAGAGCTGAATCCTAGAAGATTATATTATTTTGTTCTTTCCAAATACCCCAAGCTAGGTGGGGGAATATATATCTCCAAAGCAGATTAATCACTTGGTTGCTTGAAGGAGCCTTCCACTAGCTATAAAAATCCAAGATGGTTCTAGGAAAGACCCAGCTGAGATCCCACAATTGCAAAATCCTACACCAGATTTCATAGACAAAAGGATAGAGGAGAAAAAGATGTGAAACAGTTTCAGCCTCCGTATAGCAAAGATAGCATCTGTTGGGAAAATAAAATCCATGCTTACAGAGATTGTCATTAGTAATCAGTTTATTCTGAAGAAGAATCCACACAAAGATGTTTACTTTAGGAATAAGATTGTGCACCCAAGCCTTCGCCCACACAAGGGAAGGGGAGGACTGATATGAAGAGGCCACCACTGAAGAAACAGAATAGACCCCTGAAGAAGACAACTTCTAGACCAAAGAGTCCTCCTGGCCCTACGACCTAAGCACTATAGAGTTAAGGAGAGACTGTAGGGGTCGAAGATCTGGATTAATAGCAAAGATACCAACCCACTAATTTTTCCTCCAATAATCCCCAACCAAGGTGCCATAATTGGATTTACACACCTCCATATGATTCCTAAAGATAGGGATGTTGCACAGAGGTTCATTTCCAATCCAAAGGTCTTCCCAAAATAGGATTTTTTTACCATCTCCGAGTTTCCAGAACACACCTTTACCAGCAAGATCCCTAGCCTTAATGACATTATTCCAAAGGGTTGATTCTATAGGAAGATTCTAAGAACTAATAAAATCCCTGATGGAGTCAACACCCCACAAATATTTACTATGCAAAATTTCATTTCATTCACGGGTATCAGCAAAGGTTCTTCAGACCTGTTTAGCTGGAGAAGAGCTTTATTAAAAACTCTTATGCTTCTCAACCCAAGACCCCCATAATTTTTGGGTTTGCACACATTCTCCCATGCAACCAATGGAATCCTCTTCTTCTCTTCAACTCTAGACCAAAGAAAGCATTTTTGGATCTTTTCAATAATTTTAGCAAACTTGGAAGGAATCTTAAACAAGCTTAGAGCATAAATATGCATATTCTAAAGAGAGGCTTTTAGCAACATAACTTTACCTGCTTGACTCAAGAGGGCCCCTTTCCAACTAGCCAGCTTGCGGTTAAACCTATCCACAAGAGAAATCTAAAATGAATCTGGAGGTTTGGTTCCCAAAGGAAGCCCCAAATAAATGGAAGGAAGAGAATTAACAACACAGCCTAAAATGTCTGCAATCTTCCTTTGCCTATGATCAGGGGTGTTAAAAAAGTAAAGAGAAATTTTAGCCCTGTTAATTTTTTGCCCAGAGGCTCCTCATAAAGCAGAAGGGAACTCTTCATAGTTCTGGCTTCTCCAATAGTAGAGCTACCCAAAAGAATGATGTCATCCACAAACTATTGATGCGAATAGGCAAGGTTTTTCGAAGATGGTTTTAACCCTTTCAAACTCCCTTCCATCACTTTTTTGTGCAGAATCTTTCCCATACTTTCTGCCATCAAGGTAAAGAGAATAGGAGACATCGGATCTCCTTTTCTCACACCTCTAGAAACTTTGAAGAAACGGGAAGGAGATCCATTAATTATAACAAAGGTACTAGTAGTAGAGATCATTTCCCGTATTAATTGAAAAATAAGTGATCCATCTCATTTGCACACACATTTGGGAAAGATCCTATTTTCCACCTAAATCATTATTTGGTGAACCCGACTTATTCAACATTGAACTTTTCTGAATTTTGGAGTCTTTCATTTTATTTTAAGTTAAAATCTTGCATTCATTGCATTTAGATTTGCATTGAATTAGGGTTTCTTCTTTTGCATTTAAATCTTGCATATCATATAGGGTTTAGATTTGTATTGTTTTGCGCTTCTTAAATCTAAAAATAAAAAAAATAAAGAAGTCATTTTGCATCTCATTTAGATTTCATTTAATTGCATTTGAAAATCAAAAAAAAATTGTATTTCAATCTCTAAGGTCTTGCATATCATCTTTGTATTGCATTTTTGCATTGAATTTGTGGAAAATCTGAAGCTGCATTTCATTGTCTACAACCTAGAATTGAAAGATATATTTGAAAGTTTGCAAACCATTAAAAAATAGTTTAAAAAGGCCTTACCAGGACCCATTCACCCTTACTAGTGAATGAGTCCCTATTAGCTACAAATTTGTAATTTCAAGACATTAAAATCTTAGTTTTTAACTTCTATTTGGTGCATTTATCTTGTTGTTTCAGTTCCCATATTTGTTGTTTCATCAACTTCTTTGCATTTAGCTTAAATTTATTCATTTTAGTGCATTATTAAAAGTTCAAAATTGCATCAAAATATTTCATTTTCAGCTTATTGCATTGTTTAATCAGTAAATTGCATTGCTTAGATTCTAAAATTGCATTTCATTCTAGGTTAAATTGTATTGTCATTCTAGGGTTTGCACACTAGGTTTGTAAAACTTGCATGAGCTTTACAACTTGGTGGCGTATTCACAATACTATTATAAGATGTAGTTTGAGGCTCATGTCATCCAACAATATCTCACTTGTCATGGATCTTGGGTTCTCTAACTCCCTTTCTAATAGTGTTGAGAATCAACCCTCCATGGCTCATAGTTTGCATACTTCATTTGTTATGGCTTCACCTCCTATAATCCATGTGCATGGTGTCATTGACAAGCTAGATGAACAAATAGAAAACTTACAAGCCCATATCCTTAGTGAATGCTTTGACATTAGCTTGGTTCCTATCATACAACATCTAAGGATTCAAGTGCTTAAAACTCAAAACGAAACACAAATCATCTATAGCCTTAGTTACTTCCTTTAGGAGTACTTGAAAAAACAAGACAATAGCAACATACATGCCACAACCAATTCTCCTACTGAAACTAAGAACAATATTAACATGGACCATGATCATATGCAATTACCTCCCATGAATGAAGTGGTAGCATTTATCAAAGCTAAACCTCGTAAGGGCTTGACTAGACAACCTCTTGACATTGCTTTCTCACACAATGACATACCTAAACATGCACTTGATGGTCCTCTTTACATAGTAGGTCGAATCAATAATAAGCCCACTAATGGGATATTGATTGATCCCATCTGTGGAGAGAATGTGATCACAGAATAATTCTTATATGTGCATGAGCTATATATCAAGATACATATGACAATTTGAAAGCATGGATCAAGACACATAATGGATTTGTTTTCCCTACAATAGGCTCGATAGATCTCCCTTTAAAAGTGGGACTGAAAACATTAACAGTCTCATTCTCCATCATCCCATAATTGGGCCAATTTCGTGTGAAGCTAGGCTATCCATGGCTTCGCTCCATGAATGTCATCCCTTCAGTTGTCCTCACTATGCATCATAGCGAATTCCATCCTACCTCAGAAAAAGGGAATTTTTCACTAGATTACTTTTGGCCCGAGCCCATGGAACCTATCAAGCCTCATGAAGATTTTTTTTTCAAATCATATCTAAAATTCAAGGCAAAGAAAATAGTGGAGCTATCCCTTCGAAACATGCCTCAACCTATGACTGAACCAACCATCCTCGATGAGACAATGAATGAACCAAAAACAATTTTGAACATACAAGAACAACCTCCTGCAATTTCCCACAAGAGATGATGAGATAGTACAAACAATCTTATTGTCCCCCCTAGAGTCAAACAAGTTTACAAAGTCAAAGAGAAAGCGGTTGAACAACCTCCTATTGTTTCTTATAGTCCTCCAAGGGAAGAGAAGGAACTTTTGATTGAAAAACCCACTCTTACACAAAAACAAATTGACAATAAACTAAAAAGAAATCAAAGTGCTAGGGAGTGTAGACGTAAACGTCATGTTATTGCTTGTAGATTGCAAACACAAGAAAACAACATAGAAAATCAAAATCCAAACCTACCTGAAGCAATCCATGATGACTCTCAACCCTCATTGCAACATAAACAAGAACATTGTAGGGACATTGTTATTCAACTTCCTACTATGATTAACTTAGATGATGACATTGACATTGCAAAAATTGATGAACAAGTGCATGTTGAGTTGAATACATTGTTTTCTTCTTCTATGAGCTTAAATGAAAAATCTCCTAAAAAGAGTGTTTAACTTGGTGCGTGTCCTAGTTCGGCACTTGCTCTTGTCCCTTTGGCTAGTTTCCTGCCTTTCGTTTATACCGACCGAGATTGGGAGGTGGATAACCTGCTTTAGGTTGACTCGTCTGTGCCTTACTATTATTTTTTTTCATTTCTTTTCTTTTTATGTGATTGCATGTGCGTAATGTGATCCCCCATGATGTTTCGTTTGATCATGTTACTCTCTATTTTGTGCATTCTTCTATATGGGTGATCCCACAATACTAGTTTACAATTTCTGAGAGATCCTGATTTTTGTTGAAATCACATATTTTTAGAAAATATAATGATTTAAGCCTTGAAAATTTTCATTTAAAGGATTCCAATTGAAGAGGGTTTGATCGAACCACTTTAGATCAAACCCCCTTGGATAGAACCCCGCTAGTTTTAAACCATACCTATAACGGAGTCTCCAAGTTACACCTATCAAAATGTTGATAAAAAACCACTTTTGATTTACCTTTTGGGGGATCAAACGAAATCATTTAAAATTTATTTTTTGTAAGTATGTAGTCCTTATTATAAGCTTCCCAAAAAGTATAATTTTAAATAAATTTAATTTTATTATTATATTTATTTTTTATTTCTTGTGAATTAAGGTTTTTCACCGAAAATAAAGCTCTTTGTTTTGCACATGTGGAAAAATAGCAGATTATCAAAAAAAAAACTGAAAAATATCAGTAAACTAGATATTGAAGTCCTTGATCCAACAAAAAAAAAATGAATTTCTATACATACAAAAAAAGTTATGTTGTATACAGTCTCGGCCTATGTCTGAATTGTAATTGGTTTGACTTCAAAACTTGATTAAGGAAAAAATATTCAATAAAACACCATGAAACCAAATGAAAGCACTAGATATTATAGTTACAAATCTAAATTCAAAAAAATAGAATTTTATCCTTCATGCAAAAAAGCTATGTTGTATACGGTGAGCATCACTCCTTAAAAATGGTGTTTACTAAAAGAAACTATTTTTGAAGGAGATGGAAAAGGAAGTGTAATATGATTCCAAAAATTTTGAAAAAAATATATTTAGAATCTACAGACAAAATGTCACAAATCACTAGTTTTCATCATCTTCAAATTCATCATGGTTTAGCCGTTATAGGTGCCCAAAAGTGAAGATTTAGTTAGAAAAAATCAGTTTAGTGTCCAGTTTGGCCAAAAATTGTAAACCGGTGTTGTGTGATCACCCATATGTACCTTCATTCTTCTCTATGTCATAATCATTTTCCATTTTGTCTTGTGTTTTCCTTTTGGGAATGACATAAGGCATCAAGACATTTATGTCTTCCATGTTGACCCAAAATCTTTTCCTTTTTCTTTTTCATTTGTCTTTTGTTTTCCTTTTGGGAATGATGCAAGGCGTCAAGACATTTATGTCTCTTCCATGTTGACCCAAAATATTTTTCTTTTTCATTTTTCTTGTGTTTTCCTTTTGGGGATGACGTAAGGCGTCAAGAAATTTATGTCTCTTCCATGTTGACCCAAAAGCTTTTTCCTTTATCTTTTTCATTTGTCTTATGTTTTCCTTTTGGGGATGATGCAAGGCATCGAGACATTCGTGTTTCTTCCATGTTGACCCGAAAGGTTTTTCTTTGTTTTTGCTCTCTTTATTTCATTCTTCTAGTTTTATGTGTATTTGTGGAATGATGATAGTTCCATGATCTATGACAACATTGTAGCACAAACATACTAACCCCAAATCCATAGATCCCTTATGTGTTTGTGGGGGCAACCCTTCCTTCCTATTTCATGACAGAGCTTGCTTCGAAAACATATGACTTGGCATAGGGTTTTCTGAGGAAATCTCTCATGTCTTTGGATCAAAATCATTGGCTACTTTAAAAAAAATTCTCACAATGATGGTGTAGCAACCACCTTAAAGTGGGGGCATACATAGATGACATCTTTTCGAAAATTTCATGGCATGATTTTTCTTTTTTCTTGTGATGTGCCCTCTTCTTGGTGGTGTCATTGGGCTTGATGTCGTCCAAGAGAGTACAATCTATTGTCATGGCATGATGAGAATAAGGCATCCCACGGGCAACGATCTGACACTTTTGACTTGTCCTCTCTTGGAGACATTAGAGACAATGCTCCCTAAGAGGAAGACCATTGCACGAACAAAGCAAAATCCCCTTTAAGCAAAATTTTTATATGACATTCAAAAGCATTTACATTTTGGTTCCTTATTAAAGTTAAATCAGGAGGATAACTTTGGTATGGTTTGTATGATGGGAAGCTAATACACTGGCATGACTTTCTCATTATACAATGGGAAGTCGATACACTGGCATGGGAAGTTGACACACTAGCATGCCTTCTCTCACTAAACCACTTCATTGGGACAAATCACCTAGTGGAAAAACTAAGGTTCCACTACCACAGAGTGAGCAACATTTGTTATGGACAAACAGCCACCACCTCACATCACGTTGAATCAATTGTGCTTGATCCTTTATTTTTGTTTATTTTTCTTGACCTTTGACAGGGTATGATCATGTATCTTTGTTATTGCTACATATTTAAGTGTCTTGGATGTCTACTTTAGTGTGAGTTTGACATGAGGTCATCCTCTCACTAAAGTGGGGGCAAAATGTAGTAACGGAAAAAGTAGTCTTTTTCTTGCTTGATCTAATAATTGACATTAAAACTAAACTAATGGTGCCTTGAAGTGGTGTTGTAATGTCTTGTACACATTCACATCATTTTAGGACCTTTATTTGACTAAAACATGCTTTAATTAGTCCTTTGCAAGGGTGTCGTGAAGTGTCATAACACACTTTCACACTTTTCTAGGACTTTTTTGCTTAATTAAACCTTATGGGCCCCTTCCTAAATAAAATAAGCATAATTTGTACCTTTTTTAAGTGTTGTAAAGTTTTATAAAGCACTTTCACACTTATCTAGGTGGTCTTAATTCATTGGAGTTATTAACGCTCTTTTGATTCAAATTTAGGCCTTAATTTTGACACCTCCTGAAGATCTATCCCAACAATTATAAATTAAATATCAAATTATTTCATTGAGAAAATTTTGGTCCTGGTAAGCTGAGCCAGGACCCATTCGCCCTTAATGGAAAATGGGTCCTCCTTGAATAGGACCTCCCTTTCTCAGTTGATCTGGAATGGGTTTTTAGCCTTCTTTCAACTCCCTGAAGCTTGGTCCTGGAAACTTTGCCATGACCCATTCGCCTTTGGTGGAAAATGGGTCCTCCCTTAATAGGACCCTAATTTTTGAATTTCATTCTGTTGGGAATTTAATTATCCTTCTTTCTAGATCTGGTGTTTCCCTTAGTTCTTTGAATTTTGGGGTTAATCTCCTAATTTAGTATAAATAAGGGGTTAATTCACATTGTTTCTCCTAGAAAGTTTATCAAGCATTCAAGAATTCAAGTGATCAAGAATTAGAGCATTTCAAGAGCATTCATAAGGCATTTCAAGGAAGATTTCAAAGATTTATTGCAGCAAAATTCAAGGTCTTATCATCATGTCAAGGGTTTAATGCATTCATGTGTGTTGAGCTAAGAAGTCAATGTTGCATTGAGGATCCATTTACAAGCATCATCCTACATCCAAGATCTCCATTATTCATGGACACTCCATGATTGTTTGTAGATTTGATTCACAAGACAAAATCCAAGGTGACACCATTTACATTATTGCACTTCCATGCTTCATTTCATTCATTTCATCATTTGGTTTAATTACCTAGATAAGGGGCTTGACTGAGGAAAAACCCCATTCACTAATAATCAACAATTTTTTCTTTCCCTTGAGTGTGTGATTGCAGATTTACAAGGTAAAGATCAAGTTGAGCAAGATTTGGATCAAAGTTGTCAAAGTTGCAAAAGTTGTCATTCAAAGTGCAAGATCACGAAAAGAGCTCTACATAATTAACTACAAGCTTCCAGAACTTGGTAACCGGGATTTCAAGAGTGCTGCCATCAAGGTACAGGATCCTAAAATCAATTTTTTTAAACCCTAAAAGGACCCATTCACCCCTAAAGGAAAATGAGTCATCCATAGCTCAAAAACAACTTTCTGGATAGGTACACAACTTTTTATGCTCTAAAAACATTCCTTATAGTTGCTATAACAGTTAGGGTCATTTTTTATTGCTATTTGCATCTTATTTTGCATAATTTGAGGTGTTTAGGGCCTTGAAAAATAAGTGATCCATCTCATTTGCACACACATTTGGGTGGATCCTATTTTCACCCTACAAAAATTGATAGAGAGGGAGGGAGGATAGAGAAGTTGAGAAATATAGAAAGAGAGAGTGATAGGGAGAGAGGGAGAGATATGGATAGAGGGAGAGATAGAGAGATATATATAGTGGGAAAGATAGAAGGGAAAGAGAGAAAGAGATATAAGGAGAGGTAAGGAGATAGAGAGAGAGAGAGAGAGAGATAAAGAGGAAGATAGATATGGAGATGGAGATGGAGAGAGAGAAATAGAGATAGAAAGAGGGGGATACAAAGAGAGAGGGAGAGAATGAGAGAGGGATCGAAAGATAGGGATATGAAGTTATATAGAGGTAGAGAGAGGGAGATATATATAGAGAGAGAGAGGTAGGGAGAAGTGCATATGGGGATACATCAGAGAGATATGGGAAGAGGAGAGATGGTCTTTATATTTTTGTCTCCCTCTATTTCTTTATATTTTTTATTATCTCTCAATCTCTCTCTTCCTCTCTCTCCCCTATTTCTCTCTATATTTGTCTTCCCTTCTCTCTTCCTCTATCTATCTTTCTCTCATTTTTTTCTCTTTGTCTATTTCCCTCTCCCTATCTTTCTCCCCTTACTATTTTTGGCTATCCCTATTTATCTCCCTCCTCTCTCCCCCTTTCCCTCTTTATCTCTTGATCTCTCAACCTCTATATATATTTTTATCTGCTATTTCTCTTTATCTATCTATCTCTATCTCTCTTTATGTGACTATATCTATCTTTGTCTCTCCTCTTCTCTCTTTTCCTCTCTCTTTCTTTATCTCTCTTCCTCTCTCCATATTTATTCCTTTTATCTATACCTCTATTTTTATCTCTATCACTCTTTTTATCTATTTGTATCTCTTTGTATCCCTCTCCATTTCTCTATTTCTCTCTCTTTATTTTCTCTCTTTCTCTCTCTATCTATTTTCCTCCTAAGTGTGCAATGGGCACATTGGAGAGGTTTTAAAGGTGAATTATCATATCCTTAACCAAATGACATGCAACCCTAAGCATAACTCCCTAGGACATGTTATCCTTAGATTGTTGGCATGAAACAACTAATCAAAAGTTACCTCTCTCTCTCACTCTATAAGTTTTAATTTATATTTTAAGTTTGAAATTTGTTTTATTATATAAATTATAACAAAAATATAAAATAGAATTATTCTACAATGATTAAAGTTTTAATAAGATAACTAATTAAAAATTAAATTAATTCTAATATTTTTTAATTATTATTTATAATTTCATAAAAAGATATAAATAATAAAAATAAATTTCAAACTTAAATCTAAATTAAAAACTAAAATAAAATAAACTAAATAGAAAGTCAAAATATATCAAAATCTAAATATTAATATACATAATAATTTTAAAAATTTAATAACAAATAATAAACTTATTAAGTTAATTTAAAGGTGAGGGACTTAGCTCGATTGGCTAAATAAATTATATTTTAAAAACTAAACTGTATTTTAAATAAAATATTAAAAATAAATATAAACTATATTAAAATTGTTAAAATTAAAATTCTAACTTTTATATCTAAACACCAAACTTAACAAGTGTGCAGTGGCTAGTACTTGCCTTTATAGTATTGTAGTTATTGTTTTCTAGATTTGAACAAAATTAAATGTAAGTTATATTAATGTGAATAAAAATAAATGTAAGTTTTGTTAATTATAGTGTTTTCGTATTGTTAATTAGTTATTTTCATGACCTTACCCTAACCCTAACTCTAATTATATCCCTAACCCTAACTCTAACTCTAACCCTAACAATAAATTCCAAACCATTATCATAATCCTAGACCTATCTCTAACCCTAACTATGATCATAACACTATTTATAACTATAAACCTAATTTTAATCACTAACTTTTAAATAAATAATATATTTAATAAATATTATATTACTAATTAATATATATTAAATAAATTTTATAAATAAAATAAAAATAATATATATACTAAAAATAATTAAAAGTTAGATATTACATGTTGGTAAAGTTTCTTCTCTTATTACTAATGTAAAATTGTTATTTATTAAAATGATTATTTATACTTGTATTTTTATTCCCTTTCTACTATTTTAAATATTTTTTCAAAAAAATAACTTTTACTTTGTACAATTTTTTTTTTAATTTATTATATGTTATATTTTATATAATGTAAATTTATATTTAAAATGTTATCATGATTATACTTATTACATATTATATTTTATATTAAAAATTATTAAATGTAAATATAATATAATATATAATTAAAAAAAATATTAAATACAAATATAATATAATATATAATTAATATTTAATATATAATTTATATAATATAAATTAAAATTATACATAATATAATGATACTTATTATTCTACTTTATTATTATTATTATTTACTATTTTGCATTTTTTTTTGTTTTAATTGGTACAACCTTGTTTTTTTAAATTTATTATATGCTATATTTTGTATAATGTAAATTTATATTTAAAATGTTATTATGATTATTATACTTATTACATATTATTAAGAATTATTAAATGCAAATATCATATAATATATAATAAAAAATATTAAATACAAATATAATATAATATATAATTAATATTTAATATATGATTTATAAATTAAATTAAATTATATATGTATACATCCAAAATTGGTCTGGGGAACATTAATTAAATATCGATTATTTAATTAATAATTTTTTTATTCCTCTACTATATAAATAAATCAAATTTATTTATATAGTTCCTATTTTCTTAATTCTTCTATTCTAATTCACCCTCTTCACGATTTAATTAAAATGAACAAATCTAAATAATTTGTTTTATTTTAATTAACTTCCCTCTCATTTAATTCAAATTTTAAATTCGAATTTCATCACATTTCTACATATTTCTCTAACTACCTTCCACCTCACCCTCCAACTCACCATGTGTCACATGAAAATAATTTTTGTTATTTTCTAAATTGGATATTTATTCTCAATAATTTAACCACCTTAAGGACACATGGATCCTTCATTCAAACGACTCCTTACACTTGGAAAGATGGTTTTATTAAAGGGAACATCTGCCCTGTTTTCTTCATCATTCTCATTCTCCTATGTTGAATTCTCCAGATCAAATCTCGATCGTTCATGGCTGCCAACTCACCCAATGCCTTGGAAAAATCTATAAATTGAGGTCAATTTACAGCTTTTCCATAAGGAGCATTTGCATAACATCACTCTGCGGGATTTCATTTGAGTTTTAAGAGCTTCATTTGCATTTTCAACTTAGCATTTACGATAGTTTATCAATTTGTTTTGAATCGTGGCTCCTTTAGATATTTCCTAGTTTAATTCAGCATGTAGGATCATTTTCATCTCAATGTCATTAGTTTAATTCTGCATTGTTTATTTTCATACTATTTCGTATACAACAATTCATTTCACCATGGCACTCCATCATTTCATCCAGCTGAATTCTTCAATCATATAGATGTAGGTTTAGGATCTACATTATAAATAAATAGGCTACTCATTTCTTAGATGACATCTCAGTGGTTTGTGCATAAATAATATCTGAGAGCATAAATTTCCAAGACATTTAAGATTAGAGGAAGATGGGAAGTTTTTGGGAATTCTGTTATTGAATCATGTTTTGATTAAGTTGAATTTCCTTAATGCAATGCTTTTCATCTAAGTGTGTTGTGGTTTTGATATAATTCACGCATATTTTCCTACACACATAAATTGGCGCCCACCGTGGGGCTGAGCCCTTGTTATTTTGTTATTTTCTAGAAATTGTGTTTTGCAGGCTCGGACAAGGATTTCTCTGGCACAACCGTTGAATTCTTTGGCGCTTATGAAAGACTCTCTGGCACTTTCACCGATTGTTCTGGTGCTCCCAAGGGATTCTCTGGTGCTTCCAAGCCATTTTGTGGCGCTCCAGGAATTTTTTGTGGTGTTTTGACCCTTTTCTATGGCACTTTGGCCAGTTTCTCTAGCACTTCTCATTCATTTTGTGGCGCTTCTATTGTTTCGATGCTTTTGCTTACTGTTATGGTGCTTTCAATTATTTCTGTAAAATTTTCCCGAGAATGAAAACGAATGTTTGTTTTTCTGTTATGTAGGTTTCATAAAATGTTGTCAAAGATCTTGTTGAAACTCAAGAACGCTTGTCAAAGACAATTTACAATAAACTACTAATAAATTTGATGCAAGGGCTGGATTTTATGTCTTTCCTTTTTTGCTTTAAACTAGGAACATAAAATAATTAACAAGGAAAGAACACCATGTTTGTTGCGTGCATGAATGGTAGGCATATGCTCTCCCCTTAACTGGGTGACCAAAAATCCAAACCCATTCTTGTTAATCTGCGAGTGTGAGTAGGGTATACAGGGTGGGTTCTCTCTTTATTCATGTAGAATAAAGATTGATCAAACTACAGGTATATTCTCTCACTTTTTTTTATCCTAGAGGGCCTACCTTGGTGAAAAAGTACTCACCCAAGGGAACGACCCAACCAGTAACACGCTAAATCCAAGCGCATTTTCAGTCGGGATATAAATGTGGGTATTGGAACAACGGCCAATATCATGAGGATAGTTCTAATGAGAAGGGCAGTAATGGTCTCTCGCTGCATGGATTATCCCCCACAAATGGAAAGTCCTTACTAGAACCCGTGTAGTAGATTGGCCAAATCTTTATCTATTTTCTTGGTACAGCAATGGTCCTTGCGAAGACATCCACATTTTCACAGTTTTTAGTAGATGATCAGCCTACCATGGGATTTTTATGGAGGTTGGAAGCTTGGTTGACCTAAGAAATGAGTGCACTATAAGGGGGAGCCCGTGTGGCCAAGCTTCTAAATTCATCCACTAAAAATAAGTGTGGTTGGGGTAAAACCTGCGTGGAATCCAAGAGAATATAGTCTTTCACAGCCCTAGGGAATGTACGTTGTGCTTGATTGTGCTTTTCAAAGTGTTTCCAAACCAAAATTCAAACAAAACCTCACACACTGGAAAAATACAAGACTGTGATTCAAAATGCATCATCTGGGACAAACTACCCTCTAACCAGACACCAGAAAAGTTAAGCAAACTGGAAACAAACTGTTGCATTCTTTGTTCAGCACTTCCACTATTTTTTGTAGCGCTTTCACCAATTTCTCTAGTGCATCCATTATCTGTTATGGTGCATCCACCTCATTTTCCAGTGCATTGACCTAAAAATTTGGCGCATCCCCCTCATTTGCCAATGCATCAACCCAAAACTTTGGCACATTGACCATTTTCTATGGCGCATCAAAGCTTTTTTGTGGTGCTTTTTCCTTTTAGTGCTTCCATCCTATGTAACGGTGCTTCCACCAAATTTTCATAACCAAAGAACTAAGATTGATCCTCACCTAACATTTTTGAGACCAGATTTAGAAATTTTTCAAATTAAAGATCATTTCTCATAAACTGAAGTATTTGAACATGTCCTTTGTCCAATGATTTCATGAAAGACTAAAATCCAAAAACCAAAATCCATAGCTCTTAGTCCAAAAGCCCATCAGAAACGTCTTTCCACACTTTATGAATTCAGAGATAGATTACTATTCAACTTTTACAGGAAGGCTTCAAAGAACAATCTTGGTTTGTATTCGTTTTATTATTGCCAAAACCCAAGACTCTTTCAAAGGTTTGGACATCTTGTCTAAAATAAAAAATTTCCTCATTTCACAATTGGAACCAAAATTGCAAAATTCTCTCAAGTTCAAAACTATCCCTTAAGTCCCCATTCAAAACTATCCCTTAAGTCCCCTAGAGTCCAAAACTTTGTTAAAATTTGACTTTCACCAGTGGAACCCCTTTTGTCTAAACTTTGATCGTACACCTAAAAGTGCCAAATCATCATCAAAACCACCAAAATTTGATCATCAAGTTGAGTTTCCCCATCAGGATCCATCATCCTCCATCTTGAAGCAATACACTTTAAGTCAAATTTTTATCACCTTGGTTACATCAATAGAATTCATTATTCTATTCAACCTAGGTGTCTTTCAGGCAACCCTAAAAATGAAGATCAAATTTTAGAAAACCTTTATCACTTGTATGCCCATCTTAATAAGGTCCCAAAAACAAAAACTCAAGGGTAAAGAATTTGAACCTCCCAATATCGTGGGTGAAACAGAGGAAAACCCCTTTCACAAGATTGCCCAAAATGAAACAGAAGAGATAACAGAGGAAGAAATTGAACAAGCGAATCAAGACCCAAAATTCCATAAATTCTTGGAAAGAATCTTTGAGAAAGATGGGGAGAAATACCTCCTGATGTTGGAAAACCAAGGGGAAAAACTACCTAGTGACTTTGATGTGGAAATATTGAAGACTACCCCAAAGAAAACCGAGATTGAGACACCTCCTACTGATCAAATGGTTATTTTAACACATCAAATACAAAACCTTCAACAACAATTCCAAGATATGCAAGGAGGAACAATGAAAAGATACTTGTTACAAGATATTTGTCCCTACCCCTTTGATAGAAGGTTAAACATGATACCATTTCCTCAAAACTGTGAATTTCCAAAATATGACAAATACAACGGGAAATCGGACCCTATAGACCACATGCGATAATTTCAAATAATGAGTCTTGAATTCGCTCATGAGGACACATATTTGATGAGACACTTTCCTCATAGTTTGGGAGGGCATTGTATGGAATGGTTCTCAAATTTACAACCAGGCATAAAATCTTTCCAAGAATTGTTCAACCAGTTTATCACACAATATTTGTACTACATTGCCCATGAGATAACTATGAAATATTTGTGCAACACTAAACAAAAGCAAGGGGAGGCCTTTCTCGTATTCTTACAAAGGTGGAGAATGTTATTTTCTCAATATGCTCATCCCATTCTTGAATGGGAAAACATGGAAATTTTTATTGATAACCTTAACAGTGAAATGAGCTATCGATTGCAATTACAATGTCCCCCTAGTTTCGAGAAAATGATAGAAAATGGTTTCAAAATTGAAGAATCCCTAGTCACAAGAGAAGTATTGAAAATTCACAATGAAGGATCAAACAACCCTAACCATGATAAACCCAAATTTTGGACAAGGAACAAGAATGCCAATGAAGGTGTCACTGAAACACATAACACACAACCGATCTTTAATCTGTCAGGAACCACAACCAAAACCAATCAAAACAATAATCAGGGCACAAATCAAAATTCCAATCAATCTAACAATCCAAACGATCAAAATCAAGGTAATACCACATCTAAACCTCCACCATATCAAACACAATCCAATTGCAGGAAATTTACGCCTTTGGGTCAATCACACGAATCCGCATTGAGAGAACTCCTTGAAAATAATCTTATAACGTTACCTGACACTCGAGGGTTTGAACCAAAAGTGAAATCATCATGGCGGAATGATGCTTTTTACTGTGAATTTCATCGATGTAAAGGCCACCAAATAAATAGCTGCATGAAATTGAAACATAAGGTACAAGACTTGATAGACAACAAAATCATACGAATAGAGGGACTCCAAACAAATGCGGATCATGGGGCATTTAAAAATCCTTTGTTGAATTATGAAAAAGGGGAGTCCTCTACAACAAACAACAAGGGAAAGAATGTAAACTATGTCCATGATATTGTCATAAATCATATCTCAGAGTTGAAAATCAAAAGAATACCATTGAAACCGATGACCATCAAGACATCACTCCAAAAAATGATCTGATTTATGACACTCCGATTGAACAAGAACACGACACAACCATCATCCCTAGAAATCAAATCAATGATACACAACCAAACATGATTCCAATGGATACCCAAATCAATGTCATTAAAATCAATGGGAAAAAGGATAGTATACCAGTAAATGCAACCACGAGGGCTCAAGCCAAATATGTTCTAAAAGGAGGTTCGTCCAAAACTCCTGTCATCTCACCTAATCAATACAACATAGTGGACCAATTACAAAAGATCCCTGCACAGATATCTATATTGAAGTTGCTCAAAATTTCTCCTGCTCACAAAGAAATTTTGGAAAAGGCCCCAATGGACACAACAGTACCAATGAACCTGGAAGTATGTAAATTTGAAGCCATGGTGGGACATTTGACCGCACCACATTGCTTATCCTTTTTCTAAAAATGACGACACTTCCATTTCTCATCCTCACAATGCTGCTCTTCACATCAAAGTTTTGATTCATAAAAATCATGTCAAACGCGTCTTAATAGATGGAGGAGCCGGCCTGAATATATGTACTCTAAAACTTGTCCATTCCTTGGGATTCTCTGATAATGCCTTTGATTCAAAGAAAAATATTACAATAAAAGCATATGATGATGAGGAAAGATATTCGCAAGGATTGATCGTCTTACCCATTCAAGTGGGGCCAATTCAGAAGGATGTAGTCTGTCAAGTTTTGGATAAAGAGTTGACCTATAACATACTATTGGGTCACCCATGGATTCATGAAATTCAAGCCATCCCATCCACCTACCATCAATGTCTAAAATTCCCTTGTGGTGGTCAAGAAATTACCATTTATGTTGATTCAAATAGCCCTTAGTATTGCAATACCTTGAAATCTATCCAAGATGTTTTTGTGCCTCATAACAGAGAAGCTTCCACTTCCAATCCTTCCAAAGATCAAAGCCAATCAAATTCCTCATCCAAATCATTGGTCATCTCCTCTAATCAAGCAGGTCAATCTAGCTCCATGTCTAAATAGTCTGAGGAGAAGGAAGAAGTTGCTCCTTCCACCTCCACAAATCATGAAGCTCAGTTGAATGCCTTGTCAAAAAAAATTGATGAAAAGGTTCAAGTCAAAGACAAAGGTGTTGGTGAATATTTCTTTGAACAATCTATATGCCTTTCACAATTTTCTTCTCCAAAATCCTATGGACAACCATCAACTTCAACACCACTTGGTATCTCAACTAGTTACCAAATTTGATGGTCAATTCATAAAAGAAATTGATAGGTTCGATGAAGCAGAGGACAGAGATGTTCTAAATTGGCTATATAAAGATGAAGAAGAATCCCAAACAGCAACTGCCAATGTACAGACAACCCAATATGGAAAAGGTTTCACTATCTTGGAAAAAATGGGATATGAAGGAAAAGGTCCCATGGGTAAAAGGAAAGAAGGAATTGTAGAACCAATCCAACCCCTTTTAATTAATCCAAAAGACAAGACCGGGTTGGGTTATAAAGAGGAGACAAAAGAAAAGGTGGTTGAAAGAATCCTTTAGCTACAAGCCAGCAATGATCATGAGACTGGTTCTAATGAATATGAGTGGGATTCACTATCAGAAGAGTCATGTCATGACAAATAAATTGATGTAATATACAAATATGCACCCCTATTCGAAGAAGGACAAGGCTCGGGTTCTAGACCATTTGAATCTGGATCGCAACACCTTGATGATTCTAGTGAAGACAATTCAACTTGAAGTGAAACAGATAATTCGGAGGAGAGTTACCTTCTAGACCTTGACTTTTCCATTGGAAAAATTGAAGACACCGCTATCAGAACTCTTACCATTTCTGACCTTAACCAATCTGGTGACTACTTACCCTTGGTACATCCTAAACCAATAGATTGGGGCCTAACTGAGCCATTTGGCATCCCTACATTTTCAAACGATGATGCCATCGTCAACTTCCTTTGTGCCAACAATCCTGAAACAGATTCCACCAATGAACATCATAACGATTCTTCCACACAGGGGAGTATCAAATCTTCTAGCTACAAAATGAATAACATAGAAAATAGATCTGATATTGAAAACCATTCTATGGTAGTATCAGATCCAAAAAAAGTAAAAACAAAGAGCGCATCCAATGGCGAAAACCTCACTAAGGTGTCAAAGGATGGAAAATTTGATACTCTCCCAGAACACTTTCAGGAAAGATCAAAGGTCTTGATTGAACCCACACAGTTTGTCAATGTCGGCAATGAAGAGACAATAAGGACTATCCATCTAGCAGCATCTTTGACAGACCAAGAAAAACCAAGCTTTCTCAATTTTTTTATGGAAAAACAAATCAATTTTTCTTGGTCATATGCTGACATGTCAGGGATTGATCCAAAATTAATCATGCATCATTTATCATTACCTCCAGGAGTGAAACCAGTAAAACAGAAGTTGAGAAAAATGCACCCCCATATTGCACTATTGGTAAAGGCGGAGTTGAAGAAGTTGCTCGATGCAGGATTAATCAGACCTATTGATTATGCCAAGTGGATCTCCAATATAGTACCAGTTTCAAAGCCTGATGACAGCATTTGCATCTGCACTAATTTTTGAGACCTTAACAAATCTTGTCCTAAGGATGATTTCCCCTTGCCAAATATAGATATCATAGTAGACTTGACAATAGGGCATGGCATGCTATCACTGATGGATGGATTTTCTGGATACAACCAAATCAAAATATCTCTGGATGATCTGGATAAGATAGCTTTTACCTGTCCATGGGGAACCTTTTGCTGGAATGTAATGTCGTCCAGCTTAAAGAACGCAGGTGCTACCTACCAACATGCAATGACAACAATCTTTCATGATATGATGCATACTTTCATGGAAGATTATGTGGACAATTTATTGGCCAAATCATATACTAGGGAGGGACATCTAGAGATCCTAGATAAAATTTTCACTAGATTGGAAAAATTTAATGTACGGCTAAATCCCAAGAAATGTGTGTTTGGGGTTACATCAGCTAAGCTCTTGGGGTACATAGTTTCAAAAAAATGGATTGAAGTAGATCTAGCCAAAGTCAAAGCCATTATGGAAATGCCACCACCAAATAACATTATTCAACTTTGTTCTCTGCAAGGGAGGTTTCAATCAATCCATAGATTCATTTCACAGCTCGTGGACAAAACCCATCCCTTTACTCATCTGTTGCATAAAAATGTTTCTTTCCGATGGGATGAGAAAAGTGAAGGAGCCTTCAATTAGTTGAAACAATATTTAATGAATCCACCTATCCTAGTACCACCACCAGAAGGGAAGCCACTACTATTATATATTGCTACAATAGAGACATCATTGGGAGCTCTATTAGCACAAGAAGATCCGACAGGAAAAGAACGGGCAATCTACTACATCAGCAGGACTCTAAATGGCTACGAGATCAAATATACCTCCATCGAAAAGGCTTGTCTAGTAGTAGTATTTTCTACCCAACAGTTACAACACTACATGCTAACTCACACCATCAAGTTGATAGCTAAAATAGATCCTCTCAAATATCTCCTCAGCAAAGCTAACCTAATAGGGACATTGGCTAAATGGGTCATGATACTCAGTGAATTTGATATCCAATATGTAGATAGGAAGGCAATAAAAGGACAGGCAATTGTTGATCAACTAGCAAAGGCACCACTACCAGATACTCATCCTTTACACATTGAATTTCTAGATGTTGATGTTCTCACTGTGGCCACAAAACAATGGACACTATACTTTGATGGATCATACACCCAGCATGGATCAGGAGCTGGAATCCTATTTGCCACCCCACAAGGACACACTATACCAAAATCATATCGACTGATGTTTCCTTGTACCAACAACATGGCAAAGTATGAAGCATTAATCATTGGTATCAAAACAGTTGTAGAAAGGAAAGTCCAAGAATTGCAAGTGTATGGAGATTCTCAGTTAGTCATTAACCAAGTCAATGATGATTATCAAACAAGAGATGACAAATTGATTCCCTACAAGAGAATGTTGGATGACTTTAAGAAATATTTCATGGATATCAAATTTGAACAGATTTTAAGAGTGGACAATAAAGTCGTTGATGCCATGGCTACTATTGCTTCCTTGTTACAAATTCCAGAGAAAAGAAATCACTATGAGTTCTTGGTGGAACAACTATTCTCCCCTGCCTATGACAATACTGAATCCCATGTTATCTGTCACCTATTCAATACCAATACCTCAATCTACAGTTAAATTTACACCTACCTGAAAGATAACACTCTTCCACCTAACTTGTCACAAAACCAAAAACGTAATTTCATTCGTCGAGCCTCCCGACATACACTTATTGCGGATGTATTGTACCGAAGAGGTCTTGATGGAACTCTCCTACGATGTTTGGAACATGATGAGTCTGAAATGGCTTTAAGATAAGTCCATGAGGGTATCTGCGGAACACATTCAGGTGGCCTAACCTTAGCCAAGAAACTCCTTCATTTAGGTTACTACTGGCCAACTATGGAAAAGGAGTCTTTCTAGTTTGTGAAGAAGTGTCAGAAATGTCAAATTCATGGCAACCTCATCCATGCACTAGCACAAGAACTCCAACCTTTTTCATCCACATGGCCATTTTGTCAATGGGGACTAGATCTTGTTGGTAAGATTCATCCACCTTCGTCAAACGGACACAAGTTTATCATCACAGCCACAGAATACTTCACAAAGTGGATTGAAGTTGTTCCCCTAATCAATATCACAGGGAAGAAAATATCATCATTTATCCTCAAATACATCATCTGTTGGTATGGCATTCCATAATTCATTATCACTAACAATGGGAGACCGTTCAAAAATCAATACATGCAAGAATTATGTGAGAAGTTCAATATCCAACATCGCTTCTCTAGACCATATTATCCTCAAGGAAATGGTCAGGTAGAGGCTTCCAACAAAACCATCTTGAATATTTTGAAGAAAACTATCAATGACGCAGGGCGTGATTGGCACACCCAACTGAATCCCGCTTTGTGGGCATACCGCACTAGTATTCGCACACCAATAGGAGCTACACCATATGCTTTGGTATATGGGTATGAGGCTATCGTACCTATTGAAGTCGAATTACCATCACTTCAAGTTTCACTGAAAGGTGTCATCTCTGATGAAGATTACAGAGTCTCAAGATTGCGAGAATTGGAACTGTTAGATGAGCAGTGCCAACATGCAATGAATCATCTAAAAGCCTACTAACAACGCATGTCCAGAAGTTACAATCATAAGGTTAAGCCCAGAACATTTCAAGTTGTTGACTTAGTGTTGAAGGAAAACCCACGCAATCAACAAGACAAAGAGAAGAAAGGAAAGTTTGAACCAAATTGGTTGGGGCCCTTTTTCATTGTGTCAGTCTATGGTTTAGGAGCATATCAACTATCTAAGCCAGAAGGGGACCTCTTTGAAGAACCAATGAATAGTCTTCATCTTCAGAAATTATACACATAAGTTAGCCACTACATTGGAAAAAGTCCTGAAGAAGTCCAAAAACATCAGAAAATGTACTGAAAAAATGGTTACCCTAGTGAAAACCTAGCAAACAGGCACCTTGGTGACAACAAAAAAAATCCAAAAATTCAAAAATCAAAAAAAATAAAAAAAGCAGAAAAATACAAAAAAACATAAAATTTGAAAAAAGTGCAATAAAAGCAAGTGGTGAAAACCTAGAAAACAGGTGCTATTTGTGACAGGCTAGCTTTTTCCTCTATAAGAATGTATGTTGACTTCTGGCTTGGTACTGTTAACATTTGCATCCTTCATTTGAGCTGCATATGCAAACCCTGTGTAGCCAATTATGTCTCACCTTGGTTTTTTGACCATTGCACATATCCATAATAAACTAGTTTGTGTCCACTAGGGGAAAAATCATGATCTCACCGAGGGCAATGAACTGTGAGCTTGAACTAACAGACAAGCGGTAGTAGCAAAATGCAAAGAAAACAATAATCACAGTGCAACCAAACGCCGAACATCAATTACCATCGAAACCACATCAAATATCCTTTTCACATCAGAAAATTCAAAAACAAGTCAAAAATCCAAAAAAAGACAAAAACTGAGTCACCTTGTTGAATTGCATTGTCATAGTTCGTTGTAATTAGTTGTCTGTTCATATCTCGGTCCTGTAATTCGGTCAAGTCAGTCGAACTACGTGGTCTTTGTGTATATAACATAGGAAAGGCTTATCTTTGATCAGCCCCTGAGACCCCTAGGATAGGTCTTTAGGTTAGGTTCTTGTTCAAAATCTCAGAAAACACCTAAAAATTAGAAAATGGAAAAATCCCAAAAACAGTAGAAAATCAAGGTTAAAAGGATGATGCTATTTTGAATCACGATTTTATCACTTCCACATGAATAATCAAAATTGTTTGCATTGTGATTGATGTTATCATTTCTCAGGAGCAATTCAAGGATGTCGGAGAAACTAGAAAGGCTATGAGCGAGAATGATATTTTTCTTTGTCTTTTGCCTGTGAGTTAATCATTATTACTATGTGAATCGTCATGGGACATGATCTATAAAATATCACTGATGACATTCCGAACCCACATGGGAAAACGGTTAACTCTTGTCTGTTAACGCAAGAAATGCTCAGGTCATCTCAGTTTAATCATACATAGATGCTTGTGTTAACTTGCACTATCAACATCACAAAAGTAGTACTTAGGTTATCATGGTCTAATTATACCATTGATGTTTGTACTCACTTTCAACATCTTTAAAATCTCAATGATGATAATAAGCACAATAAATCACTAGGATGACATCGTTTGCATTTTAGTATTACATGTCTAGGTTGCATTCATATTAGTTGTTGTAATGGTATTTATAGATTTTTCCAAGGAAGATGTTATTTCTATCATTAACAGATTGAGTGCATTTAATATTACCAAAAACACATCATTTAGGGGCATGAACAGTAAGACATCATTCATAACATTATCATATCATCTAGGCATCCATTTAGTTATTAGGATCGTATAGTTGCATCATGGAAATCTGAATAGAATTAAATTACCATATTGCATCCATTTAGTCATCCATCATATATTTGCATTATAAAAATCATGGAAAAACAAATACATTGATCATGTCATTCATTCATCTCATACATACATTAGATCATAATATTTGCATCAAAAAATACAAAAGCATAGGTTACCAATCATATATCCATAAGAACATATCGGGATCATTCATCTTTGCATTAACATCATTTTCCATCCATCACATCACATATAATTGCATTAGAAAAATACAAAACAATAGCATGAATACATTTTCATAGGGTACCATAGGATCATAACACATATTGCATAATATCATCATCATGAAACATCACATAGCATACATAACATAGAAATTAAATGCATCCATAATAAATCAAGGAACATAACACATAGGATCATCACCATCACTGCATATATCTCAAAATATATCAAATGTACAAGGATATTTGAATTTCAAGAAATACATCATCAAAATGGTAGTAATGTCATCATCAAATACATCACAATACAACATCAAATATCTAAACTATGTGGTACTGCCCTTGGATGTTGTTGGCCTCACCAGACCTATACCTCCCCCTGCTATACCTGAGGGACCTGCACTTGGATCCCTCCAATCCCCAGGCAATGGATGTGTCACCCCCATACTCACCGTTCGGGATTGTGATCTACTCATCTGAGATCTATTGAAACTCTCTCACCGCTCAGGAGGAACCAACTCATGATACCAAGTCCATGTAAAACTGAGCCTCCTGAGACGTGTGGCGTATCTCCCTGAAATAATCAGTTGCTCCAATGGCAGTCGCAGCCTGCTGCAACCTCTTTGTGATGGCCTCGGCCTGCTCAACCCGTCGTCTTAGGGTGTCTCTCTCTGCAATCAATGTTGCCACCTATCCCTACACCTATCCCTAGCCCTGTATCTGTGCCATCTATTGTTAGGCAGCATCCCTCTCAGTTGTCAAAGTTTGAATCTGACCCTGTGCCTGTAGGAGCTATGCCTACACCTGGGTCAACAGCTATGTCTATTCCTATAGTTGGCCCTATAACTGTGTCAGTTGTCCCTGAACAATCTGAACCTGTGTATGCAAAGCATTAATTTGTGACTATTGATGCTGAGAAGGAGGGCATATATGTACACATTGTTGTGCCACTGCCACTAGGGACTGCCTCCTGCGAGGCACTCTAGCGTCGAAACTGGGATGTTCACCACCTCCTCCATCTCCTCCATCACCGTCATCACCCCCATCATCACCTCCATCATTGTCATCATCATCATCTCCACCCTCTCCCTCCTCATCTCCACCATCTCTACCTCGTCTCCATCTAGGTAGTTAATCCTCATCATCCTCAAATGGTGGCATGGGCTCATCAAGTCTCAAAATCCTGGGAAACAGATGCTAAAAAAATACACTATATACTCCACACTCATGTAACCCTCGACTATCTTCGGATGATAATCCCAAAGCACTGGTTGTAAATGTAGGTACTCATCACAGGCGGCATCGTAGGATAATGTTGGTCCCCACTCAGTCGAATCCTATTGTCTACGGGCATATAGGGTTGATCCCTGTGGCATCCCCTGAACTCTTCCATACTGCCTCATCACTCTCAGCAACAAAAATCTCTCAATGATATATCATGTCCGTCTAATGAGGTACCTGGCAGTCATAAAGTAAGGAACCTCTAGGTGATCCTCTGCCAACTGCTCGCAATCTACATAGGGCTGCCAGATAACTGCATCTAGGTCACCAAGTACCCATCTCCAATACTCTAGTTTTCCCAACTTATGTTGGACAACTGCACCTACATAACAATAGATGTAAGGCCTCCCAAACGATCAAAATCTATCTGTCTCAGGCCGTGTAATTGCAATATGCTCCCAGGCCCAAATCTGGAGCAATGTAACTCTGGCAGACAAGCTAGCTCCCCTGAGGTAAACAACCTGGTGAAAATCATGATACAGATGTGCAAGCATTCATGATCCCCAAGCAAAACAGGTCCCAAACTGAATCATCTGCTCCAAAGTGTGCCCCCAATTGATGGAAAATCCCTTCGCCCTCTTGTCAAGACATAAGAAGCCACCGACAAATCCCACAAGAATGGAAGGCAAAGGGGCATATCTGGCAAACATCTCCTACCATGGTATCCAATAACTAGCAATATGGTCATCCTAAAAAATGCAATGTAAGGCATTTGTCCCTCCTTGCTCTGTATGATCATAAGTCACGATGTCACCAACTACGAGAATCCGCAAAATCCTGTACACATCCTCTAGTGTGACAGTCATCTCTCTGATGGGCAGATGGAAAGTGTTGTGGTCGCTATGCCACCGCTCTACCAATGTTGTCAACAATCCCCGGTTAATCCTAACCCAGGGCATATCGATCAATGAGGACAAACCACATCTCTCAACAATATCTCTATCGGTGTGAGATTGTTGGGGAATCATCTCCCACGTCCGCGAGAATCGCTCTCGAGACTAAAAATTATCTAAATCCATCTCCTATTATTTTGAAAACATTGCAAATCAACATATCAAATCAAATCAACAAAACAATCAAACATCAAAATCAATCAACCTATCAGTCCTAATGAGATTTTCATCAAATCTAGTCAAAATTTTATTTTGATTCTCGCCTATCATGAGATCAAAACGACATCATCATTAGTGTATCTCACCTATCATGAGGTCACTACATCATCTACCCTATCATCAATACCTAATCATTGGTTGATGCGATCAAACATCACAAATTAAAGGAGAAAATCATGAAACTCTTCATTTTATCCTGAAAGCGCCAAAATAGACTGTCAAAGCGCTAAAAATGGCAGATGCACTAGAAAACCACGCAGAAGCGCCATTTCAAGTAGGAGCGCTAGAGAATCCATCAGAAGCACCAGAGAAGCGGGCAGAAGCGCCATTTCATTGGATGCACCAGAGAATCTCTCTGAAGCGCTAGAATAGAAGGCAGAAGCACCAAATCCTAAACTTGACCTATGAATGGCTTGAAAGCACCATTTCAGACCTCAAAACTACCAAAATTTGACGCGCCAGAACAAACCCTAGATGCACCAGAGAATCTCTCCGAAGTGCCAAAAATTTTGGCGAATGCCCCGAAAAACCTAGTCTAAGCGCCACAGAAAAATTCGCAAGCGCAGAAAAAAATTTGAAATTTCAAAATCTGATTTAAAAACGTGAAAAATGAATTCTTAAATCACAAGAGAAGTTTTGAAATTCTTACCGGAGGTCCGTATCCCACTGGACGATTATGTCGTCGCACCCGCTCGAACCGATGTGTCTACAAAGGGATCACCATCTTACTCAAAAGTTCAAAAATGTTCTCTCACTTCAAACAATTTTCAAAATACAATTTGCACAAATGAACTCCTTTTTACTTTTTACCTCTTAATAAAGGTAATTAAAGGGGTTATTTTGGTGGCATTATTTTAATTTCTTTTGAGAAGCAATTAATTGGGGAAGCTAACTTCTTCAATATCGGGAGAGAAATCGCTGAGATATTATCAAAATAGGATTTTCTCATCATCATCATCACAAATTAATTGAAATTTTCAAAAATCATCAAAAAATCTTTTATTATCATAAATTTCTCGATTTATCTCCCGAGGGGGCATACAGTCATAATCTCCTAAAAAACATTGTTTGAGGCATCATTGAAAATTTAGCAACACTGATAATTCACGCATATTTTCCTACACAAAATATATAATATAATAATACTTATTATTTTGTGGCTGCCAAGTGGGAAGTTACAGTCTTGGTGTCATTGTGAGGTGGAACAATGACAGATTTGGCTGGCGTGGACGGAGGATGAGTTGGGTGGCGGGGGGGCATTTATTGCTAGAAGGTGGCAAAAGTGAAGTATTGGATGTTCATTCAGCCACTTTAATGTGGCAGACTGTGAAGGATAGGGTGGCATTGGTAAGTGTGGTGATGGGATGTTTTTGTCAGGCCTGCATTTAAAGGATTGTTGGATGATGACATTGTCATTTCTCCACGCATTCTCGATGGAGACTCCTATCAGCTTGTCATTTCTCCATGCATTCTCGATGGAGAAGAATTCATGAGTACGGCTGAAAGATGGAGGATGAATGTGGAAATAGCATCGAGATTCTTAGCATCACTCTTAGATTTGGGGGTGTCGTGAGCAATGGTAATGCTCATTGCTAGAAAACTAGTTTGGGACAACCTACTTGAAGGGCCAATGGATGTCATAATAGTGGTTGAGCCAGGTGTTAGGGTACCTCGACCCCGTGACTTGCAACACGCACTGGTTCCTAGTGAAAGGGTCAAGCTATATCCATTTGTCTTGGACGTTAAAGGTGAGAATCTTCAAAGGCATTGCACTCGGGCCAGATGTGGTTTGATATTCTTAAGACACCATCTCTATTTGGAGCCATCTGGTGGGGTAGACTGGCGGAAGCTATTCAAAGACTATTTGATAGCGGATGGAGTGATATGGGTGGATTTACTGGTACATGCTCTTTCAGGTTTTGTATATTTTGTTTGAATTGGTGTTGTTAGTCTAGGATGTTTGGGTTTGGTAGTTGGAAGCTTGTATAGGGGTGGTAGTTTGGGTCTGGTTGGTTGTATGGTCATTGGCCTGGTAGGGTTTGATGGATGTTGGGTCTTTATGGGTGGCTATTTTTTTCCTGAAACTGCTATGAAATGTAATATCTTTATTTAAATATTAATACAAACAATATTTATGAATAAAAAAAAATACTTATTATTGTATATAATATTTTATAGATATTGTATATAATAGTATTTATTTGTAATATGATTATAATTAATATTATAAATATAAAATAATAAAATTAAGGATGGAATATAATAGTAAAACATATTCATAATATAAGTTTTATATAAAGTACATATATAATCAAATAATAAATAAAATTGATTTTAAAAATATTAAAACAGAATTGATTTTAAAAATATTTATTATATGATTATATATGTACTTTATAGAAAATTTATTTATTTATTTATTTTTTATAGGTAAATAGTTGCTAAGGGGCAACACCCTTTTTATTGATCATCAAAAAATTACATTGAGAAAATTTTCATTCAGATTCCCTTGCCCAAAACTAATTTATTCAACCCACCACCAGTACTTCACATACATTGAAATAGATATCAACCCATTTACAGACTGCACCACCCAACCCCACACCAGTTACCCACTTGCACATTTTCACCACATTTAGTCTGGGAACGAAGCAGCATATTAGATTTCACCTTAATCTTCTTCTTTTTCCTTTTCACCTCCGTCCAGGTATCCTCTGGCATGCAGCCTCATTTGTCCTTTTCTTTTTTAATTATTGGGCCTTTCTCCGAAGTCACTGCTTCAAACCCATCAAACAAACCTACCCCCACCAAGTTTGATTTAAAGATTTTAGTCACCTTAATGCTAGCTCAAGCCACTGGAGAGGATTTAACTTAGCCCTCTATATCTATAATATTTCATTTTTGTGCCCCATTGCATTGCATTGTGGTAGATTTCTCCCCAAGTGGAGAGCCTTTCTTGGTTGTTCTGTTTGGTGAAGCATTCTTCCTACAATCCCCCAAGGTTGGGGAATTACAGACATAAACCCCATTCTGGCTTGCATCTTCTTTTTTCGACTGCATAGTGTTGTGGTAAAACATCTTTCCACCAAATGGGCTATCAACTCTTTGTTTTGCATAATGGGTAGTAATGTGACCCATGTTGAAGCATTTGTGACAGCAAGAAGGTAACCCCTCATAGTCTAAAGGTTGATTCCAACACCCCCTATAGTTTTTAAAGAGATATTTGCTAGAAGATCTTTAGATGTGTCCAAGTCCACCAAAATATGGGCATAGGTGGTGTGTAGGTAATTTGATGAACCCTCATCAACTCCTAGAAATTTACCCAACATATTGCCAATGGCTTCAAAATAGGATTCAAACCAAAATTGCACAGGGAGGTTCAGGAGCCTTACCCACATTGGAGCAGCATCAAAGGATTCAGAGGTGGGATTGAAAGAGGGATGTCATGTGGTTTTAGCATAAGCAAATGATGTTCAAAGCTCCACTGATGATTATATAAAATTTCATTCCTATCTCTGATATCATCGAAAGAAACCATAAAAAAACCCCTCGCACAAGGATAAATTTCAACAACACCCTCCAAGATGGGGCACCAAATGTCTGTGATCCATTGGTGCAGAGGAGCTAAACTTGGCTAGTACCCCCTAAATTGTCCAATCAGACCTTGCATTGCAAAATATTCTTCGTTCTCCATCACCACACTACAGATATCCTCACTACGGCACACTATAGAGGAGATGTCTGCACATTTGAGAAGCTAAATTGACGGTTTGCAGCCAACATTAACCTTATCTCGTGCAAGATCTGATATCCCCTCCTCCCCAAGAAAGGGCCTCTGATGCAGATTGTGTTTATCGTATGTGGGAAAGGCCTCTGACAGTCGTTTTGCAACACATGTGTGGCCTCCCTAGTTGCCCATTATGAAGATGATGACTCTCACCATCCATCATTTCTTTCTTCCTCCTCCACAGCTCATAGGGAGGGTGACCAGGCTTGAGATCACTCCTCTTGCCATCGTTCCACCTCAATTTTACATCAAAGGAAACCCTAGCGACCTCAGTAGAAGCATCCTTAGGAACCCACACTTTTTGAATTGCAAGCCGAGAGCTAGGGAACAATGAAAGGTTTAGGAAACATTTAGGAAAACATTTTTCTGTCCAAACATCCAAAGCAGACCCATGGCAATGCACAAAACCAACATGTCATGCATAAGCAATGTCTGGAGCAAGTTGATTGGAGCATTTGTGAGCAGACGAAAAACCCCTAGAGGGAGGTCGGGTTGGAGTAGGTGGCAGTCTGGAAATTTTCGGCATCGCAACAATTACTTTTACATAAAAAAATTATATTATTATTATATTTACTATTATATTTTATATTTAGATTTTTTATCGACAAGTTGGCACTTTACCCTAATTTGCTATTTCACCTCACTACAATATGTTTCTTTTTTTTATTCAATTTTATTTATTTTTAATTGTTTTTTTTTAATAAGTTTTATTAGATGTAAAAACCAATGGCTATTATTAGTTATTATTAGTTAATTACTATTATATTTTATATTTAGGTTTTTAATGGTATGCTATTTCACCTCACTACAATATGCTTCTTTGTTTTATTTAGTTTTACCTATTTTTAATTGTTTTGTTTAAATGGGTGTTATTAGATGTAAAACATAATGTCTATTATTAGTTTTTTTTTTTTTGGTGAAAGGCAAAGAGCCTATATAATATATTAATATTAATATATGTAAATACAAAATTTTCATGAGAGGCAAGAGAGTCAAAATTTTGCAAAATGAATGTAGCACCTATAAGCATTCATCAACTACCTATAATCCCAAGTAAGATTTCATCTATACATTATATATGCAGCCCTATACAATAATACTACTACTAAAATCCCCATATTCTTCCACATCTTCGTCTACCACCTTAGCTTACATAACCCTATTATATATCAAAAACCTCAAGAAACATATTTTTAACCCTCTCTATGAAGACAGTGAACCAAGTTTTCTCCTTGCTCTTCTTGAATTTCCATCTGCACTTGATTTGTTGCAAAGGCCTGAGATTGAACTATTATGTTGATGTCTGAAACTTGGTATATAGCTTTGTTTCCCCTATGAAACAGTGGCACAATAGTAACTTGAAGACCTTGGGGGCAATCATGAGTTTTCATAAAAGAGATTTCATGAAATTTCTTCCTAAACTTATCAACTTCCTCCCTGCCAAACTTAAAGTGGTATCTATTGAGACCATGATACAGATAGGTGGAGGAGTCTCTAAGAATTGATAACTCCATCCCCTCATATGCTTCAGCATACCTCTTCTTATGTGGAAGATAGTTTCTAGGAAATAATCCTCAAATGAAAACCTCCCCTTGAGTTTAAAGTCATAATGTTGGACAATCTTCAATAATGCATTATCTTCCAAATAAACCCCAATAACAACCTTATTTTCAATTATCTGAACCATGTTGAAGTTTTGCACCAAATCAAGCATATTGGAAAGAAAATTTGACAAGAGATTCACTGAGAAAATGATCCTGTGAGACTCTATATGCAAAATTACTTCCCCGATGATTGACTTAATACAATTTAGAACTGAAGGGAAATTTACCTTGAAGACATGCTACAACTAGTCCTTTTCGATGCATCTTGACAAATGTAGTTCCCACGGCCACACAGCAATTGGGACTCTATATTTCTTGGCACAGTACTCCATTAGAAGACTAAATGGCAAAAAATAAACCATCTTGGCGTAAGTGATACCTCTATTTTCCCCTCAAAGGTGTTGTGAATACTCCTGTGAATGAAGTGGTGAGCTGCTAGGTGCCTTCATTTGAATTCCCGACGACTGCAAAGCTTGCTACGGATGATCTCGACAGACTACAATTTTCTTAGCCACTACTGCTCATTTGCCCTTAATAGATTGTGTTTTGTTTAGCAACAACTACTCATTTACCCTTGCTTACTAAGTTTAACTTGTGATGAGCATCAATTAAATAAACTTCCCCGTAATCACATTTTCCAAACACTGCTCTTGGAAATGACAAAATGAAAGTGGAGGAACGCTTCAAATCTTATTCACATTTCCAAATCTTGATACGTCTGTCATTTCTCATTAATTCTTCAACACCATAAGAGAATAGCTATAAGGATCGGCAACTATCCTTATTTTCCCTATTCCAAATTTAGCCTTGTACTGATTTATTAGAGCTCGAACATTGCACCATGAAACTTATTCCCTCTTTTAGATTTAGCAACCATTTCCTCATTAGGACTGTACCTTGTCATATTTTGTAAAAAGCAACCCCATCATGACTTTATTCAAAGAAATTGAATTTTCCATATGTCATTTAACTAGATTTAACAATTTTGTCTCATGGCCTTATGAGGTCACTTATACACGAGTCATGCTTATTTTGGTTCATTCACCATTTCCTTTGCCTTAATTTCTGCCAAATTTGGGAATGCTTCGATTACAACATCACTTTCTGAGATAAAAAAATTCCTCCCTTTGACACCCCATGTTTGCCAATCGGTCCACTAGATTATTCCCCTCACGGTATGTATGTGAAATTTGAAAAAATTCAAATTTATCTAACAACCCCCAAACATTCTACATTATATATTGTAGATGCCAGCTATAACAAGAATGATCTTTGCATGCATTTATTATCACTAATGAATCCCCTTCTATGTGAATTTTGGAAATACCTAACTGGTTGGCAAGTTGGAGACCATGAAGAACTACCAACGACTCTGCTATAGTATTTGTGCCTAGTAGAAGAGCAATATATTTTGCTACTTTTAGCTTCCCATATGAATCCTAGATACAAACCCCTACCCCTGACACTCTTGAATTCCCTTTGGAGGTACCATCAAAATTCATTTGACAAATTCTAAAGGTGGGGGTTACCATTTAACTTTACTCCTGTCAACCTTAGCCTTATGGGGTTGCTTCAAACTTCCTATAAATGGTAGGCTTATACTCTTCCAATTCTTTAGTACACTATCATCCCATGCCATAAAAAGTGAACTTACATTCTTATAAGCTTGAACATAAGCATTAATTGCTTCTAAGACTAACTTTTCAATTGTGCTTTGAACATGCTGAACTAGAGAGAAAACCCTTCTAAAAATACGTTTGTTACACTCCCACCATATAGACCAAAGTATTGTAGCAGGTACAAACACCAAATGCAAGTGAAGAAGGAAGATTTGAATAACACAGGCCAAGCTTGAAACAAATCCCAGACTGTCCTTGGCAAAGGAGTACAAAAACCTAGTTTGTACAATATGAAATTCCAGCAATCCTGAGAAAAAGAACACTGCAAAAATAGATGATCAATATCTTCAAATACTTCTTCACATAAAACACACTTGAATGGTTCTGCAATACCTGGTTTGGTAAGCCTTTCACTTGTTAGAACCCTCTTTTGCAACACTAACCTTGAGCAAAACTCCCTGCTTTGGGCAACACCATGTTGTTCCAGCAAAAAGAATAAGCCCTTTGTGATTGCATTTGAACATCTCTGCTAAGAATAGATTTATACCCCTACTTGATTGTGTAATTACCATGTTTAGATGGTGCCCAAAAAATAGTATCAGGTTCTCCTGACAAAAACACTACTCTATCCACCAAAGTATAATGTAAAATATCCTTTTGAGCAACCAACAACTATGTTTTAGAAAAGTATTTCCATTGTACTCTTCTAGTTACCCTATCAACTGAATTAACATAATCAATTAGTCTAGTACCCCACAATTGAGATAACACATGAATAACAAATTGTAATTCTTGAAAATCCTTTAGTGGTGGATAACCATTCCAAGAGTCATTCCAAAATGAACCTATTCACCCTTATTCACTTGCTAAGAAATATACAAGGTGACAACTTTTCTACACCATTTCGAATCAGGCTCGGTGTACATTTTCCAAATCAAGTTGCCTCCAAATGCCATATTACGTTTTGAGAAATTATGCATTCCCACTCCACCTTTAAAATTTTCATAAGACATGTTGTCAAGGGGGATTAATGGAAATTTCTTCCCATCATCCATATTACATCTCCATAAGAAATTTCTAATGATCTTCTCAATCTAATCCACAACTGCTTTTGGGGCCTTTAAGACTGCTATAAAGTAATTTGGAATTGCTTCAAGAACAGTCTTGGCTAACAAAATATGGCCTAAAAGTGACAGCCATCTTGCTTTCCAAGCAGAAACTTTGGCCTTAATCCTATCAATGATTTTAGACCAATAAGATATCTTGTTTGATCCCATAAAAAATGGGATCCCTAAATATGAACATGGCAGTTCAACTGCTTGGAAGCCTAAAATCTGAATAATTTTCCTTTTAACAGCTACCTTGGAGTTGAAGACATATATCTTAGACTTTTGTGCAATTATTTTTCTCCCTAAAACTGAAGAGTATATGTCTAAGATCCACTTCATTTCCTTGGCTTCTGCAATATTTTCCTTTCCATATAGCAAGGTATCATCTGCAAAAAGAGTGTGAGTAACTGAAATATCAGTATGAGGGATGAGAACACCTTTCCAGCAACCAATACTATGCCTTTCCTTTATAAACCTACTCAATGCCTCTATCATTATAATAAAGAGAAATGGGGATAGTGGGTCGCCTTGCCTTACTCCTTGAGTTGCACTGAAATATCCTGAAGGTGCCCCATTGATTATGACTGAAAATTTAGCCCAAGTGATAAACATCACAATATCCACTTGAACAATTTGCTATAGAAACCAAACTTGGCTAGTACTTTCATTGAGAAACTCCAATCAACCCTATCATAAGCTTTCATCATATCAAGTTTTACAATGAAAGAAGGTAATTGATTGGTGTGGATTGAATGTAGAAATTCATGTGCAACTAATGCTCCCTCTATTGTTTCTCTCCCTGGAACAAAACCCCCTTGTTCTTGTGAAATGACCTTGGGAATAAGGTGTTGCAGCCATAAATAAATTGCCTTTGTAAATATCTTATATATTGTATTACATAAAGAAATGAGTCTAAATTCTGCAAAATTCTTTGGCTCCTTTGATTTTGGAAGAATTACAACATTTGTAACATTAAAATCCTTCAACATTGTGTCATTCCTCCATGACTCTTCCAAGGCTAAGATCATATCAAAACCTAATACATCCCAACCTTTCTGAAAGAAGAAGGTTGTGAAACCATCAGGTCCTGGGGCCTTATCTGGTGAGAGGGAAAAAAACAACCTTCCTTACTTCTTCCAAGGTGAACGGCTTCATCAACCCTTCATTGTCTTCATGAGAAATCGGACTAATGTCTATTATTAGTTATTATTAGTTATTTTTTAGTATGTTGTTTCTTTGTTTTCTTCATTTCTTCAGTTTTACTTGGTTTTTTATTGTTTCCTTGTTTTAATAAGTTTTATTAGATGTCAAAAGAAAGACTATTATTAGTTTGTTTTAGTTTTTTTCATAATCTTTCTTGCTATATATATTTGTATTGAGCTCTCTTAATAGCTACTTTGTTTTTCAAAGAATTCTACAAAGTTTTATTTCTATGTACGAGAGTTTGTGAGTTTTTTTAATTTGTTATTTTTTTTGTGGGCTGCTAACTTCTTTGCAAATATGATCTAGTTTGTTTAATGTAATTTACAACTTCAACATATTGATTTTAACTTGTTGTTTTTCAAATAATAAACAAGTCTATTGTTTGATATAGATACAATGGAGTTTGAAGTGATTATATGACAATGCTGCAAAAAAAGTAATTTATATATATAGTATTTTGTTTAAACAATAAACTATATTTACAACATTGTATATATATCCAAAATGTATGTCTACATATACTTTACATTTTTATATCAAATGAATTGAAGTACACTATCATTTATTTAATCATGTGCTCTTCATTAATACCATGAGTTTTTTCCAAAATCAAGCATCTAACTATATATAACCTATGACACATTGTTCAATTTTAACCAATTTTCCTACACAATAATTGATTTGTATTTTATGAAGTTATACATCTTATAAAAATTTAACCTTCCACACATAAACTAACTTATGGAAAAGCCTTAATTATAACAGTGTGATTTTTTTTCTACTTATGACACATTTTCAAATTTCTACAAAACAATCTACTCAACTTTAAAATTCTCATAAAATTATTCGGCATACCCATTGCACACAAAATGTGTGATGCTAGTTGTTAAATATTAACAAACCAATGATTATTTAGTAAAGAAAAGTAGAGTGACAATACAAAAAAATCTATGAGTTAATATTGGGAATAAGATTTGGAATAAAGATATTAGATTAATAAAATTTTGGAGCATTATATCTATTAATCATATTTAAATATTTTTTATTAGTATTTTTTTTTTAATTTCATTTTTGAATAGTTCTAACCATTTTTTACTTTATTCTCAATTTTAATCCTAATCCTAATTATAATACTTTTAAGATTATAATAATTAATAATAATAACATTTGAATTATATTTTAATTAATAATTATACCAATTTTAATTATTTTAATTCAATTCATATTTGTATTTATTTATATTTTGATGTTAATAAAATTTGAAAAAAAAAAGTTGTCAATGTCAAATAGTTTAAGATGTAATTTGAATTTTTATTTTAATTGTGTAAACTCAAATCACTAGGAAAATTATATTTATATGGATGTGAGATTTTCTTTAATAAAAAATAATAATTATATACATAAAAAATCATTCTTAAAAAAATTGTAAAAATAAGTAACATTTATTTATTTTAGAAAGATTTAATTGACTTTATAAAGCAAAAAAAAAATCTTTCTTTAAAAAAAATGTTAAAAAAATAATTTATCTTGCTTTCCCTACAAATTCCCCAATAACACACAATTTTTTAAACCAATCATATGCACAAGAAATAATTCTTATAATTTGTAAAGTTAAATATTTTACAAGTTGACTTTATAAAATTGAATTGTATTTTAATTTTTTTTAAATATTGTTTTTGATTGGCTGAAAACTAAATTACTAATAACTAATTAACTATAAAAAGCAAGAACTCATTGCAATACTACTATGCCTATGACAGGTACTAAAAAGTAAAAAATAAAATGAAACCCTACTTAAAAATAAAAAGTCAATTTTAAATTTATTGATTTATTATTATTAATATTATTATTTAAAAAATATATCTATTTATTAAAAACATTATTATTTATCTAAAAATCTAAGTTTATAAAGTTTAAAAGAAAAATACAATTTTTATTCTATCTTTTCTTAATTTAAATCTAAGAGTAGATAAGAATGTAGTTTTTTCTTTAATTATATATTATATTTTTTTAATATTTTAGAAAATTTAATGGTTGAGATCATTTGAACCATCTTGCATCCTTCTCCACAATTTCCAACCATTGATTTTCAGAAGCGATTCGTTCATATAAGAAACACCTTCGGTGTAAAAATACTAACATTCTAAATACCTAACATTTAATATTACCACAAAGTGGAGATTTTGGAAAATTAGCATAAAATTCCTATCAATCAAAAGAATAAGAAAAAACCTCATGCTTCCACAAAAACACACTTGCACACAATGATCAGCCTAATTCACGTTAGAGTTAATTAAAAAATACAATATGAGCTTGCCTATATAGGCAAGGAAGAGGCAATCCACCTATCATGTGGATTGACAAGTGCTCCAAGATGTGGCACAAATGGATAGACAAATGTCCTATAGGTGTCAACCTTAGGATCACTTGGAGTGTGCAAACCAACAACCTAGTTGACCAATTCATCAACCTTTATGCCAAGTGTTGAGTGACCTTTGAGGTGAGATGGAAATTCTTCCAACCTCAAAAAGGTATCACATGAGGTTTACCAAATAACTTGGTAACCTCTAGAGGTCAAAAAGGTTGCACATTTAGTTAGACAAAATGTTTTCTAACCTCATCAACCTAAGTACACTTAAGTATAGTGAATAGATAAATTATTCGCTCTAACAATAAGTTCCCAAGACAATATCATTTACCAAGTAGCCCACCAAGGTAACAATTTCATAATACAATCATAACTCCCAAATTCGCTCACTCTAACTGATACAAGAGACAAAGTGTCTTACCTTCTTATTTGCTAATTCCTCAAACCTAGAACCCTTTCTAGAAATTAGTGATAATTCCTATGGAATTGCATGTTTTCATCATATAATCACTTATCAATTTTCAAGATGCTAATTGCAACAAAAGAGGACATCATTTAAACAATCATAACTTTTACAATATTAGGTAAAATTTAAAAATTCAAAATATTATAGAAAGGTTGTAGAGTGAAGAACAAAACACAAAAATTATTTTCTAAGAATATCAACCATTTAAGAGAAGTTATATCTACAATATATCTCTCTAGTTTGTTGGAACACGTTTGTCGTTGCACCAAAAGATTGACCTCTTAACGTTTGATACAAATGCCAGAGATAAACATATCCATGGAAGGCGGTTAGCCCATGTCTCAAATTCAAAGGGAGATGCTAGTGATTAGTCCAATAATTCCCCCCTCATCATCACCTGAGGGGATTCAAACCTGCGACCATGGCTTTGATACCATTTGTTGGAACGTGTTTATTGTTGCACCAACAAATCGACCTCTTAATGCTCGATACAAATGCCAAAGATAAATGAATCCATGGGAGGTGGTTAGTTCATGTCCCAAATCCAAAGGGAGATGCTCCAACAATTAGTCCAACATAGTTTTCCTCCCAAAACAATAATTGAATAAAAGAACAATCTTAAGTATGTTAATATGCTCTTACAATTTAGCATCAATCCTAGAGGGTTAGCTATTGAGTAGGAATTATTAATATCCTCTTTTTTATGCAATTGCAACCATGTACGAATGCGACCTCAAAAGAATATGTATAGAATATATAAGCTAATTGTATTAACTTCATTTTACCCATTGATTCTTGTACATATTGTATGTTGAAAAGAAATGAAATAAGGAATAATATAAGTTCTTAACAAGAATTTACTTCTCACAAAGAATACATGACTTCCCTTCGTCTTAATGCTACATCATATTTATAATCATCATTTATTGTCTTATTCATTGCATGGTCTAAGTTCAAATGATTCAAATTGAATATAACAATCAAAATAACTTGAAATGAAATTTATAATTGGAATATTTTGTTTTGTTTAATAACTAGGAACATATTGGATTTACTTTTGTTAGGGAAATGTTTTCAAGGACTCTAGATGGGAAACTGTAGCTCATACTTGCATCATATGTAACACTTGGCAAGTATAAATGAGTCAAGTTTGTAGTTGGATGTGAGAACCCAGCAAAGAGAATGCATGTTAGTCACATATAGAAATATGACTCCATGCATTTAAACAATAAGCAACCCCAAGTGTATCTTTCAAGAAAAACAAGGAAAATTATTACATCAATTTAAACAAGAACAATGCCTCATCTATCCTAATAGAATATACAACCTATGTATGATATTGTTGGCCTCTATTTGTAATAGTGACAAATATCATCTTGATCACTCATTGTTTTGTTATAAATTAGATAACCTTGGATCGTACAATAAATAACCACCTTAGGAAGGAAGAACCATACATAACCATTCATGGCATTATGTTGATGCATAGTATGAGCTTGTATGACATTAATTTTACCTATGCATAACCAAAATTGTAAAGTCCATATAATATATTGAGGCACTATCAAACCTAAATTTCAATATACAAATTAAGAAATCGGGTATACATTATTGGTGTAGGTTTTTATTTTCCTAGTGGGTTAATTTATTTTCCCTTAGTCCTAGCTTTTTCCTACACTTAATTAAGCTTGCTTAGGATAATAAAGTGATTTTATTACTAGGAGATAAGTATGTGGTGTCACCTTCCTTAAAGGGTGGAACACATTCCACTCTTGGTGGCATCCTCCACTTTTGGTGGTCCATACTTTCCACTTTTGGTGGGAATCTCCACTTTTGGTGATCCATCTCCACTTTTTCTGGTTGATTCCTATTGGTTGGATTTGCAATCTACCTCCTCTCCTAATTTCTATATAAACTCACGACCTAGCTTGTATTTGCATCCATTCTTGCAATACTCTTGCATCCATTCATTCTCTTGCATTGTTGAATACTTTGGCATACATGCACCTTGATGCATGCAGTCATTATCCATGCATCTTTTCTTTGTATCTTTTTAGCTTGGGAGCTCTTAATGCAATTTTGTCACATTGACATTGCATAATCTCTTGGAGTCTTGGTTTGTATTATGTTTTTCCAATTTATGTAACTTTGATTTTCTCTTAAAAATTTTCTTGGGTTATTCAATCTATTTTAGATTTCTAACATGTTATTAGAGCTTTTGTTTTGAGAAATCTAAGTTCATAGATTCTCAATTAAGAGATTGAGTTTCTTGTAAAGATCTTGTAAATTCTCGTATGCTCTTCTCTTGTGTTTTAAACGATCTAGAGAATCAAAAATGATTTGTAATGATCTAGTAACCTCTTCATATTGCATATATTTTTTGTGAGATCCAGGTGATTGCAGCATTTCTAGTTATACTGGTAGCATTTTTTACTGTTCCAACTCATCCAGAAGGCTTGAGAAAGTCAGATTTTGCTTTTGTTTCATCCAAATTAGAGATCATTTGACAAAATTGCAAATGGGGGTTTGAAGCTCATATCTACGAACAACTTTTTATTGGAGCATTTTTGGCCCAAGCAAACCTTTCCATTGTGTTTAGAAAGCCCAAAAACCCCTATTCTCATATAAAATTTGTCTATTTTATACAAATTTGATTTTGGGAAAAAATTTCTTTTGTCAAGGGGTCGTCATTACAGGGAAAATTCAGCCCGTTTTTTAAAAAATTCATAAATTTTTGTCATGGTGTCCGTTTTATGCAAATGGGATATTTTTGGAAAGTTGGAGACAAGCGCTTTCCATCTACAAAGTTTTTGAAAATATTTTTTTCCATTTTCTATCAGATATTGCAGGTTGAAGTTGTTGTTGCATTTTTTCAACAAGCCATAACTTTCGCCCCAGAGCTCCATTTATTGGAAACGAATAGGCATTGGAAAGGTATTGAAGAGAACTACACAACTATAAAGCTAATTTTTTTATATTTTATTTCAAATTCATTATGTATTAGAATTTATAATTTGGTCATTGTGGGCTTATTGAGCATTGTATCTTAGAAATGGCTTTGTAAATGCACTAATCATAAAGTGCCAACATTGTAATATCTTGGGGTGGTGATTTATGAGACTAGTGGAAAGGGGGGTGTCTCTTGATGTCTCTTTTTTTATTCACTTAGAGTGTATTTTTTGTATCAATCTTGGGGGGATTATACAAACAATTTGAAATCACGAACTAAGATAAAGTTTCATTTATGGGGGGTTAAGGATGTCTCTTAAAAATTATTTCCATCCTTTTTTTGTCAATTTAACTTCAGAGAACTATTTGTCTTGGAAACAAGGGATAAAGAATCATTTCCTTGAGCAGGATCTACTGCCCTATCTCCTTGGACTCATTCATGAGCCAAGTGACTATGATCAAAACAATGCATGGTTTAACAATAATGACATGGTCTATGGAATAATATGTCTTACTATTTCTGAGGATATTCTACATCATGTAGAGCACACTGAGTTCCCTTTCACTAATTGGACCTGTTGTCACAAAGGATTGCACCAAGATGCTAAACTTGGAGGCTCAGGAATCCCATGAAACATGGAAACATCTTTGAGCCTGTGGGTTGCTCATGATGAAGATGAATCTCCAAATTATGGGATAGTTCCCCTTTAGATGTCCTAGAAGCTAATGAATTTTGTGGGAAAAATGAAGAAGGATAGTTGTTAAAAGGGAAAAGATAATTCTAGAAGGTGATGCACCAAAATGTAAAAAAACCTACAGCTTGATTCACAACTACTTATCAAAATATCTATTTACACAACTCAGTTTGGGAAATCTAATCACATAAATACTTCATAAAAAAGGCTTGATAAATATATCTTCTTTGAAGGAAAACAACATTTTAACAACTTGGAAGATAAGATAAATCAATTGCACAACCTATGACCTGTGATGATTAATTGCTTTTGTATACATGAAACTATGAATGAGATAGAAATTTAAAGCTTTTTTATACTTTAAACACATCAAATTTGCATCAAGATCATTCATAAGAAACACAACACCTAAAATAGAGAAGGTAAACACTTGATTTTATTGAATAACAGAAGGAATCTCTACAATAATTGGAAAAAATAAGCTAAAAAATAAATTTGTTGTTGTATCCAAACTGTAAAAATATGTTGAGCTACAAAACTCTAAGTCTCTCTAAAATGTGCAAGAGAGGACAAAAAGCAAGAAATCACTCTATAATGAGGATAAAACCTCTCTTATCTATCCTCTGTTAGAGAAAAAGTAGGACAAAATTAAAGATCTCTAATGATACCTCATGCTTTGACCAAACTTCACTTAGCGCTGAGAAATTGACTTCCTTGATTTGGCTCCTTTAAAAACTCAACAAATTCTCTAGCAAGGTGTAGATAAATGAGATTATTGACTCCTTCAACTAAAATATTTGAATATACTCCTCAAAGGACTCAAATTATTTCCCATCTCATGTGTGAGTAAAAGATGATGCTACCACATCTGCCCTGCTTTTCTGGTCATAAACATCTTTTCTTGCAAGGATATAGGCACATGTGTTTTCTTATTTCTACAATTTCTTTTACACTTTCAAGATGTATAATAGGACTCCTCCTTCATTTATGATCTTTGAATAACTCACTCTAACCATACTTGTTTTGTCTATTATACTGTACCTTGTTGACTATCTCATGCCTTTAGGAGTTCCATGTACTGCTACTTTAACTAACCACTCAAGATCATTTTATGATTGTCTCCTCCATAGCATCATTTATCCTCCTTTACCATTAAGGTCTCCATGCTATCACTGAAGTTATCATTATGACCATTTTGCATGATAAACTTCTTAATACAATTTTCTTCTCGTTACTTATGTCAGTTGAGGATGCCATGGTTAATGCATACACTCCTCCAATGGGACTTAGTAGAAATCAAGACACTGCCACATTGATCCAATCTCCTACATCTGACTGACCCTTTTGACATAAAATGAGAGGTGGTCTAGAATTAGCTTTAACTTCATATTCATAGAGTAAAGCTATAACTTCATTTGTAAGCTCTAAAAATCCCTCTTGGCCATCAAATACTTTCACACCAGCAAGAAAATCCATAAATACATCTTCTTTATAGATGTGTCTCTTTATGTAATCTTTTGGCAACCCGGAGATCTATCTTGCATAATACTTGTAACTGACCTATTATATTAAGGAAAGATAATGTATTTTTGGCATTTGACTAAGAAATCTCTAGACAATTTACCAGCATCAAAACCTTCTGCAACTCACTTTTGGCAACATTTATCCTGCAACTTAAAATGTTTTCTTTCATTTTTTCCATTGAACAACTGCAATCGGTCTTCCTCCTTTGTTAAATCCCTTCTCAATGAAGACGAGCACTGCTTTCTAGACACCTTGAAATATTTCACATTATACCCTGTTCTAGTTCAATTTCCTTCCTTAATGTATTGATGATATGTCATCTTAACTTCTACTGAAGATTCAAGGAATAGCTTCCTTTGTGTGTTTCTATTATTTTTGCAATCCTCAAGGCTTTTACTACTTAAAATCTTGTCAAGTTTGTCCTCAATAAATACACAGTTCATTTAAGGCATTCTTCTGACAGGTGTTATTCATGCCTTCTAAACATCATCCAAGTGTTCTTTACCGTTGCCTTCACTGATTGAAATCTCACCAATATCACTATCTACACTTAAACCAAACATTCTGCTCTCATTCAAGAAATTCCCAACATTCTTGAAGTTTGCTCCTTTTGTCTTGAAAATATGCTCTTAAAATTGTTTACAAACATATGCTTTGGAACAATAGATGTGGACTTACAATCTTGAAGCCCTCCACTCCTACTTCAAAATGGGGTGAATCCATTCCTCATACTCTTTCGATATAGAAGAATCATTGAGAAGATCCTTGAAAGCTTCTTCATAGAGACATGAATAAATATTTCTATCATATGATCCCAAAAGTGGTGTGCAATTAAATGCATCCACTATAGCCACAACATTTGGGAAAACTTGGAATAAAGAACTCGAAGTTGATCCCTTCATAAACTTGTGCACTCATTTGCTCTTGTTTAGTGCACAACATCCGGTGCTGAGTAAAAAACATGGTGATATCATCATAAAACCACGATGCTATGCGTTGCTAAGGTAATAAAATCTATGGTGGAGTTCTTGAAATCCTCTAGAATTTAATTTTTGGAAAGACCTGTCTATCTCCTCCATGCGGCCTTCTATCTTCTTGACATTCTTATGACATGCAACATAGCCAATGATGCCTCACAAGACATTTGGTAGCAAACACCTCACAACATGCTCAGTAGGAAAAGATTATGCACATATATACCCTAACCCTCATCACATGTCTATGAACATTCTTCTCCATATTCGTTCAAATGCAAACACCTAAGCACTTCATTTCTCAACACTTGTCATGAGCCTTCTTCAATCATAGAATAAGCTCTTGTCGACTATTCTCCTTAATACTTATCATTTGGTTCTGGTATGATGCCACATGCCACACCATCAAGGCATTTCTAGCTTTGCGTATTTGACTCCATCACACCCTACTTCATATCTCATCTATTCATTTATCCCTATTTTAAAAACCATTTTGGTCATGTTATCCAATGTCATTGATCTTCAAGTATCATGGTTGATGACTCTTAGAGAAAAAAGAAGCTGCAAAAAATAATCCCAAAACTATAGACATCACTAGAAGGCATTATTCTGCCTACTTTGGCATACTCTCCATATCTTAGTCAAAAAATATCATTAGTCTTTATATCTTGGTGAACAATACAATATTGTGGGTGTGAATGAAGGAACAACACCCCTTGAGAACTCCCAACATCAGTATTTAATCTTGGATTCCATGACAAGGTTTTCTCGCATCTAAAGAGCCATTGAGCCAAATTTCCCATTTGATGATTTTCTTCACAGCAATGCTTTTTGTTGCTCAAAATTCCTTTGTAAAACTTTCTAGTAGCCTTTGTCTTGACTGGAACATAAAGCTTGCAAGGAAAAAACAATGTATCTATTTGAAAACAATGTCCAAGGCTTGTGCAAAATTTTGAATAGGCACATCAACGCCCTTCAAAACTGAAGCATTAATCAAAACATTCTGACAAGGCTTTATTACCTTCTACATCCTCATTTATCTCTTAAATTCTACCATCCATAATTCACTATCTTTTTCATGCATGACTCAAAGATTTGTCAATATCTTCTTTTTGTAATCTCTATACTATACTATGACAATGCATTTATTATTTGGTTGTCTTTCACACATTTCTCTCCATGTAAATCACACTTATGGCTTACATATGACAGTGTCTCCCAAGAAGATTCAAGCACTTTCCTTCTGCATGTATACTTAGTAGAAATAGGAAGCATTTAGAACTAGGCTTGTTAAAACTACCAATTGTTCACTTTTTGTCTTCAAGACCTCCTTAGAATGGAGTCACACTCATTGATCTTTGCTACCTATATAATAAATATAGAACAATGTATGAAGCCAATTGTGTAGCTCGCCCTTCCAGATAACCATGACTATATTGACAACCAATATCAGATGTGGATTATAGTTCCTCCTGGTTAAAGTTATCATCATCAGCCTAGAGTTAATTTTTGTCTCTTCATCATAATCTCTTAAAGAAAATGACAAGGATTTGTGATTTCCTGCAACAAAAGCATCTATGACCAAGTCCAAGACTCCTTTTCAAGATTGGATTTTTTGACAAAAATTAGACTCAAACCTATTGATCCTCGAGAACATTCTATTAAAGGCTATTTTAGGCGCAGGGGAAAAAATAGGCTAACACTTTTAGCAACCTCTCTTGCTAAAACTCAAAAGACCAATAGCCTTAAGTATATCCATTGGGCATAGGAGTCAATTCCCATCCTTTGAAACTTAGCTATTAGAATTTAAACAGCATCAAAACAAAATCGAAAGAAAACTACAATGGCTTTGAACATGGCTAGCAAACTATGCAACAACACTTTTGGAAAATGAAAACTGAACTAAAGTAGATGTGCAATCAACACTTATTAAAAAGAAACATCTACTCTACCCTACCCTAAATAGAAAAGGATGATGCTCAGACAAATCCATTAACTGGATTTATAAAATAACTCCCCCTTCTAACCAACAAAGGATGCATTACATGTTTATGAATTGTTGATAAGAGGTGAGAATCAAGAAGATACCCTACAATCTATTGCAATGCTTCCTGGAGAACATAACTAAACTCACTCATCTATTGAATTTGATCAAACATACTACCGATTTGGCATGAATGGGTAAGTCAATTTTGTTGTTCCTCAGTTGCAATCTCATCATTAGGAGCATTGATAACTGATTGTTTCTTGTCGGTATCCTTCTTGGATAAATCTTTGATTGGGCATCCTTTTGAAAGGATGAAGCTTGAACTTTTATTACTAGTTTCTTGCTCATGCACTGTCTCATCATTTTGCTAACTGGGTTGCTCCATTTCCAGTGACTCATATAGAAGCATGATCACTTCCACAGTTTTCTCTCATTTTTCATGACTTTCCTTTTGCAAATTTGTTTGCTTATCATCTAAGTGTGAAACAAAAACCTCAAGATCATCCCAAAACAAGTCTCTTTGATTTCTTCTTTGATTTTTCATGGAAGAGGACTAGTTTTGATTTCATTGCAACTCTCTTGAGAAGTCAAAACATCAAGGTCTTCAACTTTTTGCTTTTCCTCTTCTTTTGGATACTCCAAAACTTGTGATGGCTTTGAAGTTTGTATACTCTCTGCATCTTGCTCAATGACAAAAGGGATTTCATTAAATAAGAACATGAAATTATCATGCTTTTCATTACCTATTTCAAGCTCTTCAACCTACTACCTTGATTGATCATACTCATCCACCTCCTGTTGCAAATCTGATTTTTTCTCTTGTTCATCATATGCAAGCATATCAACAGAATAAATTTTTGCCTTTTCCTCTTCAAACACCTTTTTTTTCTACTCGTTAAACCAGATGATTTGATAAACAATGGGTCCATCTTTGCAAAGGCGAATTATGATAGGAGAAGAAGGCTGATTATTGAAGTCTTGTTAACCTTTTTGAGGTTGTTTAAACTTTGGAGATGCCTGATCTTGAGGTATACTAGGTTGCTCTTGATTAGTTTCTAGATCTTGCACAAGTTGAAGGCTTCTAAAATTGGAATTTCAAGTTCAAGAGATTGATTATAGGACTTAGGAGTTTTACCTTGCCTAAAACTTGGAATTTCATACTTGGGAAGCTCTTCTTTTGTAGGTTGATCTTATTTTGATTGGGCCTCAAACTTTTGTACTTAGTCAACCAATGCAACAAACTTCCTTATGAGATCTTCCTCTTTCTTTCTCATTTGTTCTTCTCCAGTAGCAAGCTCACTTGCAAGATACTATTCATACTGCCTTCTTTGTATCTCCTCTTCTTGTTGATATTGATAATCTGAGTAAACCAAATCTTCTTGTTGAAAAGTATATTCTTGATCTCCTTCATACCCTCGATTTCCTCCAACCTCACTCAACTGCCCTTCAAGGTACAACCTTATATCCCTAAAGCGCATGTCTTCAATACATGGAGTCTGATTGGGAGAATAGGCATGCTGATTGGAAACAAAATGGGCTTCTTGGGACTGATTTTGAGCATATGAAGACTACCAAGGAGATTGAGCAGGGATGGGTGGGTGGTAAGCATATTAAATATATTGGCTTTCTTGAAAAGTCGTGGAGTTTGAACTAAAACTAGTAGTATGGTTGATTTGATATGGCTGATAAAAGGGTGGATTAACAACATTTTCATGATATGATGGATGATATGACATATTCCCATGAAACATAGACATGCTTTATTCATTCAAAAGCTATAAAATAAGTAAAAAATCATAATTTTTTGAAATAAACCATCACTTGATCATACTAAAACCAATAGAAATACCATTTAGAGTAACCAGATGTGTTGTTTTCTTGCCTCCAAAGTCTGAGATCACTAAAATACACACCAAATATTAGTGATATATGAGCAAACTTTGGACTAAAACAGTCCAATCTGTCCCACCGAGTGTGCCAAATACTTTTTTCACGAAGGATTGCACCTAGATGCTAAGCTTGGAGGCTCAACAATCCTATGAAACATGGCAACATCTTCAAGCCTATGGATTTCTCATGATGAAGATGAATCTCCAAATTATGGGTTGGTTCCCCTTTAGATCTCCTAGAAACTAATGAATTTTGTGGGAAAAAGGAAGAAGGATAGTTGTTAAAAGGGAAAAGCTAATTCTAGGAGGTGATGCACCAAAATGTAAAAAACATTTAGCTTGATTCACAACTACTTATCAAAACATCTTTTTACACAACATAGTTTGGGAAATCTAATCACATAAATACTTCATAAAAAAGGCTTGAGAAATCTATCTTCTTTGAAGGAAAACAACGTTTTCACAACTTGGAAGATAAGATAAATCAATTGCACAACCTATGACCTGTGATGATTAATTGCTTTTGTATACATGAAACTATGAATGAGACAGAAATTTAAAGCTTTTTATACTTTAAACACATCAAATTTGCATCAAGATCATTCATAAGAAACACAACACCTGAAATAGAGAAGGTAAAAACTTGATTTTATTGAATAACAAAAGGAATATATACAATAACTGAAAAAAATAAGCTAAAAAATAAATTTGTTGTTGTATCAAAACTATAAAAAAGATGTTGAGCTACAAACCTCTAAGTCTCTCTGCAATGTGCAAGAGAGGACAAAAAGCAAGAACTGACTCTACAATGAAGATAAAACCTCTCTTATCTATCCTCCATTAGAGAAAAAATAGGACATACTTAAAGATCTCTAATGATACCTCATGCTTTGACCAAACTTCACTTAGCGCTGAGAAACTAACTTCCCTGATTTGGCTCATTTAAAAACTCAACAAATTCTTTAGCAAGGCATAGAGAAATGAGATGATTGAGTCCTTCAATTGAAATACTTGAATATGCTCCTCGGAGGACTCAAATTATTTCCCATCTCATGTGTGAGTAAAAGATGATGTTGCCACATCTGCCTTACTTTTTTGGTCACAAACCTCTTTTCTTGCAAGGATATAGGCACATGTGTTTCTTATTTCTACAATTGCTTTGACACTTTCAAGATGTAGAATAGGACTTCTCCTTCATTTATTATCTTTGAACAACTCACTCTAACCATACTTGTTTTTCCTATTATACTACACCTTGTTGACTATCTCATGCCTTTTGGGAGTTCCGTGTACTGCTACTTTAACTGATCACTCAAGATCATTTTGTGACTGTCTCCTCCATAGCATCATTTATCCTCCTTTACCATTAAGGTCTCCATGTTATCACTGAAGCTATCATTATGACCATTTTGCATGATAAAATTCTTAATATAGTTTTCTTCTCGTTACTTATGGTAGTGGAGGATTCCATGGTTAATGCATACACTCCTCCAATGGGGCTCAGTAGAAATCAAGACACTGCCACATTGATCCAATCTCCTACATTTGATTGACCCTTATGACAGAAAATGAGAGGTGGTCTAGAATCAACTTTAACTTCATATTCATAGAGTAAAGCTATAGCTTCATTTGTAGGCTCTAAAAATCCCTCTTGGCCATCAAATACTTTCACACCAACAAAAAAATCCATAAAGACATCTTCTTTATAGATGTCTCTCTTTATGTAATCTTTTGGCAACTCGAAGATCTATCTTGCATAATACTTGTAACTGACCTATTATACTGAGGAAAGACAATGTATTTTTGGCATTTGACTAAGAAATCTCCAAACAATTTATTAGCATCAAAACCTTTTGCAACTCACTTCTGGCAACATTTATCTTGTAGCTTAAAATATTTTCTTTCATTTTTGCCATTGAACAACTGCAATCGATCTTCCTCCTTTGTTAAATCCCTTCTCAATGAAGACAGGTACGACTTTCTAGACACCTTGAAATCTTTCACATTATACCCTGTTCTAGTTCAATTTCCTTCCTTAATGCATTGATGATGTGTCATCTTAACTTCTTTTGAAGTTTCAGCAAATAGCTTCCTTTGTGTGTTTCTATTATCTCTATAATCCTCAAGGCTTTTACTACTTAAAATCTTGTCAAAGCTACCCTCAATAATTACACAGTTCATTTAAGGCGTTCTTCTAACAAGCACTAGTAATTCCTTCTAAACATCATCCAAGTGTTCTTTACTGTTGCCTTCACTAAATGAAATCTCACCAATATCACTCTTCACTTAAATGAAACATTTTGTTCTCATTTCAAATTCCCATCATTCTTGAAGTTTGCTCCTTCTAGCCTAAAAATATGCTCTTAAAATTGTTTACAAACATATGCTCTAGAACAATAGATGTGGACTTACAATCTTTAAGCCCTCCACTCTTGCTTCAAAATGGGGTGAATGCATTCCTCATACTCTTTCAATACAAAAGACTCATTGAGAAGATCCTTAAAAGCTTCTTCATAGAGACATGAATAAATATTTATATCATATGATCCCAAAAGTGATGTGTAATTAAATGCATCCATTATAGCCACAACATTTGTGCGGACCTGGAATAAAGAACTCTAAGTTGATCTCTTCATAAACTTGTGCACTCATTTGCTCTGATTTAGTGCATAGCACCGGTGTTGAGTGAAAAACATAGTGATATCATCATAAAACCGCGATGCTATGCATTGCTAAGGTAATAAAATCTATGGTGGAGTTATTAAAATCCTTTCGAATTTAAGTTTTGGAAAGACCTGTCTATCTCCTCCATGCAACCTTCTATCTTCTTGCCATTCTTATGACATGAAACATAGCCAGTGACACCTCACAAGACATTTGGCAAAAACCACCTCAAGAGATGCTCGACCGGAAAATATTATGCACATATATGTTGCAAGTATGAATGAGTATGGTGGTGTTGTCAATAATGTTGTCATTGATGTCAACATAGTACAAGTTGTTGCAGAAAAAGGAAACAAGTGATTGCAGGTTGTGCATGTATAGTTGAGATACTGTTGAGATGTTGTGAGTACATGGAGTTATCTTTAATGAGTTGTAGGTGTGTTGATATGTTGAGTTTCCAAGTGCTTTTGAGAAATAGTGCAAACATAGTTGTGTTTATGTTCAGAATGAGCTCTGGTATGTGCTATGCATATCTTCTGTGTTGATCCTATGCTTATACGGATCTAAATTATTGTTTATGGGAATTTGTTGGTGATATATCCTGGATTGTAGCTTCTGGTTTGATGAAGAGTGAAAGTTGTGTTCACCGGTGTGAACTAGTCTGTTAGAGTTGTTTGTCTATGGATTGGGAGAAATTTTTCTACTCCGTAGTCCTCCACTAGTTCATTTCAGGTCTTGCGAATCTAGAAGATGTCTTGTAATGGTGTTACCTATGTTTTGTTGAAGGTGTTCATGGTTTGGTGCTCTAGAAGTTGTGTTTCAGTGTTGTTGTGTGTGGCTGTACAGTCCAGATGGACTGGTGGGAAGTGATTTGTGTATGAAGGTTGTTTCATTTATTGTGGATGGATTTGAAGGCATCTGATATGTGTTCCAGTGTTTGGTGAAGTGTGTTATGTGGTTTGCATGTTATCTTCTCGTTGTGGAAGCATGTACTTCAAAGTTCATTTGTGTTTTCATTAGGTTTGGTCGACCTAGTGTCTACATGTCATGTGAAGGATAAGCATCAATTAAGGAAGCATGTGATTGATCTAAGATGTTGTTTTGGGTCTTGGTTAAGTGTTGGTTTGGTTCGCTCTCATTCTCTTCCATCGCAGGAATGTTGAGTTTCCAACCTAATTTAAATTTGTAAAATGAAGCATGTGTAGCCGACCTTAGAGAAAGTTTCTAAGGTTGAATATGGTATAAATACAAGTCAAGATGTTATAGATTTAAAGAATCAAGAATGTCACAATTTTGAGAAGCAACAGTGTGTGAAAGTGAACTAAGGCAGCAATAATTTAATGTGTTAGATTCCTAAAAGCAGTAAGTTGATGGTGTCTACAATCTTTTGATCAAGGCTACGAATGTGTGTAACTTGTTGTGGTGTATTTTTTCTTTTATCTTTTGTATCTACAGGCAGTTAGCCTCCTTTTTGCACAGTGATTTCTATCTGTAGGCAGTGAACCTCCTTGTATTCGGACAGTGAGTCCTTTTGGGCAATGAGCCTCTTTGTAATTGGTTTTGGAATTACTTTATATTGTGAGTTAATCCTCACCGTGGTTTTTCCCTTATTGGGTTTTCCACGTAAATCTAGTATTTATTGTGTTATTGCTTTTTGTTATTTGCATTTCATGTTCATACTTAATAATAGAATAAAATTAAATGAGAAGTTGATAAGTGTTTGAGATTTGTGATTGGTTTGGTGACAACTGATTCACCCCCCCTCTCAGTTGTCTTGCACCTTTCAACAATTGGTATCAGAGCTTTGGTTCCTTGGAGAAGAGCTTAACCGTTTGAGGTAGATTTGATGGTGCACAAATTATCAATCCCTATGTTTGATGGATCTAACTACAGTAACTGTAAAGTGCAGATGAAAGGTTACTTGATCTCTCTTGGTTACAAGACTTGGAAAGTTGTTGAGACAAAATGTGTTGCACCAGTAAGTGGTCCTTCTTCTGCAGATGAGATTTTTGCCTATGAGGAAATTGAAAAAGTATGGTATGCAATCTACAGTGCTTTATCTAAGATTGGGTGAACAAAAGTTATTTCTTTGGGCACTGCTTATGAAGTTTGGAAAAATTTGGAAGATATCTATGAAGGAAATGATAGAGTGAAATTGTCAAAGAATCTAACAGCTAAGCGCAAATATGAGAACTTTAAAATGGAAGAAGGTGAAGACATTGCAAGCTATTTTCAGAGGGTTGATATTGCAATGAATGAAGTGAAGAATCAAGGTGGTACTTTGATAGATGAAGATGTAATGGAGAATATTTTGATGACCCTACCGGAGAGTTACAATGATAAGGTCTTTGCTATTGAGGAAGTGTATGATCCTAAGAAGTTTACTAAAGAACAACTATTTGGCACCTTGACTACATTTGAAATGAGGAAGTTTGGAAAAGAAAAGGAGAAGATAGAATCAACCTTTAAAGCCACTAAGATAGAAGATGATCTGGATAGTGAAGGTTCAAAGGAGTTGAAAGAAAAATTTACAAGGAAGTTGAAGAAAGGTACTGGTAAGTACAAAGGTATGTTTCCTTTTAAATGTTTCAGTTGTGGAAATACTAGTCATTGTGCTTCAAGATGTACAACACAAGAACATAGACAATAAAGACAAAAAGGATAAGAAGTTCACGAGACTGTACTATGTTAGAGAAGATGTTGGAATTTTTTATGATGAATCCGATTTTGAGGGTGATAATGATGAATGCTTGTTTCTAGCCTTAGAGAATAAATCAATATCTACTAACTCTGGAAGATGTGCAAGGGAAAGTGGTCCAGAGAGCAAGAAGGAAAAGATGGAAGGTACTCTGGTTACTGCATTTCATGCTAGACAAGATGAATACTATTGGGTCATTGATAGTGGCTGCTCAAACTACATGACCGAAGATAGGAGTAAGTTTACTAAACTTGAAGAGTATGATGGTGGATTATTCATGTTTGGAGATGATTATGGTGTTAAGATTGTTGGAAAAGGAACAATTACTTTTGATGGAAAACATAGCACTGATGATATCTATTATGTTAAGGGCTTAAAGCATAATCTTTTGAGTGTTGGAAAAATGTGTAGCAAAGGATTTAAGCTTGTGTTCCAGGATAATACTTGTGAGATCATAAAAGGGTCTGAAACTGTGGTAGTTGTACGAAGAAGAACATATGGAAACATTTATCAGCTTAGGGGAGTTGATGGTCAATGCCTTGTATCTGAAGTTAATGAAAGTTGGCTATGGAACCGGAGCATGGGACATGTAAACTTTGATAATCTGATCAAGATCAATTCAAGAGAGGTTTTCTGGGATTTTCCTAAGATCACTAAGCCTACCAATACTGTTTGCAGAAGTTGTCAATTGGGAAAGCAAACAAGATGCAGTTTTAAAGGAAAAGATCAATCAACTACCAGAATGTTGGAATTGGTTCCTAGACTTGTGAATAAGAATGTAATTGGTTCAAAATGGGTGTTCAGAAATAAGATGAATGAGAATGGTGAAGTTGTGAGAAACAAAGCAAGACTTGTATGCAAAGGTTATTCACAAGTTGAAGGAATAGATTTTGAGGAGACATTTGCCCCGGTGGCAAGAATGGAGGCCATTAGGATGTTCTTGACATTCTCTACACACAAAGACTTCAAGGTATATCAAATGGATGTTAAGTCCGCATTTCTGAATGGAGAATTGGAAGAAGAGGTGTACATGGAACAACTGAAGGGATTTCAGTTATCAGATAATCCTAACATGGTCTATAAGTTGAAAAAGGCATTGTATGGACTCAAACAACCTCCCAGAGCATGGTATGCAAGATTGGATAGGTATTTGACACAACAAAGGTTTAGCAAAGGCTCTACAGACAGTAATCTCTACTTCAAGGTGGAAGGAAACATAATGTTGACAGTGGTTGTGTATGTTGATGATATCATCTTTGGAGGAAATGAAGGTATGTGCAAGAGATTTGTAGAGGAGATGCAAAAGGAGTTTGAGATTTCTATGATTGGTGAGTTGAATTTCTTCCTTGGACTTCAAGTGAATCAAACTGATAAGGGAATATTCATTTCACAATCAAAGTATGTCAAACAGTTGTTGAAGAAGTTTGGAATGGATGACTCCAAACCATTTTGTACCCCTATGGTGACTGGATGCAAGCTGAGTAAAGATGATGAATCTCCTAAAGTTGATCAGAGCTTGTACAAAACTATGATTGGTGGACTGTTATATCTTACTGCTACTAGACCAAATATCATGCATGCAGTATGTTTGGTTGCTATATTTCAAGCAGAACCTAGAACATGTTACAACTGTGAAGAGGATATTTAGATATCTAAAAGGCACTTCAGATTATGGCCTGTGGTATCCTAAGGATACTGATTTCACTTTGAGTGCTTACACTGATGCAAATTGGGCTAGTTGTGTGGATGACCGAAAGAGTACAAGTGGCGGTGCATTCTTTCTTTGAGGAAGATTGGTTTCATGGCTAAGCAAGAAACAAGATTCAGTTTCTTTATCCACTGCAAAAGTTGAGTACATTGCTATAGCATCTTGTTGCACATAGGTTTTGTGGATGAAGCAAACATTGAAGGATATAGGAGTGATATGTGATGAGCCTATCCCTATCTTTTATAATAATACAAGTGCTATAAACATTTCAAAGAATCCAATAATTCATTCAAGGATAAAGCATATATCTATCGGATATCATTTCTTGAGGGAGAAGGTGTTGGAGAATGAAGTCAGGTTGGAGTATGTGTCTACAAAGGATCAAATTGTAGATATATTTACTAAGGCTCTTCTGAAGGATAGTTTTGAGTATCTCAGGAAGAAGTTGGGGGTTACTGCACCTCCTTCTTTGAACTAGGTGCACATGGAGGTGCATCAGTCTAGTGGATCTATAGATTCTTCATTTGTCTGGACTGATGATTGAGATCTACTCCTTAGGGGGAGTAGGAAGTATCATTGTTGCAGTATGAAATGGGTGTACTCCTAAGGGGAAGTGATCAAAGCTACATATGGCTAAAGAATATGAAAACCTTTTGTTCTTTTCCATTGATGTCAAAGGGGGAGAGAGAGTCATGTGAAAAACAGTGAAATAAAGAGAAAGAGAGAATATTGCAAGGAAAAGAGAGTGTAGGAAATGTTGTGTAGGTTGTCTAATCTAAAAAATAAAGGAGAGTGCAAGAATGGAATGGATGTTGTCTTTGATGGTTTTTCACATCATGTGTTGCCATCAATGACAAAGGGGGAGATTGTTGCAAGTATGAATGAGTATGGTGGTGTTGTCATTAATGTTGTCATTAATGTCAACACAATACAAGTTGTTGCAAAGAAATGAAACAAGTGATTGCAGGTTGTGCATGTATAGTTGAGATACTATTGAGATGTTGTGAGTACATGGAGATATCTTTATGGAGTTGCAGGTGTGCTGATATGTTGAGTTGCCAAGTGATTTTGAGAAATAGTGCAAACAGAGTTGTGTGTGTGTTCATAATGAGATTCGTTATGTGCTCCACATTTCTTCTATGTTGATCCTATGCTTGTGTAGATCTGAAGTATTATTTATGGGAATATGTTGGTGATATATCCTGGATTGTAGCTTCTAGTTTGATGGAGAGTGAAAGTTTTGTTCACTGGTGTATGAGCTGGGGTGGCATAGTTTTTTGTCTATGGACTAGTTGAAATGTTTCTACTTCGCAGTCCTCCACTAGTTCATTTCAAGTCTTGCAAATTTGGAAGATGTCTTGTAATGGTGTCACTTGTGTTTTGTCAAAGTTGTTTGTGGTTTGGTGCTCTGGAAGTTGTGTTTCAATGTTGTTGTGTGTGGTTGTACAGTTTAGATGGACTGGTGGGAAGTGTTATGTGTATGAAGGTTGTTTCATGTGTTGTGGATGGATCTGAAGGCATCTAAGATGTGTTCCAGTGTTTGGTGAAGTGTGTTATGTGGTTTGCATGTTATCTTCTCATTGTGAAAGCGTGTACTTCAAATTTCATTTGTGTTTTCATTAGGTTTGGCCAACTAGGTGTCTACACGTCATGTGAATGATAAGCATCAATTGAGGAAGTGTGTGATTGATCTGAGATGTTGTTTTGGGTCTTGGTTAAGTGTTGGTTTGGTCTACTCTCATTCTCTTCCACTACGGGAATGTTGAGTTGCCAACCTAATTTAAATTTCTAAAATGAAGCATGTGTAGCCTGTTGATGTTTATGGCAGTGTCGTGGTCTTCTTCCAGCGATCTCCTTTATTTATGATGATAAATTAAACAATAGTCTGGGGCTATTTAATTTATATGACTTTGATTTATTGAAGAGACTCAATCAAGCGATTCTTCAAGAGACACGTCATTTGCTAAATGATGTTTAATATATATTTTATCAAGGCCGACTTTAAAGAGATACAAATTCATGAAGAAACATGTCTTTTTACGAGGCTGACTTCCTTCTCATTGGATGCGTCTTAATGAAGGGGCACCTTCCTCTATTATGGCCGACTTGATTTGAAGAGTGACAACCTTTCATATTGTATATATTTGATGTCTCTCTCATTGTTTATCATTCATTAATTTGATACACATTCGTCCTTAATCTCAAGTGCGAGTTCTCCTCAAGGAAGATCAATATTATTAGAAGCTAAGTTTTCTTCATAAAATTGTCTCTTTGTATTGCTATGTTGCATCACTCTTTGGTGCATTTGTTTATGCCTACATATCAACCTCTTGTAAGGAGATCATTGTTACGATAAATCAATATATAAGTGATATATTGTTGTTGGGTTTTTCTCCCTCAAGAGGAGGGTTTTCCCAGGGTATCTGTTGTGTTATTGTGTGATTATTTTGAATTAAATTTTGTGTCTCTAATCTGATCATAAAACTAACATGGTATCGGAGCAAGTGTGAAGAAGATCATGATCAGATTTCTTATTACAGCCATACTCTTTATTCTCTTTCTCATTGTTAATCACTTCTATATCTTGTCAAGATGGTGAACAGTCTTAAGATTGAGGATAGACTCAAGGGAGCATCAAATTTCACATCATGGAGGTTCTGAATTATGCTCACCTTGGAAGAGAATGATTTGGCTAAGTTTGTGGAGATAAAAGTCCTCGAGCCTATGGATGAGGAAGAGAAAGTTCAATGGAGGAAGAAAGATATTAAGGTAAAGAAGATGTTAGTTAATCCTGTGAAGGATCATATTGTTTCGATTGTCTCCAAGTTGAAAATGGAAAGAGACATGTTCAAAACCTTGGAGGAGATGTATGAAATCAACAACACCAGTCGAGCTCTTGCACTGAAGCAACAACTACATCATGTGAAGATGACGAAAGGAGAAATGGTGATTGCTTACTTCATGAGGATTTCAGAATTGAGAGATCAACTCTCTAAAATTGGTCATGCAATTGATGACAAAGACTTGACCATGCTTGCTCTTAATGGTCTTCCTTCATCTTGGGAGTCTTATATTCAAGGAATTAGTGCAAGATTAAAACTTCCTAAGTTTGATCAACTAAGAGCATATTGCATTCAAGAGAAGTCTAGCTTGGTCGCAAGAGGCGTTGGTCAAATCTCAACTAATGAAGACATTCATGTTCTTGCATCTCAATCTTTGAAGAAGAAAGGGAAAGATGGGAAGAAAGGTTATTTCAAGAGGAATCGAGATAAAGGAGTTGATGGTGCTCCTTCATTTAAGAAGAAAAGGGACCTATCCAAAGTCCAATGCTTTAGATGTGATAAGTATGGTCACTTTGCTAAGCATTGTCCAACCCGTCCTAAGCAGCAGGCCACCATTGTAGATGTTGATGATGCCTCTCCTCAGAAGGACTCATGTGAATACTTGTTCTATTCGGCATTATCAAGCAATGTATCTACTGACACCAACACTTGGCTGATTGATAATGGTGACTCTCGACACATCATTGGTTTTAAGGAGCATTTATCAAGCTTGGTGGAGAGAGATTCTACTGAACAAGTCATTATTGGAGATGATGCCAGCTACTCCGTGAAAGGAATTGGGACCTCCACTCTCCATTTGGATTTTGGCATCTCCCTACAGTTGTGTGATGTTCTTTATGTTCTAGGCATCAAGCGTAATCTTGTTTCCATTTCAGCCTTGGAAGACAAGGGATACCAAGTTGCCTTCTCTAAAGGCAAAGTTCTTGTGTGGACGAAGCATTCCAACTTCAAGTTTGCTTGGGTGATTGGAGTTAGACATGAGAACCTCTATAGGCTATGCACTCGTCCACTTCAAGCATTAGTACATGTTTCTTCAATCTTGTGTGATCTTTGGCATCAAAGATTGGCTCACCTTCACTTCCGAGCTCTACCTATCATGGAGAAGATGGTCACGAGCCTTCCAAAGTTCAACCAGGAGCACAGAGGTACTTGCAGAGGTTGCGCAATGGGTAAAAATACAAAATCTCCATTTCATAGTAGAGAAAGTAGATCCAAATGTATTCTAAATCTCATTCAGTCTAATTTATGTGGTCCAATGTTTGTTGCTTCTTCAAGTGGTTTCTTGTATTACATTCTTTTTATTGATGACTACTCTAGAAAGACTTGGATTTATTTCTTGAAAACTAAAGAATTTGAGGAGGTATTAGAAAGGTTCAATGAGTTCAAAGCTCAAGTAGAGAACCTTTCTGGGAAGAAAATTAAATTCCTACGATCTAACAATGGAGGAGAGTACACTTTCGACAGCTTTCAGAATTTCTACATTGAAGCTGGGATTAAGAGGGAGTTTTGTGTCCCTTATAATCCTCAATAGAACAGTGTTGCTGAGAGGAATAACATATTGATCGTGGAAGCAACAAAATCCATGATTCATGACTAGGATCTACAAACCTTCCTATGGGAAAAAGCATCTAGGATAGCAGTCTATGTTCATAATAGAAGTCCTCACCGAATCCTAGAGAACATGACTCCTGAAGAAGCCTTTACTGGGAAGAAGCCAGAGGTGAGTCATTTGAGGTCTTTGGATGTCCAGTTTATGTTCATAATCTAAAAGAAAAGAGAAAAAATTTGGAGCCTTCTGACAAGAAGGGAATATTTATGGGCTACAGTGAGACATCAAAAGCATATAGGATATACATTCCAGGTCAGAAGTTGATCGAGATCAATAGAGATGTTACATTTGAGGAAGATGTTGCATTCAAAAGATCCAAGGGCACTCACATGGAGATTTATAGCGAAGAGTCTCCTCAGGATATGGAAGTTGACCATACTCCTGAGATTCAGAGGGAGACTTCATAACCGAAGGAAGTTGGTGATCCAATTGAGCCCTTGGAACCTACTGATGGGCCTATCGATATTGTGATTGGGAGAAAAAGACCTCTTTGGGCTAGGCAAACTATGCAGGAGGCAAAAAGGTTTGCAGCACCAAGAGGAACCTTCAGAGAAAGCAAGAGACCTCATAAGTTCTTCAATTATGTTGCTTTGTTGAGTCAAATTATTGAGTCTGAGCCTTCTAATGTTGAGGAAGCTTCTAGTCAATGGGTTTGGAGAGATGCTATGACAAAGGAGTATCAGTCAATTCTCAAGAATGATGTTTGGGACATAGTTCCTAGACCCAAAGGAAAATTTGTGGTATCTTCAAAATGGCTCTTCAAGATCAAGCATGCAACTGATGGGAGCATTGCGGGCAAGATTCGTGGCTAGAGGGTTTTCACAAAAAGAGGGATTTGACTATGAAGAAACATTTGCTCCAGTTGCTCGCTATACTTTTGTCAGAACCATCATTTCCATTGCTACATCAAGAGGATGGAAGATTCATCAGATGGATGTGAAGACAACTTTTCTGAATGGAGTGATCGAGGAAGAAGTTTATATTGAGCAACCTGGTGGATTTGAGGTACATGGGAAGGAATCTCATGTTTGTAGGCTGAAGAAGGCCTTGTATGGTATTAATCAAGCTCCTTGTGCATGGTACGAAAGGATTGATCGTTACTTGTCAAGCTTGGGCTTCTCTAAGAATGATGCTGACTCAAATTAGTATTTCAAGGTAATTAATGGTGAAGCATTAATTTTGGTTTTGTATGTTGATGATTTGATTCTTACTAGAGAAGAACACCTCATTATCAAATGCAAGAAGGATTTGGCTTCTAAGTTTGAAATGAAGGACCTTGGGCTCATGCATTACTTCCTTGGCTTAGAAGTTTGGCAGAAGCCAGATGAGATGATTCTTAGTCAAGGGAAGTACACCACTGATATACTTAAGAGGTTTGGTATGATGGATTGAAAATCCATGTCTACACCTATGGAGACCAATCTACATAAGCTTAAGGAGGCTACAACTAGTTCAGATCTTGTAGATCCCACGATGTACAGACAGTTGATTGGATCTTTGATGTATCTTTTCAAGACTTACCATATATCTATTATGCAGAGAGTGCACTTAGTCAGTTCATGTGTGAACCAAGGCAGATACATATTGTTGCAGCAAAACATATCTTGAGATACTTGCGTGGCACAGTTGGATATGGGTTGAGATATTCATCAAGTGTGTATTTGAAGTTGCATGGTTATACTGATTCTGATTGGGCAGGGTGTGTCACTGATCGAAAGAACAGCTCTGGATGTTGCTTCAGTTTGGGGTCTGCTATTATATCCTGGTGCAACAGGAAGCAGTCATCTATAGCATTGAGTACAATAGAGGTAGAGTACATTGCAGCTTGTGTGGCAGCTCGGGAAGCAGTGTGGCTTCGTAAGCTTCTTGTAGGATTGTTTGGATAATCAATGGAGCCTACTATCATTCATTGTGATAACCAAAGTTGTGTGAAGCTTTATGTCAATCCTTTGTTTCATGATAGAACCAAACATGTTGAGATCAAATACCATTATATCAGAGCTATGGTATTGAGGAAAGCTATACAATTGAGGTATATCAGCATTGATGAGCAGGCGACAAACATTCTCACCAAGCCTCTCTCCAGGATAAAGTTTGTGTACTTTCGAGACAAGCTTGGTATGGTGGAGAATCAAGCCCTAGCTGAGAAGGAGTCTCAGTATCAGTGATCCTCTTTAATGCATTTCTCTTTTGAGAGAGATTTGAGGTGAAAGCCCTTGTTAATGTATTTCTCTTTTGATATTTGAGGTGGAAGTCCTTGTTTCCACCCTTTGGGAGAGCCATGGTGGATGCCATGTGTGTGACTCCATGACAACATCACGTGAGATATTTCGTGATTATTTTCTTGTACTTGTGTTTCACCCTCTGGGAGAGCCATGGCGAATGTCACGATGAGGTGACAACATCACGTAAGTGATGAACACTTGTACATGCCATACATGGGTGTAGCCATTATGGTTGATATCACAATGAGGTGATATCTGATAACACGATGAGGTGATATCTGATATCACGATGAGGTGATATCTAATATCATGATGAGGTGATATCTTTCTATGAGGTGATATCTTTCTTTTCCACATATGGTTGTAGCCATTGTGGTATACATCACGATGAGGTGATATGTCTTGTGCAGCTGGAAGAATCCTCCCTAGCTGAGAGGGAGTGTTGATGTTTATGGCAGCGTCATGGTCTTCTTCCAGCGATCTCCTTTATTTATGATGATAAATTAAATAATAGCCTAGGGCTATTTAATTTATATGACTTCGATTTATTGAAGAGACTCAATCAAGCGATTCTTCAAGAGACACGTCATTTGCTAAATGATGTTTAATATATATTTTATCAAGGCCGAATTTAAGGAGATACAAATTCATGAAGAAACACATCTTTTTATGAGGCCGACTTCCTTCTCATTGGATGCATCTTAATGAAGGGGTGCCTTCCTCTATTATGGCCGACTTGATTTGAAGAGTGACGACCTTTCATATTGTATATATATTTGATGTCTCTCTCATTGTTTATCATTCATTCATTCGATACGCATTCGTCCTTCATCTCAAGTGCGAGTTCTCCTCAAGGTAGATCGATATTATTAGAGGCTGAGTTTTCTTCAGCAAATTGTCTCTTTGTATTATTGTGTTGTATCACTCTTTGGTGCATGTGTTTAGGCCTACATATCGACCTCTTGTCAGGAGATCATTGTTACGATAAATCAATATATAAGTGATATATTGTTGCTGGGTTTTTCTCCCTCAAGAGGAGGGTTTTCCCAGGGTATCTGTTGTGTTATTGTGTGATTATTTTGAATTAAATTCTATGTCTCTAATCTGATCATAAAACTAACATATCCAACCTTGGAGAAAGTTTCTAAGGTTGAAGATGGTATAAATACAAGTCAAGATGTTATGGATTTAAAGAATCAAGAATGCCACAAGTTTAAGAAGTGAGAGTGTGAGAAAGTGAACTGAGGCAACAATACTTTAATGTGTTAGATTCTTGAAAGCAGTGAGTTGATGGTGTTTGCAATCTTTTGATCAAGGTTGCGGATGTGTGTAACTTGTTGTGGTGGATTTTTCTGTTATCTTTTGAATCTATAGGCAGTGAGCCTCCTTGTTGGATAGTGAGTCCTATTTGTAGGCAATGAGCCTCCTTGTATCCGGATAGTGAGTCCTTTTAGGCAGTGAGCCCTTTGGTAGTGAGCCACTTTGTAATTGGTTTTGGAATTACTTTATATTGTGAGTTAATCCTCACCTTAGTTTTTCCCTTATTGGGTTTTCCATGTAAATCTGGTGTTTATTGTGTTATTTCTTTCTGTTATTTGCATTTCATGTTCATACTTAATAATAGAATAAAAGTAAATGAGAAGTTGATAAGTGTTTGAGATTTGTGATTGGTTTGGTGACAACTGATTCACCCCCCCTCTTAGTTGTCTTGCACCTTTCAACTTAATATATACTTTGACCCTCACCGCATGTCTATGAACATTCTTCTCCATGTTCGCGTAAATGCAGACACCTGAGCACTTCGTTTCTCAACACTTGCTAGGAGTCTCCTTTAATCATAGAATAAACTCTTTTCGACTATTCTCCTCAATACTTATCATTTGGTTTCGATATGACACCACATGCCACACCATCAAGGCATTTCTAGCTTTGCGAATTTGACTCCATCACATCATGCTTCATATCTCATCTATTCCTTAATCCCTATTTTGAAAACCATTTTGGCCATGTTATCCAATGTCATTTGTCTTCAAGGATCATGGTTGATGACTCTTACAACAAAAAGAAGTTACAAAAAAGTAATCCCAAAACTATAGACATCACTGGAAGGCGTGATTCTCCTTGCTTTGGTGTACTCTCCATATCTTAGTAAAAAAATATTGGTAGGCTTTATATCTCAGTGAACAATGCAATCTTGTGGATGTGAATGAAGGAACAACAACCCTTGAGCACTCCCAACAATAGTATTTAGTCTTGGATTCCATGACAAGGTTTTCTTGTGTCTAAAGAGACATTGAGCTAGATTTCTCATTTGATGATTTTCATCACAACAATCTGCTTTTTGTTGCTCAAAATTACTTTGTAAATTATAATTTAATTCTAATTTAAATTATAATTTAATTCTAATTTTAATCTTTATTTAATCTTACAGTTGGTCTTCTTTTTAATCGTTTGGTTGTTAACTCCTTTAGTTTTGTTACCTTCTCTTCACTCATAATTTCCTTGGTGCTTTTTGGTTTCTCTTTTCTCGACCCTCATTTTATTTCTTTGTTTCCTTGTTTCACTTTTCATTCTTTTCCCTCTTGCTTCTTATCATTTTTGGTTAATTTTTGTTTTAGTTCCTTGCTTTTACTTAATTATTTGATCTCTTCTCTTTGGGTTGATTATTTTTATGCTTCCTTGGTTTTTTGGTTTAAGGTCTTATTTCACCTTTTATGTTATGCTTAGTATTTTTCTTGTGCTTCTATGTCTTTATTTTGTGTTTCAATGTATTTGTTCTTTATCATTTGGTTCCTTTCATTAGTTTTCTTTGAGTTTCCTTGTGATGTTTTTTCTTGTACTCCTATGTTTTTATTTAGTGTTTCTTTGTATTTGTTCTTTATTATTTGGTTCTTTGCTTTAAGTTTTCTTTTTTTTTGCTTATTTGTCTTTTTTACGTATTTGTTCATTGCGGTTTCTCTTTTTATTTGCTTTTTCCTTATTTAGTTTATCCTATTTGTTTCCTTATTTTAACTTGTCCTCATTCTTGTTTTTTTGCTTTTTATTAGTGGTTTTTAATTTATTTAGGTTGATTCCCCACTTTTTCTTGGGTCTTTATTTTATGTTTGTTTTATAGTATTCTTGGCATTTATCTCTTTCATTTTTCTTTTCTCGTGTTTACAATGGTTTTTCATCTTTGAATTTTCCTCTCCTCTCCTCTCCTTTTTGTCTGACCTTTTCTCCCCCATTTTTGGGGTTATGTGCCTCCCCTCTTCCCCATCCCTCTCCTATTTCTACCCAAGTATGCTATCTTATTTTCACTTCTCTCTCTTTCTGCTTATCATCCTGATGATGGATCATGGAGTTTGATCTAAAACGTTGATGTAAAAAATTCCACACAGTTATTCCAGAAATCTTGTTCACATCTATCATGGACTGTGGAAATAAAATGTTATTAATTTGTAAACCTTTCCAGCAACCTTTGTCTTGACTGTCACATAAAGCTTGCAAGGAAAAAACAATGTATTTATTTGACAATAATGTCCAGGGCTTGTACAAAATTTTGGATAGGCACATCAACACCCTTCAAAATTGAAGCATTAATCAAAACATTTTGACAAGGCTTTATTACCTTCTACATCCTCATTTATCTCTTAAATTTTGCCATCTATAATTCACTGTCTTTTTCACGCTTGTCTCAAAGATTTATCAATATCTTTTTTTGTAATCTCTAGACTATACTATGACAATGCATTCATTATTTGGTTGTTTTTCACACATTCCTAACATATTCTCCCTGCAAATCACACTTATGGCTTACATATGACAATGTATCCCAAGAAGATTCAAGCATTTTCTTGTTACACAGATACTTAGTAGAAATAGGAAGCATTTAGAACCAAGCTTGTTAAAACTACCAATTGTTGAATTTTTGTCTTCAAGACCTCCTTAGAATGGAGTCACACTCATTGATCTTTGTTGCCTACATAATAAATGTAGAACAATGTATGAAGCCAATTGTGCAACTCACCCTTCTAATTGACCATGATTTTATTGGGCACCAATATCAAATGTGGATTATAGTTCCTCCTTGTTAAAGTTATCATCATTAGCCCTAGAGTTAATTTTTGTCTCTTCATCATAATCTCTTAAAGAAAATGAAAAGGATTTGTGATTTCCTGCAATAGAAGCATCTATGACCAAGTCCAAGAATCCTTTTCAAGATTGGAGCTTTTTACAAAACTTAGACTCAAACCTATTGATCCTCGAGAACATTCTATTAAAGGCTATTTAAGGCACAAGGGTAAAAATAGGCTAACAGGACCATCATTTAGCAGTTGTATGGAGACATTGGATCTTCATCTGAAAGTGATGTTTCCTTGGAGAATTAGGCTATTGTGGATGATATTGAGATTTATGTTTCCCCATCTTGTGTGGACACATCTTGTGTGGATGATTAATTCATTGATACTCCATCACCATCTAGTGTTGTTATTTCATATTCCAATGTTGCTTCTTTGAAAGTTTCCAATGATTCTTTGCAGCAAGACATGCATTATCTTTCAAATTCAGCTTGGGATGAACTCTTGACAGGTATTTCAGACTTGTTTATGGAGACAAATATTGCAAATTTGGGAGACACTATTGTTGATATTCATCTTCTCTTTGATGAAGTTGATTCTTCTTCAGTTACTGTGAGGGAACACTTTGAACCTCTTGTTCAATCTCTACATGACCAGTCATCACAGTTTGACATGAGTGTGGATACTTTGGATCAACATTTGGAGGATACATCTTCAGAGGAGATATTTGAGTGTTTGACTTGTGTTCTACATCAGTCTCTAGGAGGTCATTATTTTTCATCTTCAGCAGTGTGGCCTATAACACCTGATTTGATTATGGCAACTTTCAACATCGACATGAGGACACTTGAGGCGAGTTCATAGACTCCATACAAATTGCACTTTCTTCCTATATATTACTTTCAGGAGTGGGGAGATAGCTTGCATAAACCTATGGTTTTATTTATTCCTAAGGGGAGGAACATTTTTTGACAATCATGGACCATCTTCTACATCTAGTTTTGAGCATCTACCATTGGATCTCTTTGGGGGGATTATTTGTCCTTCCACTTCATTTCTCTCTCTATTATGGGGGGCATACATCCTTTTTGTGGGATGGGGCTTCTTCTTCTTCTGGGGGAATTTTATATGTACATGGGTACCTAACATGGCTTCATTTTCCCAGACCCATCATCTTTTACATCCTCCTAGGCTGTGAATAAGGGGGGGTGTTGGTGTAGGTTTTTATTTTCCTAGTGGGTTAATTTATTTTCCCTTAGTCCTAGGTTTTTCCTACACTTAATTAAGCTTTCTTAGGATAATAAAGTGAGTTTATTACTAGGATATAAGTATGTGGTGTCACCTTCCTTAAGGGGTGGAACACATTCCACTCTTGGTGGCATCCTCCACTTTTGGTGGTCCATACTTTACACTTTTGGTGGGCATCTCCACTTTTGGTGGTCCATCTCCACCTTTTGTGGTTGATTCCTATTGGTTAGATTTTCCACCTTCCTCCTCCCCTAAGTTCTATATAAACTCACTATCTAGCTTGTATTTACATCCATTCTTACAATACTCTTGCATCCATTCATTCTCTTGCAATGTTTCATACTTTGGTATACATGCACCTTGATGCATGTAGTCATTATTCATGCATCTTTTCAGCTTGGAAGCTCTTAATGCAATTATGTCATATTGACATTGCATAATCTCTCAGAGTCTTGGTTTGCATTCTTATGTTTTTCCAATTTATGTAACTTTGATTTTCTCTTAAAATGTTCCTTGGGTTATTCAATCTATTTCAAATTTTTAACATACATCAACTAGCTTACTTTAGTAAAAAAAAAATATGCTCAAGGAATGCACTTAGATAAGGTTTTCATTAGGTATCAATAAAGAAAAATAACCTTCTACATGAAATTGTGCATTCCAGTAAGGTAGAGAACAAGGGGATGAATTTCTTAGGAACAATGAGGCCATGGTAGAGCTGTGTAAGTAACTAATCAAAACACAAGAATACCTAACTTGATTTATCCTTTATCCAACATACTACTCAATATTGTATTTCATATTTGTATAATATATACATGAGACTTGGGGCATTGAAAAATAAAATAAAATATTCACTTAAAAATTATGATTAAGACTACTTATATTGGTTGTATACCTTATTTTATTTTGCAACCATTGTGAGTTAGTATTTCATATGGCATGAATACTTAAATCAGATGTTATGTTATGCTTTGGTTGTTCTATTTTGTTCCATTATTGGTTAGAATAAAGTGTAATTTGTAGCCACATAGGTGGTTTGCATCAATTTATGAGTTTTTCTTGCAGATAAGAGAAAAATCTACATCAAAATGTCAAAACTTCAATACCAAAACTATGCTCTATGAGTAATTAATTTTACAATTGTCTTATTTCCTCCAATGAAACAATTATGGGTAACTAACTATTTTTCTTAAATCATAAAATATGGTCTGTTACAACTCCTTAAATGAGTAGGGTTATAAAACCAAAATAGTGATTGAAAATTTGATTTGACAGAATACATACAACAAGCTTGGACTAGAAATTAATATGCCAAAAGAGTAGTAAATCCCATCATTATTTATAAGGATATTGCCAACATTTCCAAATTAAATCTACAAGAATATTTTATATCCACAAGTTCTGAAATGGCCTACCTCACCCATTCTTCCACTACACCTGATCTAATTTTAACTCAACTTAGCAACTCATTCAACATTACATCATATTTGGAATCTCTTTGTTAATAGTTTCATAGGTTCTTTTGGATTTGAACTCATGACCCTCCCTAGTACCCTTCATAAATCCTGCATAATGTCTCCATATATCTCTTCCCAATAGCTAAAAAAAAACCCTTCCAAAAAACAAAGCAAATAGCAAGTGCAAGGCCAAATTTTACAACCTTTTATCATCTTCCTCCACATTAGAATCTCATGCAAATTGTGCAAGCATTGAAAATGCATGTGGGAGGGGAAGAAACTATTTTTTGGTTAATTGTTTTAAAAAATAATAATTTTAATCAAGTTTTAAAATATAATAAAAATTGTCGGTATTGGCATGGTGTGATGGTTTATAGGTGGCATTGTTGTTCTTGCCACCAAGGTTCAAACCCCGTTGGGGTGGTATTGTTGAATGGTTGTATCTAGTTCATAGCTCCAGTCAAAAGCGTTTACCCCTTGAAGAAAAAAAATATATAATAAAAATATTAACATAAAATATAATAATAATTAATGATAAATTTATTAATTCTATTTCTTTACTATAGTAATATTAATATTAAAAATTTGTACTATTATTTATTTAGTATTAATTCTATTTTCTTATTATAATAATATTTAAATAAAATAATTTCATTCTCATGCCAATTCCTATTTAGTTTGGGGTTCATTTGTTGAAAAGTCAAAATACATTTATGTATGAAAAATCAACACTCTTGTGCTAAGTTAGGCTCGTGACCCAATATTAGTACAAGCTATCTAGGTTATTTAATTTATAAAGAGATATACATTTATATATAAGAAATATATAACACCATTCACAAAATAATAAAATTATTCAAATATAGGAACTCATAAGTCCAAATCATATTTGCACACATATGCAACCTAATTATATGATATTCCTAAGAGCATATGTGTGATTCCATCATGTCACGTTACCTCAATCGGCTAAAATCTCCTCCTTGATGATAATCTCTCTCCTGCTTAAGAGAGATGTCACTGGCTCATGTTGAACTAGCAATTTGGTCATCACCATCGTAATCAATCCTTGAAAGACACTTAAAATAATAAAAGCATCTTATCTAATTATTTGCTATTTAAAAAAATTTAGTATATATAATTTAATAATAAAGCTAGGTTAATAAAATGGGGTGTGACACCATGAGGTTCTTGTTTGATAGCAAGGGATATGTTAGAAATAAGTTAAGCCTAGGTCTAGGGTACTGTCATTTTCCAAGAATTGAAGACTTTTGGGAGGATTGTGAAGATGATTATGAAGTCCAAAAAATACATTGGATGAGGTTGACACTAAAATAGATCAATGAGTTTAAACTAGATTGGTATGTGAATGGGATCAGGGATGATGAATCGGATTTCATCAATCCCTTATATTTTAAAAAGATCTAAGTTCAACCCTTGCCACCTATTAATTGGGTGAACTAGGAAATAAAATAAATTAGTGAAAGGACTACTCATGTGCTCAAAAGATCAGAATACTAGGTTAGAAGGAAAATGATTGAGATCATAGATACTAAGCCCTCAAGAAAAGGAGATTATATGAGGAAGAGAAATGATGATGAAGAAGGTTTTTCTTCTACTTTTTCTCAAGCTTCTACTTCAACTTTTAGTTCTCAACAAAGTAGTTAAGGAGGTGGTGATGATGAGGATCCATCTAGGAGGAGTAGCTTCAAAAGTACATGTGGGGATGATCTGAAGCCAAATAAGAAAAGATTAAAGGTCAAAGAAAGGTCGTTGGAACCTATTCAAGAGGAAGGGGGAACAAATAATTTAATAGAATTTAAAGGTAATCTCAAGTGTGACGAGCAAATCCCCACAATGTCCCCTTTTATTCTCATCATATCTCCTACATGCAAGAGATGTCACATTCCCTTCCTGTTATACAACTTACATCTTCAACAAACATAAGTACTCTCCTAGAGGATGTTCTTGAGCCATTTGTTATTCCTTTGTCTGTAGAATCTCATCTATCATCTAATGATGTCCCATAATATTCATAAGGTTCTACATCATCTTAGCTACAATAAATTTTATCAAAGAAGAGGAAAGTTACCAATTTGATTGTTCTAGAATTTGATTCAATTCCTAACTTGTTCCAAAATATAGAAAGGTTGAATAAGATAAAGGTCACATTTAGATCAACAATGAATTTTTCATCCGGAAACATGTGTGTTGAGATTATTCAACCTATTTAAGAGAAAAATGTGAATGAAACTACTGAGGTTGATTTTGATATCACTAAGGTAGACCTTGATCCTTCAACCCATGAGGGTGATATTCATAATTTCCAAATGTTAGCCACCGGATTGGTACAACAAATAAAAAAATAAAAGCACACAAAAGATCAGTTGAAGCAACAAGTACACGTTCTAAATTTGTATCTCAAGTCCATCGTAGACACGTCTACTTTTCCTAGATTGATGTGGTTCCTATTTTTGTAGCCCCTGTTTGAGGGGGAGTATCAAAAAGGGAATCATAGAGAGCATCCACAAGTATTAGTCATATGGAAAAGTGATAGAAAAGTGGGTTGAAAAAATCAAAGTGGATGCATTGAATCTCATTAGGAAAGCCAAGTAAATATATGATGAAGTAGAAGTAAAGAAAGAGGCAATTGAAAAAGAGCTACAAAATTTTAGAAAAGAGGAATCAATTTAACACCTAGAGTTTTGAAAGATCTTAAAGAAATGATATAGATATATGTTAATGTCCTAGTTGCAAAAAGATATTTTTGACTATAAGAGAGAATCAATTTGATTCTTGGTTCCAAAGTGTGGAATGGAAGCTAGTGATCATTAGCCAAATATCAACAAAGCAATAATTTTTTTGGCAATTTGTGAGCAAGTAAAAATAAAGGTTTAAAATGATCTATTGATCAACCCAAATGTATTGCTAAGGGATGAAGTTCACACTATCAAAAGGAACTTTGAATATATGGTTGATGCAAAATTGTTCAATAGATAGGCCCTTAGTACAAAAATAATGAAGAAGTTGAGAGGTATTTATGTGGCTCTTAATACATGTAGTAGCCATTTACCCAATCTTTGTCATGAGTTAGATGATGTTTAAAAGAGCCAAGCTATTTGGAAACTAAGGATGACTAGCATTGTCATTCCTAAAACAAATTCATCACTCTGACTATCAAGCTATTTAGAACATACAAAACAAAACTTTCACTTCAATAGAACCAAGTTGTGATGCAGAGAGCTTCTCCAGAAGGAATTGACAATGATGCAAGTAGATGATAAGGGTATCTTAGTGATGTCAAGTTGATTAGACAGTTTATCAAAGAGTTAAGGTCAAGTCATAACTCTAAGTTCTGAGTTGATATTGATGTAAAGTGACGTATGTTGAATGCACAAAACAACTAAGAGGGGGGTGAATTAGTTGTTCCTTTAAACTTCAAAACCCTCACAAACATTTAGATCCACGTTAATTCAATTAACCCTTAATCTGTTAGAATGATTTATCATGAAAACAGATAACAAAAACATAATCAAAGTAACACCATGCACAATTAAACACCATATTTACGTGGAAAGCCCAAGAAGGGAAAAACCACGGTGAGGATTAGTGTTAGAGTAAAGTAATTAATTAACTTTACTCTCCTCTTAAGAATTCACTTTATGCACATATATTAGTCATTTAATAATTAATATTAATTATTAAATGCACTCACCTTTAGGGTTAGGGTTTCCTTTAGGTTTAGATCTCCTTTTATAAGGATTGATCTCTTGTATTCACTTTTCTTGATTCATTCATTTTTCTGATAATACATTTTGCACATTGTCAGAGCCAAACCCTTGTTTTGTTCTCTCTCTTTCTTTGTGACAAGTTTCTTGCATGCAGGTGTTCATTGGGTTCTGTGGATTTGTCTTTCTCAAATCCTACATGGTATCACTGCTGCAGCTTGTTCATTTTTTTGAAAGAATTAGAGATCTAGGTTTTGGTTGCATCAGATCTGTGTTTGTTTTCTAGTTTTTATTTGGAATAGGGGGGTTTTTTTTGGTGCACTTTTAGCTCAAACGGACCTCACCGTTGAACTCGCAGCGTCCAAAAACCCCTATTTTCATATAAAATTCGACTAGTTTGGCCACAGTTGCACCAGAAGGCAAAAAAAATTGCCCTAAGGCCGTATGGCCCCAGGGCACGCTGTTCAAGGTTGAAAAATTCAAAAAAAATAAAAAAAACAAAGGTTTTTTTATTTCATTTTTACACTGCCAGTGTTAACTTGGGCGCCACCCGCCGGCCACCAGGCGGCCACCCGCCACCACCGGGCGGCCACCCAACCACCGCCGGGCACCTCCACCGGCTAGCCACCCACCTGCCACCGGTGCACCACCGCCGCGCCGCCGCAGAGCCACCGGAGCACCACCAGACCGAGCGGAGTCACCAGGGCTTACTTTTTTAAGCCTTTTTTGACCTCTTTCGGTAAATCGGGTATAAAATGTTCAATTTTTCTCTGTTTTTCGAAAAAAAATAGGCGTTGGAAAGCTGGTTCCGAGCCTGTCCTAATGGTATAGGAAATTTTTCAAAATTTTCTAGTTTGGTTGCATTTTTTCGCAGTCAAAGTCATATGATCTTTTTGCACTCCGAGGGGCATAACTTGCTCAATTTTGCTCCGTTTTTCGAAAATGAATAGGCATCGAAAAGGTGGTTCTGTGATATTTCCAGATCTGTAGTTTATTTCATCACAAAATTCTTCAGGTACACAGAGATTTGTCTCAAACATATACTGCTTTCTATTGTTTTCTGGCTTTCAGTTTGTACTGGGGATTGGATTTTTGCATTATGGGGGGGTGTTTTTTCTTGCTTTCTGTCATTTACATCAGAAAACTAGAATCTATAAACACCAAAACAAAAAAAAACCCTTCTGCATCTTCTGTCTAGTTCTGAAAGACCACTAAATAATAATAATAAAAATTCAGAGTAGTTGAGGCACAGTTCATAGGATGGCCGATAGATCTATTGAACCTCTCACACCGCATAATTATCACACTTGGAAGGGTCGCATGATGACACTTCTCCAGTCTCGAGGGTTATGGTCCTGTTTGGATGAGGTTCAGCCTCAGTTGACTCGCCCCTTTGAGGTTATGCAGCACAGGAACAATATGGATCAGGCTATGGGATTGATGGCTTTGCACATTGCAGATAGCCTACTGTTTCATCTTCAAGGGTGTCTCACACCTAGAGCCATTTGGACCAAGTTTGATGGACTTTTTGGCACTGTCAACGAGTTCAGAGCATTGCAGCTTGAGGCCGAGTTGACTTCATTGGTACTTGATTCGTTTCCTTTCATTGAGGACTTTCTGATGAAGTTCAAACAACAGAGATATATCTTGCAGGGTTGTGGCAAGATTAAGACTGATACAGAGTGCATCTTCTTGATCCTCTCCAAGCTTCGGGGTCCATTTCAGATCTTCTCTTCGACATTCTATTCCACCATGGATGCATTGGGAAACCGCTTTACCATGCCTACATTTGAGGTGTTTTGTGATCGGTTGACACGAGAGCAAGCCAAGATATCACAGTTGGATGCTCTCACAGGATCACAACACCAAGCATTGGTAGCACAATCATCTCAGGGGAAGCAGAAGTAGAAACAGAAACCAAAGACCACAGAGCATTGGACATATTCCAGTTCACAGCACACCTTTGATTCACCTTCTCCTAAGGGGGAATCATCGAAGAAAGACAGACCTAAGTGTGCTTATTGTACTAAGCCAGGACATGATGAGTCTAAGTGTTATGAGAAGAAGATAGATGCATATGCAAAACAGGTTTCAGATTTGACAGCTCTTCTTGAGAGGAACAATATTCATCACTCTTCTTCATCTACATCAGGCAGGTCTTCTTCTTCTTCATCATCTTCATTCCAGACAGATGAACAGGCCCCACACAAGGGTCATGCATTATGTGCAACCACCAGTTCACATTCATCTAGATGGCTATTGGATTCAGGTGCTTCACACCATATGGCATCTTCTCAAAACATGTTCTCATCTTTCGAGGCTACATCCTCACCACACATATTGATGGGTAATAACACTTATATGAGTGTATGTGGGAAAGGTTCTATCGACATTGATGATGGTACATTCAATGATGTACTATGTGTTCCATCTTTGTCCACTAACCTTCTCTCCATCTATCAAATTTCTCACAGTGGGACAGGGAAAACAGTTGAGTTCACACCTAATTCAGTGCACATTAGAGACATTCAGACTGGCCACATTGTTGCAACAGGGACAGTTGATCACTCTTCTCGGTTGTATGCATTCACACACTTTGGTCCACCATCTCCACTATCTGAGTTTTCCTCTCTTTCTACAAGAGAGCATGCAGTATCTGAGGTGAAGTTTGGTCACTTGAACTTATGTGTTCTTCCATCTGTTCATGAGACTAGTGTTGAGACTTCTACACCTCTACCTCCTGTTGAGATCACATCTGTTCAACAGGATTCCTCTTCAGCTATGACTGACATTGTTGCTCCTCTCATTGAGCCATCAAGTGTAGTTGTTGAGGCCATATCAGAGGATATTCCTTTCCTCACAGATGACAGTTTCAGCACACCTGTTATCCCATCTTCATTGGAGATTCCATTTCAGGATCATCTTGAGTTGTTTGATTCCACATCCTGTTATTCAGACACTCATACTACAGTTCCATTCTTCAGTGAGCATCATCCAGGACTTCCATTTTCACCTCACATCCAGGGATTTCCTCTTCCTCGACCATTGGATTTGTTTCTTCCTTCGAGGAGACACATTGTTTTGATCATTGGCACAGGGGTTCTCTCATTCTGGGGGGGCTTTGGAGTCTCTTCTCTCTCCTATGGGGGGACCATATTTTGTACTTGTGTGATAGAAGCAGTTCTTGGGGGGTCATGTTGAGTCCTCCTTCTATCTCTCTTCTTCTTTCACTCTTGTTCATCTCTTTTTGGAGAGGAGTTTTTTCCCACTGGGTTTTCTCCCTTTCTCCGCTTTACAGAGATTTGGTTGTATTTGGGTACCTGATCAGGCCTAGTTGTCGGGACCCAATTTTACTTTCATGCATTGTAGTTCCTTTGCTTTCTTCTGCATTGTTTGTAGCTGCATTGTAGCTCATCTTAAGGGGGGATGTTAGAGTAAAGTAATTAATTAACTTTACTCTCCTCTTAAGAATTCACTTTATGCACATATATTAGTCATTTAATAATTAATATTAATTATTAAATGCACTCACCTTTAGGGTTAGGGTTTCCTTTAGGTTTAGATCTCCTTTTATAGGGATTGATCTCTTGTATTCACTTTTCTTGATTCATTCATTTTTCTGATAATACATTTTGCACATTGTCAGAGTCAAACCCTTGTTTTGTTCTCTCTCTTTCTCTGTGACAAGTTTCTTGCATGCAGGTGTTCATTGGGTTCTGTGGATTTGTCTTTCTCAAATCCTACAATTAGCTCACAATATAAAGTAATATCAACACTGAATACAATAGGGCTCACTATCGAAGGGCTAACTACCTAGAAGAAAGAAAGGCTCACTACTAGAATAGAAAAGAAGATAAAGAAGAGTGTTACAATGAGAAAACTATCTCAATGCAACAAAAGAATCCACCATAGCATCACCAACACCTTCACAGTCTTATAATTGAAGAATTGTAGACACCTTTTTCTCACTACATCTAGTAATCTAACACATGAAACTCGCATTGCACTGCACAAATTCGCACCCTACAACTTTGAAATTCACATCATTTGCATCTCTCACATTTATCTTGTCATCCATCAAAAACTCAACTCATATTTATATTGTCTTCAACCTTAAAAACATTCTCCAAGGTTGGATATGCACCTCAATCGTGCAAATTCAAATTAGGTTGACACCGAAACATTCCCATGGTGGAAAGGAATGAAGTTGGGCCACAACACACCTTATCTAGGACCTAAATCCACACATACACACCACACCACACCATGCCTCCACAAGCACTGAAGCAAATTCACAATTAGTGTAAACACCCAAGGTCGGTCGAACTATGTTAACACCATTAATACTTAAGTACATGCTTCCACACATCCAAAGATGATTTGAATACCACACGCCACACTTGATCATGATCTATAATATTCCACGAACACCCTAAAATCCAAAAAATTCCTTTACAACAACTTTCACTTGAAGAATGTACACACCCAGTACACTCAAACTCTACCATACACTACAACTCAAAAAACTGAATTTTGAAGCACCAAACCTCAAACAACTTCATCTAAAGAAAGATATGAACATTATTAGCACACTTCCAGATCTGCAAGACCTGAAACCACTATGTAGAGAAATGCGAAGCAACAATATTTCTCCCAAACACCTTTGCAATACATTGCACACACTGGTGAACACAATTTCCTCTACACAAAGATCCAACACACCAAATTCTGGATGTAACACCTTTGAACACCTCTAATCAATATATCCAAAAAACACAAGTAGATATTTAACCCAGAAGACATGTAGAGCAAAACCAAAATGCTACTTTGCAACACAAAACACCACTACAACACATTGTTTCCTCTTTTTATTCAAATTTTCTCAAAAGCACTTGGAAACCAAGCACCAAAGACACATCCTCCAAATATTCAACACTTCCTTATGACCGCCAAGCCAACTACAACATAGAAACTCAACCATACATTCATGAACATAAGCTTATCAAAGCAACACTAGAGGTTGAAACTACTAGCTTACTAGTGACAACATAATGCAACTAATCAAAGCATCATCAAAGACAAGACCAAATCAATACCAACTGCACATCCTTACAACAAGCTCCTTCTCATACTATTGACACCAATGACAACACATACGCTTGTTGATATCAATGACAACACCAACTATACATACTTGCAACAATCTCCCCTTTATCGCTGATGACAAAACATGATGTGCAAAACCATCAACAAAAAACACAACTCTGATTATCAATACTCTACTCCATACCAACTAATTATCTCTTTTCTTACTTTCTCCCCCTTTCACAACTAGCTCATTGCTCTATCTCCCTTTGATAACTGACACTTTTCTTTTTCATATTGTTCTCTCCTCCTTCGTAGCTTTTCTTTTTACACATGACTCTCTCCCCCTTTGACATAAATGGCAAAGGGAAAAATATTTGCATCACTCATTCTCCCCCTTTTACATTAATCATATTGTTCACTACTACCCTACAACTTCCTTTCCTTTACTGCTTTGCATACTCCCCCTTAGGAGCACACACCAAACTGCATCAATTAGTAACCACTGCACAATGACAACACTCACTCATCCTGACTACAAAAATCAGTAATTCCACTACCCACTACCCTTGAGAGGTAGCCACCAACATTAATCCATACCAAAGAATGAATACTAAGATCCACTGGACTAATGCATCTTCTTATGCATCTAGTTCAACAGGGGGGAAATAACCCCCAACTTCTCCTGGAGATACTCAAAAGTATCCTCAAGAATAGTCTTAGTAAATATATTAGCAACCTGATCCTTTGTAGGCATATAGTCGAGCTTTACTTCATTCTCTACAACTTTCTCTCTCAAAAAGTGATACCGGATTGAGTTATGCTTTGTCCTTGAATGCATTACCAGATTCTTTGAAATATTGATAATACTTGTATTATCACAGAAGATAGAAATTGGTTCATCATATACCACTCTAATATCCTTTAATGTTTTCCTCATCCACAACACTTGTGTGCAACAAGATGTTGCTGTAATGTATTCTGCCTCTATAGTAGAAAAAGACACTAAATCTTGTTTCTTGCTTAGCCATGACACCAATTTGCATCCAAGAAAGAATGCACCACCACTTGTACTTTTCCTGTCATCTACACAACCAACCCAATATGCATCTGTGTAAGCACTTTGAGTAAAGTTAGTATCCTTTGGATACCACAAGCCATGATCCAGAGTGCCCTTCAAATATCTGAATATCCTCTTTATTATTGCAACATGTGACTCTCTATGATCTTCTTGAAATCTAGCCACAAGACAAATTGCATGCATGATATCCGATCCAGTAGCAATTAGATATAGCAATCCTACAATCATTTATATATACTTTCTCTAATCAACCTTAGGAGATTCATCATTCTTGCTCAACTTGCAACCAGTAACCATAGGGGTTCATACCAATTTAGAATCTTCCACTCCAAACTTCAAAATTTCCTTGACATACTTTGATTGTGAAATGAAGATACTTTTATTTGTATGATTAATTTGTAGCCTAAGGAAGAAACTCATCTCCCCAAACATAGACATTTCAAACTCTTTCTACATCTCTTCTGCAAATATCTTACACATAGCTTCATTTCCTCCAAAAGTTATGTCATCAACATACACAACCACAAGCAAAATTTGATTCAACTTTGAAGTAAAGATTACTATATGTGATACCTTTATTGAATCATTGTTGTAACAAGTACATGTCTAATCTTGCATACCAAGCTTTGGGAGCTTGCTTCAATCCATGTAATGTCTTCTTCAATCTGCATACCGTATATAGTTTCTTTGGTAACTAAAATCCTTCTAGTTGTTCTATGTATACCTCTTCTTCCAATTCTCCATTCAAGAAAGTAGACTTCACATCCATTTGATAAATTTGAAATCCTTATGTGGTGAAAAATCCAAAAACATCCTGATAGCTTCCATTCTTGCCACCAGAGCAAATATTTCCTCAAAGTCTATTACTTCTACTGGTGAGTAACTTTTACATACAAGTCTTGCCTTGTTTCTTACCACTTCTCATTTCTCATTCAATTTGTTCCTGAATAACCATTTAGTTCTAGTCACATTCTTGTTTGCTGGTCTTGAGACAAATCCCCAAGTTTGATTCTTCTCAATCTGCATTAGTTCTTCTTCCATATCCTTGATGCAATACCCATCCTTACATGCTTCAATCACTATTTTGAGTTCAACTTTAGAAATTAAACATAGATTTACATGTTCTTTAACAACTTTCCTTCTTGTCAGTACACCTTTGCTCTTATCATCAATGATCTATTCTTTAGAATGATTCTTTTACACATACTTAGGAGTTTTAGGAACCTTTTTTGGAGCTTCTTCCTCTTCAATTTGCATTTCTTTTTCCTTAGATTTTTCTTCTTCTCTACAAGAAGACTCATATGATTCATATCCATCTATTTCCACTGAATTCTTTTGTAGGTCTTCATCAACTTTGACACTTACACTTTCAACAATCTTTCTTAGCCTCTTGTTTGTAGCATTGATAATCTTTACTTCTAGTAGAATATCCAAGTAAGATACCTTCATCATATCTTGCATCAAACTTTCCTAAGTTTTCTTCATCTCTTCTAATATAGCATTTGCTTCCAAACACTAAACTATTTGATAGTAGGAATCCTTCCATACCATAGCTCATAAGGAGTCTTTGTGTTGTTTGCTCTTGCTTGCACTCTATTAAGTATGTAAACAATAGTATGAATTACTTCTCTTCAGTAGGCTTCCAGTAGATTTGCTTCTTTCATCATTTTCCTTGCAGCTTCCTGAACAATCATATTCTTTCTTTCAACCACTCCATTCTATTGAGGATTCCAAGGGGTAGATAAATGCCTCTTTATTCCATGATTCTCAAAAGAGATATTGAACTCATTAGAGGTGAACTCTCCACCTCTGTCAGACCTCAAACATTTTATTTTCATATCCATTTCATTCTCAACCATAACTTTGAATGCTTTAAACTTATCTAGAGCTTTTGATTTTCTTTGAGAAAAGTAACCCATGTCATTCTAGAATAATAATCAATTAATAGCATGAATTACCTATCACCTTGAAGACTTCTTACTTTGGTAGGACCACAAAGGTTTGTATGTACCAATTCCAATAGTTCAATAGAATATTGTTCTTTGACTTTGAAATGTCTTCTTGTTTGCTTTCCAACTTGACATTCCTTACATACAACATTGATAGGCTTTGTAATCTTTGGCAGATCTCTCACAACTTGAACTGAACTTATCCTCACTAGGCTATCAAAATTTATGTGACACATTCTTCTATTCCATAGCCAACTTTCATTGATTTGAGTCATGAAACAATAACCATTAGAACCTTTGAGTTGATAGACATTTCCATTTGTCCTTCCAACAACAACCATAGTTTTGGAGCCTTTTTTTTATCTCACATCCATCATCCTAAAACATAAGATTATATCCCTTGTTACACATTTGTCTAACACTCAAGAGGTTATGTCTTAAACTCTTAACATAAAGAACTTCATCAGTGTTATACTTTCCATCAAAACTGATAGAACCTTTTCCACATATCTTAGTAGATGTATCATCACCAAATCTAACAAGTCCTTCATATTTTTCAAGTTTAACAAACTTACTCTTATCACTGATCATATGATTAGAGCATCCATTGTTAATGATCCAATAGTTCTTCTCCTATCTAACATGAAAAGCGGACACCAAAGTGCCTTCAGTATTAACACTTGCTTTCAGAGCCCTTTCCTTCACACATATCTCAAAGTTAGCAGAATTACTTTCATCTTTTAAATCCATGAACAAGCATTCACCATCCTCATCATCTCCATAATTAGATTCATCATCTGATACACTTGCATCTTCTCTAACATAATAGCTTTTCTTAATCATCTTATCTTTGTTCTCCCTATTTTTGTCATTCAAAGCTCTGATTGGACATCTTGAAGCATAATGTCCTATCTTTCCACAATTGAAACATTTGAAAGGCAACTTACGTCTGTACTTATAGGTACCCTTTTTCATTATCCTTATAAATTTTGCTTCCACATCATCAAGATCCTCTTGATCTAATTCCATAGTTTTCTCTGATTTATCGACCTTAAAAGTAGTCTCAAATTTTGCATTACTTGAACCAAATTCTCTCATTTCAAAAGTAGTTAAAGAACCATACAACTGATCTTTGGTATATTGGTTCAAATTTTATAACTCCTTAATAGTAGAAACTTTATGACTATAAGATTTTGGAAGAGTTATGAGTACCTTCTTCACTACTTCTTCTTTCAGTTCTCTACCAAGACCTTTGATGCCATTGACAACCTCATCCACCTTCTATAAGTTGCTTGTGATGTTTTCATCTTTAGATATTCGTAGGGTCTCAAACATGATCTTCAAATTCTGCATCTTAGCTTGTTTAGCCTTATCACCTCCTTCATAAATGCTTTCTAACTTTACCCAAATCTCTCTAGCAGTTTTTAGATTCGTAAATTTCACTGATTTAGAATTAGCAAGACCACTTAAGAGAGCATACCTTGCTTTACCATTGTTTTCGTAAGCCTTGATCTCATCATCAATACTCAGACCATTTGTAGGTATAGTATATCCTCTCTCAAAAGACTTCATGATTTCAAATCCAAGAGAAACTAGAAAACCTTCCATCCTGGTCTTCCAGAATGCATAATATGATCCATCGAACAAAGGAACATCTTTCTTGTGTGCCATCCTAGATCTACCTCAAATGGTTAAGCTTTCTTCCAAGGAATCTTGATTTGATACCAATTGTTGAATGCACTAGACATCTAAGAGGGTGGGTGAATCAGTTATACCTTAAAACTTCAAAACCCTCACAAACATTCAGATCCACATCAATTTCATTAACCTTTAATCTATTAGAATGATTTATCATGAAAGTAGATATCAAAAACAGAATCAAAGCAACACCATGCATAGTGAAACACCATATTTATGTGGAAAACCCAAGAAGGGAAAAACCATGGTGAGGATTAGCTCACAATATAAAGTAATATCAACACCGAATACACTAGGGCTCACTACCCAAAAGAAAGAAAGGATCACTGCCATAATAGAAAAGAAGATAGAGAAGAGTGTTACAATGAGAAAACTATCTCAATGCAATAGAAGAATCCACAATAGCATCACCAACACCTTCACAATCTTACTGAATAATTGTAGACACCTTTTTCTCACTACATCTAGTAATCTAACACATGAAAGCTTGCATTGCATTGCACGAATTCTCACCCTACAACTCTGCAATTTGCATCATTCGCATCTCTCACATCTAGTCATCCATTAACAACTCAACTCATATTTATACCGTCTTCAACCTTGAAAACATTCTCCAATGTCGTTATGCACCTCAAGTGTGCAAATTCAAATTAGGTTGGCACCAAAAAATTCCCACGATAGAAAGGAATGAAGGTGGGCCACAACACACATTAGCTAGGACCTAAATCAACTCATACATGCCATTCCACACTTCCACAAACATTGAAGTCGCTTCACAATTAGTGTAAACACCAAAGGTCAACTGAACCTTTTAACACCATTAACACTTATGTACATGCTTCCTCAAATTCAAAGATGAATCATGGACCACACACCACACTTGAACATGATTTAGAAATTCCACAAACACCTATAAATCCAACAAATTCCTTCACAACAACTTTCACTTGAAGAATGTACACACCTAGTACACTCAAACAACTTTGCCATACAATGCAACTCACAAAAATGACTTCCAAAGCACAAAACCTCAAACAACTTCATCTGAAGAAAGATATGAACATTATTAGCACACTTCCAGATTTGAAAGACCTGGAACCACTTTGTGGAGAAATACAAAGCAAAAAAATTTCTCCCAAACACCTCTACAATACACAATTCACAAACGAATGAACACAAAATCCTCTGCACAACAATCCAACACACCAATTTTTGGATGTAACACCTTTGATCAATACATACAAACTGCACAAGCAGATCTTTAACCTAAAAGAAATGCAGAGAAAAACTAAAACGCTACTCTGCAACACAAAACACCACTACAACACATTGTTTCCTCTTTTTATTCAAATTTTCTCAAAAGCACTTGGAAACCAATCACTAGAGACACATCCTCAACATCTTCAACACTTCCTCATCACCACCAAGCCGACTACAACATAGCAACTCAACCATACATTCATGGACACAAGCTTATCAAAACAACACTAGAGGTTGACACTAGTAGCTTCCTAATTACAACATAATGCAACTAATAAAAACATCAGTAGAGACAACACCAACTCAATACCAATTGCACATCCTTGCAACAAACTCCTTCTCATACTATTGACACCAATGACAACACATAGACTTGTTGACATCAATGACAACACCAACTATACATACTTGCAACAACGTATGTCACATGTTGTAATAAGAGTTAGAAAATAAGCTTTATTTCTAGGAAAATTGAGCAAATTCTAAATAAAATAAAGTAAATTTTATTTTCTCAAAATTTGCAAGAAGTAGTTACCCAGGTAGTTATGAAGTACTTATAAGTTAGTTATTGGGAAAAAGCCCATATATACAAGGCTTGTGCCATTGTAAATAGACTTTTTGATTCTCACAAAATTTATATAAGGGATTTTGGGATTATACAATTCTATAAAGTAATGGGAAGCATTTTTGGAGGTATATTCACGGTGTTTTCTATGCATCATTGTTAATATTTTCATATACCAAGTTGATTATGACCTTTGCTATCCTAAATCATGTTTGTGAAATTGATTAGTCATAAGATAAATGTTAAACATACCCATTTCTTGGTGCCTTAATTTGGATATGTTAATGCTCATAGTGTGTGTTCATCATACAACTCCTATGCATAGTCTTTGATTTTTATGATGAATCTTGTTTAGTTATAAATAAGTTTGTAAATCCCATAATAACATTCATGTGTTTGCTGGTATTTCTTTATCATTAAACTTTTTCTCATCCCTTTTGGTAATTTTTGGTGAAAATTATAATAAAAGCCAAAAATCATGTCATATAAGGGAGCTGGCCCTCTCAAATGTAGAGGAAGACTGCTATTTCATAGCGATCTCTCCAACTGTTGGGACATTTTGTCACTCTCTGTTGGGCGATCATTCTAAAATTCTAAAGTGGCAAATGTATTTACTAACTTGACTAAAACCATTTTGAGAGTCAAACTCAACCAACATGCCTTCAAGAAATTAGTGAATTGATTCAAACAAATGACATAAATGCTTTGACATAACCTTGAATATGACACTTGTGACCCAATAAAAATATAGTCAAGCGAAGTCAAAGTTTAAAATGTTCATTTTAAATTGATGAGTGCATGGACACTAAGATGATTAGACTAGATCACTCTCACGAACATTTAATCACTCTCAAATCCTAAGCATTTTAATGACCAAACATATAACTAGGGATGATATGGACTTAGACCAAAACATGAAAGATGAATAAAATCTAGGATTGGAAGAATGAAAGATAAGGGTACCCAATCTTGAAAAGATAGGGGAGTATCATGGAGGCCACAAAAAATCCTGTTCAAATTCACCTTCTTGATAACTAAATATGTCAAGGTGGTGTCTAAGGACACTAAACATGTCAAGGTGGTGTCTAAGGACACTATTTAAAAGTTTTTTGAATTAATAGGTGAACAAGTTCTCCTAGGTCAAACCCCTTTGGTAGGTTGAGTCAATGAAAATAAAAAATATCAAAGACACCATACATAGACATGCATATGACATATATTATAATGCACTAAATTTGATTCTTTATCATCCTTTAGAAATCAAAATGTATTCTAATGCCAAAGGGTTGTGGCTCAATTGGTGAGGATGATGGTATGTTCTTTTATTATGCTATCCATTAAGGTTCAAATACCTCAAAGGTGTGATTGGACCAAATTTAATCCCTAGGAAAGTTTGATGAATTAGATCCCCTACTCATGGCATCTTGGCTATAGGATGACTTCTAGGTTAGATGTATCTTCCCTCATAATGTTGTAATTTGTTATATAAAGGTAAAGGTGTCAATATTTATGTAAATCTAGTTGCTTCCATTGAAAAAATATGTTCAAAATAATTTTCTCTTTGTAATTACATATCCTTTCTCACCTCTTTTTAAATTTTGTTTGTATGATATTAAGTGCATGTTGAATGTCTTTAAATACCATGACATAACAACATGCTATACAAATATGTGTTTAGTTGGCACAAGATGACTCATAGAACTAGTCGAAAAAAATCTTGGGTCAAAATAGTAATGTTGAGGTAGAGAACAAATGTATGAAAGTAAGTAAATGAAATCATAATAATGCTAAATAAATGATAATTATATAAAAATAAGTGTAAATGAAAGTAAATAAAAAATAAATAAGGATTGAACCATAAGCTAATCCAAATGCAAAAATATACTATTTTCAATATATTATTGCATATGAAAGGGTGTAATTCAATTGGTTGAACACAATTAGTGAGGGTGATGATATGGTCCTTGTTTATGCCATCCATCAAGGTTCAAATCCCCAAAGGTGCAATAAATAAAAGATGAAATGAGATACTCTTAACAACTTTGACAAAATGAATACCCCTTGATTCTCGATTCTTAATTAAAAATATATTAGCTGAAGCTAGGATTGTATCTTGGACCATTTTGACACAATAGATAATCCTCAATGAGAAGAGTCTCTTATCAAATTGAAAAAATGACATGAATTTGACATAAAACCCTTAGTTTAAAAAAAAAAAAAACAAAAAACAAAAAACAAAAACAAAAATAAAAACAAAGGAAAAGAAGAAATGGCATGCGTAAGCAAACTTCACTATTACACATATATAAAGGAAACAATCTCCGTACAGGGTGAAAATGATAAAGTTGCTTGTCGTAGCTGAGGGAATCTGGCAGACTGAGTATCCTCCCATTTAAATCAAAATGTTTAGGAAGTCGGCATCTTTCGTATTGGAAAATGCCATAGAGCAACAGCGAGGCATGCGGAAAGCAGCAGGCATGGAAGGAGAAATGAACAGGTATTATGAGACCCGGGCAGGGCACCACTCCGCCGTCACGCCGGACTGGCTGGCGCAGGCGCAGGCGGCGCTTCCACACGGCAATTCAGAGGAACTCGACAGGGGACCTCCCGACGAAACTGCCAAATCCTTTGACGTTATTGCTGAATTCAATCACTGGAGAAAGAAACCCCATTTGGCGGAAGCGGTGGCCGCCATTATGGCCTTGGCTGCTGTCATCAAGCGCAGCCAGGCCTCTACCATGATGGAGCTTGAAATCGATCTCAAGAACGCCTCCGACACTCTTAAAGTAAGTTGCCCTATTTCCATTTCTCGCGAATCTATGTTATTTTTTAAAAGAGTGTCCTTCAATTCTGCTAAATTAGAGGAGTCAAAAAAATCCCTACATTTATGGAGTTAATTTGGATGAATTGTGACGGTAAACGGTGATCTATCAAAACGATTTGGTGCATTTGGTTTGCTTTCTTTCCTTTCATCTTATATTCTGAACGATTTTTTTTCTCCTTTCATATTCTTTGTAATTCATCTAAAACCCTAAAGTTGAGCAGACGCTAAAAGTAGAACATACGCTCCCCACGAATCTTTCATCGTATTTTGACGGGCTAATTTATCATCCAATCGGTTTACTTTTGACAAAATTTCAAAACACTATTCACTAAATAGGAAAAGGGCCATATTTTTAGCCCAATTGGTTTTACTTTTGACAAAATTTCAAAAACACTATTCATCAAATAGGAAGAGAGTTAGCAGGTTAGGTGCTAGTAAGTAAGTTGCTCCTTCCTTTTTGCTCATGTTTATCTGCATTGATTCGTAAAACCTAGCAATCACCAATTATTGATTTCTAGCTGTCAACTCCACAAAACACCTTCAACACTTTGATTTACTATCTCGAATGGTTAAAAAATATCAGTCCAACGTGTTCAAATCTTCTGTATCAACGTGTTCAAATCTTCTGTATCAACATAAGGAAACAATAATCATAACTGTACAATGCAATACAAACCATCAAAGGGACTGGGACACATGGTTTAACCTGGAAAAACCATCAAAAGAGAAGAAAACTCCAGAAGATGGAGCTCCTGCTCTTCATGTCACTATCTACCAATCTAATGCAAGTGTTCACAATACTTCTAGGGAAAAAATGAGCTTTGACAACAATTACAACCAGCTCCAAACACCTGCAAATGGTTTCTGCACTGTTCTTCCTTTTACAACAGTCGAAAGTTGAACAAAATTAAGGTTAGAATGAGAGCCAACCTCAAAACGACATGTTTGAGGTATTCTCATGCCTCCCCACACCCTTCCTTGGTGCCAAAAGAAGGATCTAATGTTGAGAAAACAAATGAAATATCAAAACCTTTCATCTTTCACAATTTGGTCAGAACTGCGACAAAACTGCCTCAAATTTTGAATGTCAATTTCGTGACTGCAGGGTGGTGACAAAACTGCTGGGGTGGGATGAAACCACCTCTTGCTGAAAACTAGTGGATTTATCACCATTGGTTTTTCTCTCAATTTGAATGTTTGATCCCTTGCTTAAAGACTTCCTTGAGATGCTTTGGATCACCTCAAGACTGCCTCTGACCTAATACCAAACTTCAATGCATGTAAAACATCAAAATGAAACAAACAAATGCTTCTATGGCCATGGACAACTCCATGACTGAAAATTGCAAAATATGATTCACTTTTTGGATCACATCTCCCCATTAAGGAGGCATTATGGTCCCCAAAAGCATTGGGACTGAGCAAGCAAATTTCTTCCCCACATCTTCCATGGGATTCCACTTGGCTTTGCTTGTTAGTTGCCCCTTCAACCCCACTAACCATGTTTCATTTTCTCCCTGTATTGTCCTTCTTACCTTCTTGTTCATGACCACATCTTGCTCTAGCTCCTCTTGGCTACTTGGAGCTAAGTCATCAACATAAGGCAACAAAAAACCTCTTCATCGAACATTGAAGGCTCAAACAAGCGGATCTTTTCAACATTAATGGTAAAGTACAACTTCATGTATAGAGGCAAGTCTAACCAAAAAGCATTTTCTCCCATTTGTTCCAAAATCTGAAATGGACCATATCTTATTGGTTTAAGCTTTTTAGCTGGTCCTTGAAGCCTATCTTTTGTCTAAGTATATCCAAATGTGATCTCCACTAAGTTATTAGTTTGGATTTGGGTATGTTGGTACAACAATTTTTTTTGGGTTGGGTTTGTATTGGGTATGTCTATACAAAAAAAGTATAAAAATCACAAATATATACATATTTACATCGTATATACATGAATTAAGTTCAAAATACCCTATAGCATGCATATAGTAAACAAAAGACTGTAAAACCTGTTGAAAGGTGTGCGCCCTTGGTCTCCTTGTGTTGTGCAGCGCATCACTTGGGTTCATGACATGGCTTAACCACCTCCCGTGGATTCATTAACTCTGGCGGTTGTATCGGGCATTAACAGGTCGAAGGTCAATCTTTTGGTGCAACGGCAATCGTCTTTGCAACAATTGGTATTAGAGCTTGGGTCACAGGTTTGAACCCCTCACTTGCGTTGGGGGGGGGGTTGTTGCAAGGTGTGTGCCCTTGGTTTCCTTGTGTTGTGCAACGTAGCGCTTGGGTTCGTGACATGGCTTAATTGCCTCTCGTGGATTCATTAACTTTGGTAGTTGTATCGGGCATTAACAGGTCGAAGGTCGATCTTTTGGTGCAACGACAACCGTCTTTGCAACAAAACCACCATAAAAATTAAAAAGCCACTTCGATGTCAATTTGTCAAACTCAAATGTCATGATAGATATTCATTGTTAAATATTAAAATAATAAAGTCAGCAATCAATGTCATATGGATCTTCATAAATATCATCCTCATCATTGATATTAGATGATGTAGGTAGATTAGAAGAACCACAAGGAGTGTCATTGGCACTCACTTTAAAAGTATGTTGGCTATTTGACTCCTCAAAATAATTGAAGATTGTTGGGCATCAAAAGCATATAAGTCAATTAATTTTGGTTTTACATCCCACAACTTTGTTTCCTCTTCTTCTAGTCATTTTATTTGTGCATAAGAAGGTGCAAGTTGGAATGTGTATAAAGTAACTCTACCTTTTTTGATGCCAATTGATTGTCCTTTATCGAGTGGATGGAGGAGTATGTACTCCAATTCTGCTTTGGCAACCTATTGAGGAAAATTTAAGAGTTAAGCGTGATAAAATTATAAATGAAACTTCAAACTTGAAAAAAAATTCAAAATGAAAAGAGATTCAAATGTAGAGAGTTTCATGAAAAACAAAAAAAATTGTGATAAACCTTTGATCATAAGAGGCTATAGGTGTTGGAATGTTTGGCCATGGAGGTACCACCAATTGTGAGCATTGTTCTTATACTTGTCATGAAGAGTGGAAATAATTCTATCATTGGAGTGTACAAAATCAACAAACTCATTGTTAACTACATCCTCCAATTCAAGATCAAGGAAGAGCCTACTAAACCCTAGCTTCTACCCTTCACTAATTTCCACATCTCTATATGGTGCCAATTGCAATGCCCACAATCCCTATCATAGACAAAACCCCACAAAAATACAACCAATAGTTTTTTTCTCCCCAAACACAAGGCACTACACCATGTTAATGTGTCGTGCATGCATAGGTGTCGTTGTCACATGCAACAACCTCCTACATTGAACATGCACAAAAGGGAGTGTGTTACAATGTGAAAGGAGATGGTGGAATAATAATGAATACTTGAAGAGTGATTGGGTGGCACTCATTCCCATGTATCACATCCTACACGACAATGGAAGTGCTATGGAAATGGTAAGGTGTTAATGTGCTTAACACCATAAGAGAGTGGCATCCCCATGACGATCACTCCTCCAAGGTCCTAGATGAAACGGGAAAGGCCTGTGCCATTCCCAACTCTAAATTAATATAAATGCATTTGAAAAATTAACTTAAGCAATAGATGGAAGTACCCTTATAAACATGCATAATAATTATAATAAGCCAAATAATGCATCTTCTTAACTAATTATTTTTGTTCACTTAAATAACATTGAAATGCACATGCCCATGCAATCCTTTCAAGTCCTTTTCCTTAAGACACATATAAAATAACATAAGCGTTTATTTTCTCATTGATTTTGAACAATAGACAGGGTTAGAGATTTTATGAAACAATAGGTATTTCCTAACATCTATTTGTTAATCACATTAGAGGTTGAATAAGAAGAAATATTCAGTTGACTATAACTTATAAATAAAAGATGATTTCCTTCCATTTCAAGCATGCAAATCAAGAGGAGACACATTATTCTACACTCCTTGTGTTATCACATAAAGAGAGTAATCCAAGGCATGAATATTAATCTTAAATGAAATCTTTTGAAAATTTAACTAACTATTGACATGATTGCATTTTCCTTAAGATCAAATTTGATGCAAACTATAAGGAGGCATAACTATTATAGAATTACTAGAAGATATATCTTCTGCCTTTAATTAGTACACACATGCATTAAAGAATCGATAGGACTAAACTTCAATTAGCGAATAAGGTGAAAACTGACATTTAAACCTTTTGTGATGTGTTTGCCACTATGACACAAGTGGTGAACATACAATCACCTTATTGAACGTGTGTTTGTTGGTTTGGACAAGCTGTTCATTGAGACAAACATTGCACTCATTAACAATGAACATGTAGATGCTGCTAGTGAGCATGTCTTTGCCACTTGTGACAAGTGGGGAGCTTGCCATTGTTATAGAGCTAAGAACTTGCAAAAATGATAAAATTAAATAGGCTGTCTTTGAATTCCATTTGGTTGCAAATTTCATCTTAAATTGTCACTCTACCAATTCTAAGGTGTTAGGCATGTTTTGGATTGATGTTTGGCGTTAGGTTATATTTGGACAATTTCTAGATTCATTTGTTAAAGGAAAAAAGAGTCAACTTTAATCATTTTTAGCTCTATTTGTATGATGGCAAGAAAAGTGAAAGTACAAGTACATTTGCTTTGTGTCTTATGTTTTACATGACGTAAAATGAGATTGTTTTTGTGATTCAAGGTCTCTAGAGGTCAATTTCAGGGTTATAGTTCATTATTTAGGTTGAATAGTCAAACCTAAGATGTCAAAAAACAAAAGAAAAATTAAAAAAATCTGCTATATTCATCCAGGGCTTGCTCTGATTCATTGTGAAGCAAACCTAGATGAATTTGGGTACATTTTAGAAGCCTTTGGTTGCACCAACAATGTGATGTCCCCAATTTAAGGCTGGGTCGGCCAAGCTAGTATTTTAAATAAATAAATAAAAAAAATTATTAAATAATTTGTTTGGGCCGACCTAATAAATAAATATAATATTAATTTTTCTTCTTTGCTGGCCGACCTCTTTGTGGTAGGCACTAGTATTTCATATTTATACAGGATCATTTGTGTTGAGAATCATCATTGGAATGAAGAAGTGAAATTAATTGGTCTGCTAGAGACGAAAATCTCTGCTACCCCGTTTCCAGGTGAGATGTAGCCCTCTCTGGAATAATGATTTTCCTATTCTATGCTGAGCAGTCAACTTCAACATAGCATTTGCAATCACTAGTTGAAGGCGACATTAAAGGCAGCAGATAGAGGGAGCGAATAGGAAGCATTTACCAGATCAGGAGGCATTATTATGGATGGGTATTATCTCCAAGCCCTAAAGAATAGCAATCCTGGGGTGTTATAAGTATCCCAGATATAGACATTATAGCTTAGTCTGCTGTTTCAGAAACTGTGTTAATTGCAATAATAAATCTGAGCATGGAACCCTCAGAATCTGTGAGTAATTGTCTAGCTGTGGATCTGATATCACTGTGTAAACAATACTGTGATTTCTCAGTCAAATGCTGTGTATCTCTGCTACATCTTAACGATTGATTCAAGTGCATTTCCCTGCATAATTATTCGTGGCTGTATTGGTAAATTCTGTTAATCAGATCTGAGAATAACTGTTCTATTTCATTATAATTGTGTGAGGATTATCAACTGTTATCTTCCAGTTTACTTCTATTGTGTGTGATCAGATCAAGCACATTACAGTGGTATCAGAGCCACAGACCCTGCCAGCCTGAGGGTATTTTATGCGACCAAGTCAAAGAGATCAGCGAGCCATTGAGAGGGAAAGAAGGAAGGCCAAAGCTGAGTCATTCGGAATAGGGGGCAGAGGTAAGAAGATGGCTGATAGAGTTGAGCAATGGGAGACTTTCTTGAGGCAAATGGCTCAAATGCAGGAGCAAATGGCCAAACAACAGGAACACACATCACAAATGATGAGCATGATGATGCAGACCCTGAACACCATGACCAACCCCTTCAGATCTACACCAATTAATGGCCCAAAAGGCAGCCATTCCAATCAAAATGGATCTGGAACTCAGAGCAATAAGGCTAACCGCCCCACACAACCATCATTCCTGCCCAAGAATGGACCTACCAATGGAGGAGAAGAGCAGAAAGAAAAATTGAAGCCACAAGACATCACAGAGAAAGAACAAGAGGAACCCTATAAGCAAGTTGAAGATGAGGATTGCTTGGTAATTCCCAATGACTATATGCACCAACAAAAAATTGATGAAGGGAAGGTGGGGAAGACTCCATTTGTTGAAGAGCTTGAGATGAAGAGAGTGGTGCCTCTAACTTCAAGTGATATCCAAGAAGCAGCCAACCAAGCTTTAGGTATGGAGGCAATTGAACCATATGATGATGTTATTAGTTACACTGCTGTGAAGAATCATACGCATAAGATTGGCCTTCATGAGGAGAAACTGCAAGTTTAACATGAAAGCCCTAATGACATTGGAATGATAAAGGTTATGACTGAAATAAGAGAAGAAAATTCCATGGAGGTGGATCAAGAAACATTTGAGTTCCTTTGCTCCAAGATTGATGAGTTCGTGGATTGGTTAATTTGTAATCCTGAGAAGGAATGTCTGATGTGCGCATGATGGGTCGAGAGGAATGGATTGAGTTTGAGGAAGACACTACACTTAGCATGAAGCAATGAGGAAGGATAAGTTGGAGGAGGTTGAAGGTATCATGATTTGGTACAACAGACTTGGGCTTCTGCTTAGCCTTGAATGGGAAGCCCCTACTCATAAGGGCGACAGTAAGAAGTCTTCTTCCCTTGTTCAGCACATCCATAGAGAATACATCCGTCCCCTCATGTCTGTTGAATGTGACAGTGCGATGAATTGGGATCCCGGTATTGATATCTTTGGTGCACTATTTCTTTGGGACCATGACGGCTGGTTCCACGTCTACATCCAAGCTAGGCAGTGGAAGATGGGGTGCACTCTTGGACACGAGCTCACAATTGCTTGAGGGCAAGCAATTTTGGGACGGGAGGACTGCGATGTCCCCAATTTAAGGTTGGGTTGACCAAGCTAGTATTTTAAATAAATAAATAAATAAAATTATTAAATAATTTGTTTGGGCCGACCTAATAAATAAATATAATATTAATTTTTCTTCCTTGCTGGTCGACCTCTTTGTGGTAGGCACTAGTATTTCATATTTATACAGGATCATTTGTGTTGAGAATCATCATTGGAATGAAGAAGCAAAATTAATTGGTCTGCTAGAGATGAAAATCTATGCGACCTCATTTCCAGGTGAGATGTAGCCCTCTCTGGAATAACGATTTTCCTATCCCACGCTGAGCAGTCAGCATCAACATAGCATTTGCAATCACCAGTTGAAGGTGACATTAAAGGCAGCAGATAGAGGGAGCGAATAGGAAGCATTTACCAGATCAGGAGGCATTATTACGGACGGGTATTTTCTCCAAGCACTAAAGAATTGCAATCCTGGGGTGTTATAAGTCTCCCAGATATAGACATTATAGCTTAGTCTGCTATTTTATAAAATGTGTTAATTGCAATAATAAATCTGAGCGTGGAACCCGCAGAATCTGTGAGTAATTGTCTAGCTGTGCATCCAATATCACTGTGTAAACAATATTGCAATTTCTCAGTCAAATGCTGTGTATCTTTGCTACACCTTAATGATTGATTCAAGTGCATTTCCCTGCATAATTATTCGTGGCTGTATTGGTAAATTCTGTTAATCAGATCTGAGAAAAACTGTTCTATTTCATTATAACTGTATGAGGAATATCAACTGTTATCTTCCAGTTTACTTCTATTGTGTGTGATCAGATCAGGCACATTACAAACAAGGGACTTGGATTGGGTGCATATTGGACTTGGATTTGGGTTGCAAGAGGGCTAGTGTAATGTCCCCTGTTTGGATATGCTTAGATTTTTGCCCTAGAATCACAATTTCAAAATAAGAGGTATTTCTTGTTAAATTACAACTTCCAATAAACTCAGATTTTAACCCTGCAATAATGTTAGTCACTAATTCATAAACAATTAATTGATCATTTGTATTGTTTGCAACATTCATTAAATTAGTTGACAATTATAATGTTCATTGATCTGTAAAACAGGTAAGTAACTATCAGTACCGCGATCCAAAGTTATTATCCACTCTAATGATCAACCATTGGGAAGATTGGAGATGAAGCTGCAATAGGATGCCTGGAGTATTTTCTCTTTCTAAGCCCAAGGGTCGGCAACCCCCTAACCCACCAATGGCAGACACACGGGCATCCATTAGGGGTGGTCTACTTAGGATGAAATCTCCCTCTCTCTAAGCCCAAGGGTAGATAGGCAACCCCCCTGGCCCACTAATGGCAGACACACGGGCATCCATTAGGGGTGGTCTACTTAGGATGAAAAGGCTATCCCCCTTGTACTTCCGTCTCTTCTTCCCATGGTTAATTGTAGAGTCATAAATATCTTATAATTGGATTAATAACTTAGTTTGAAATGCAGTCCTTATTGTTCTATATGAAATGCATGGAATTAATATATTTAGAACATAGACATGAAATAGCATACCGCAATGTTTATAAAACTATGTTACTGCTATATCTCAGTATGCAAATGTAACTTATTAGTGCAGAAGATTTCCTTTGGTCGATCTGCTGTAGTTGCAGATATCAATCTGTATATATATTTTCTCTCAATGGTTCGATTTGTTCTTAATATTCAGAAGATATTGCTTAGTGTAAATCAAATGAATAAGAATCTATTATCCACATTTATATTAAAGAATCATAATTACTTATAAGGCTCAATTATTAAAGTATTATTGTATTATTTAATGGTCATCTTAGCCTTTAGTTAGTCAGTAGTTTACTTTCAGTTAAACTAGTCTGCTTCTGTTAGTAACTTTCAATTCTTTTCTTTTGTTTGTCTGTTTCTTTTTAGAAATATTGTCCTGTATTGTATTATTTAAGGAGCTTTCATCTCCTTTGTAGTCAATGAATATCAATTATCATTTCATGGTATCAGAGCTTAGGCTCTTTTTTCAGCGAATTTCTTAGCAAATAAAAATTCGTTGGTGCAGGGGCACCATTTAAAAGTGTTTGGCAATTTAAGATTTTAAGGGCTAGGTTGTAGATTTTAGGTGAATTTTGTTCAAATAAGGTCAATATGACCAATTTGTTGTTAAATGAGTCATTTGAGTCATGTTTATGTGGTTTAAGGAGTCATTAGTTTTGATTTAGTAAAAAAGTTGCATTTTGTGGGAAAGTGTCAAAATTGAAATATTGCAAAATTACAAAATAGTCTTGAAAGGGAATATCAACGGTCATTAGACTTCAAAAGTCAGTTTTATGGAGTTAAACAGTTGGTTTGGAGGGAAGCATGCTATAAATAATGTGAATCATCATTTGAAAAGGATCTTGGAGGTTGTGAAAGGAAAAAGCAATAAAAAGAATCACTGACTTTTCTCTTATTTCTGATATTTCTGAGTTTTCTTGGTGTTACCAGCCTGTGAACGGGCTGAGCAGTTGATTTTTCATTTGGAAAGTTTCTAACTTGTTAGATATTTGTGTGAGCAACCATTTAAAAGTATTTTGATTGTATTCTAACAGATTAGAAAGTCTATTTAATTCATTTCCTCTAGGCGGCCCAAAAACATGGTAGTTAAGAGTTTTGTAGTTTCCAATATGAGTTAAGCCCATTCCACCTTCTGTAGAGTCTGTGCCTCGGTGGAATGGGTAGAATTTGATAGGAATAAGTGAATGGAAGCCTTGAGAGTGCAGGTGAGGTCTGGTTTGGTGATGGGTGTGAAGCCTTGGTCTAAAACTTAATGTTTCCAAGTGGAAATTGGAGGTTTTATGGTGTCAAATAGAACTTTGCATTGGGACCGTGATATATTCTGTTGAGTTAAGCTTGAGCAATGTAATATAGACCTGTTTGTGAAGGAAATTTGATCTGATAGCGTTTGGGAGTGCAATTTCCATTAAACCCTAGGTTTTTGTGTGTTGAATGGAGGGTATTGTGGTTTGCCACATGGGTGTTTGTAAATCTGATGAAAAATGATGGAATCTTTGGTTTGAGGACATAAGAATTGCTGCCCCAAGGTTTGATAGGGTTTGGATGAGTTTTGAGTATAGTTGCTTTGGAAAAAGAGGCTAATTTGAGGCCTAAAACGGTGAAAAGGTGAACTTAGGGTGTTCTGGTCTGAAGTGACCATAGGTGGATTTTGAGTATGACAAAGTTTGTTCAAAAGGGTCTCTGAAAAAGTTCAATTCATTGTCTGAAAGAAGGAGGTTGAGTAGTTGTACCCGATTGAAGGGATTCCCTATGCTACAAGGGAAAGAGTGAATTTGTAGAGTTGGTGAGATTTTGAAGAATTTGTGTTTTGGAAATTGTGGTTATTGATTGGAATTGGGTGTAGTGAGTTTGTAGAACCTCCCTTATTGCATCATTTGTGGAAGTCCTAAGGAATTCTTTTAATTTCTTATATTTTTTTTTTTTAAATTGAATGTTATTTGTTTTACCCGAAAATTTTTGAGAATTTTTTCAAAAGTTTCGTGAAGGTTTCTGCTTAAAAAAATCATAAATTTTTTTAAGCAAAGATTTTTGGGTGTTTACCTAAAAATTTACAGAGTTTTTTCAGAAGGAAATTCACGGGTTCATCTGCAAGTAAATATTGAGGAAAAATTGTGGTGATTGCATCAGAAATTTTCGACCTAGGTTTTGTGCAAAATCGCGGATTTCTGGTAACTAAAGTTCGTGGTTTTTTAAAAGTTTGTAAAGAAGGGTTTTTATTTGCAGTAGAAATCGTGGGGTTCTTCTTGTTTGAAAATTGCGACTTTTTTTGTGTGAAAACATGTAGGTATTGTATTGCAAAATGCCCTTTGTTCTGCCAAAAATTGCAGAAGGGCTTCTATTTGAAAATCACATCTTATTTTCGTGGATTTTTTTTGTAAAAAAATCTCTGTAAAAATTGCCATTGCGGCTGAGCAAAAATTATTGGCATTTTGTCTATTAAAAATCACAATTTTTCTTAAATCCGTTTGGTGATTTTGGAGTTTCTCCTGCTCATGTTTGGAGGTTTTTATACCCGCACGACTATAGATTTTTGTGCCTTTGGTGTGCATTTTTTTACAGACTTAGAAAAGTTTCTTGGGCGATTTTTTTGGCGCGTGACCCTGCTTCTTTGTCATGGATTTGTTGTTTCTAAAGTGCACAACTTGCAACGTGTGTTTTTGGTGATTGATTGTGTTTGTGTCGGGTTTTTGAAGATCTGTTTTTGATTTTTTTGGCCTCCTACCGGAAAATTGAGGGTTTGCTGGCACGCATCCCTGTATTTTGCAATTTTTTCTGATGATTTTGTGATTGGTCGTGTGAAGTTTTACGATTTTTGAAAGACAGGAGGGATGGCATTTATGCATTCTGAGCAAGCGTCTACCTCTTCTGCATTAATGGCCAATAGACTAGCAGATCGTGTAAAATCATCTACATGGTACATTGATTTTGGAGCCTCTCGACATTTTATAAACAGGAGAGATTGGTTCACGGAGTATATGGCTTGCTCCGATTCCGCCATCTTTGGTGGTGGCGAAGAGTATACAGTTGTCGGCAAGGGCAACGTCCAGATCACATCTGGTGGAAGACATTTAATGTTTCTCAATGTATGCTATGTACCAGGCATGGAGCTTAATTTGCTCTTTGCCAATCAAATTATGCGTCATAGTTTGAAGTTGGAAATCATTTTCAGTTCTCGCATGTGTCGAATTGTTGATAGGGAGTCCAAGAAAACTGTGGCAGTTGGGCTCGAGGATCATGGTTTGTATCGGCTACTTGATACTGGAGATCCTCTGGAGCATGTGTTGGTTGCAAGGAGTTCATCCATCAACACTCTTTGGCATTAGCGGTATGGGCATCTCAATATTGCCTACCTCTCTCAACTAGCTCGAGAGAATTTGGTAGAAGGCTTACCTGAGATTCAACAACAGACACATGGTGTTTGTGGAGGTTGCTAAGCAAGGAAGTAGCATCATACTCCATTTTCAGATGGAAAGTCTTGGAGAGCATCCAAGGTCCTACAGTTGGTTCATGCAGACATTTGTGGACCAATGAATATTGCATCGGTCACTGGTGCCAGGTATTTCCTCCTGTTTGTTGATGATTTTAGTAGAAAAATGTGGGTGTATTTTCTCAAAACAAAGTCACATGTATTTAATGAATTTCAAAAGTTTAAAGCATTAGTTGAAAAATAAATTGGATATCAAATCATCGCTCTTAGGACAGATAGTGGGGGCGAGTTCTATTCCAACTAGTTCACCGACTTTCGTGCAAAACATGGGATTAGATGCTAGCTTACCACACCCTATACCCCTCAACAAAATGGTGTTGTTGAGCGGAGGAATTGTACCATCACAGAAATGGCCCACTGTATGTTGGAGAACAAGAGTGTTCCCCAAAAATTTTGGACTGAGGCAGTGTATATTGCAATATACCTTCTTAACCGGTCTCCCACATAGGTTGTTAAGAAGATGAATCTTGAGGAAGCATGGTCTGGGAGGAAACCAAAAATCACCCACCTTAGGGTTTTTGGTTCAACTGTGTATGTTTGGATTTTAGATGCCAAGAGAACCAAACTAGATTCAAAGTGTTAGAAGTTGATGCTAACAAGATACAATGACAATCACAAGGCCTATCGGTTGATTGATGTGGCTACTGATCGTTTGACATTCAGTAGGGATGTTCTGTTTGATGAGGAAGGTGGGCCCTTTTTGCTCCCTTCTCCCATCAAGAGTCTTGACGATCAGCCTCTGAAAACCAAGGATTTGGGAGCTAAGCTTTCAGTAGCTCCACTTGAAGGGAGGGATTTTGATGCTTCACACATTGTAGAATCTCCCAGACCAGATCCTCTACCAGTAGGGAAAGATTGATGATTCTAACATTGTGGAATCTCCTTGGAAAGATTTTGTTTCAGCAGTTTTTCCTCAGGATAATATGGATGGTATTATTCCAGGCAGCCCAAGTCATGATGATGGTCATTTTGATTTGGAAGATGATTCTTCTCCTCGTCCTAAGTGGTGGACGAAGCTCATTGGTGATGTTCATGATGATGAGCTCGTTGAGGGACAATCGTCTAGAGGCAAGAGCAAAAAGAACACAATCAACTTTGCTCTTATGGCCAACATTTAGAGTGTTTATGAGCCCCAACAGTATTCAGAGGCCAAGGGTATACCTGAATGGGAAAAGGCTATGGATTCAGAGCATCATAGTCTTTTGAAGAACAACACTTGTGTTTTGTCAGATCTTCCACTAGGGAAGAAACCCATTGGTTGCAAATGGGTCTACAAGGTCAAATACAATGCAAATGGAACACTAGATAAATACAAGTCTTGGTTGGTGGCTAAGGGGTTCTTGCAGAGAGAAGGTATTGATTATGAGGAAACCTTTGCTTCCACAACAAAGATGAGCACTATCCGACTTGTCCTAGCCATGGCAACATAGTTTGGATGGAAGGTCCATCAAATGGATGTGAAGAGTGCCTTCCTCAATGGAGATTTGGAGGAAGAGGTATACATGACGTAGCCTCCTGGTTTTAAGGTTGTAGGAAAAGAGCACAAGGTATGTAGATTACAAAAGGCTCTTTATGGCCTCAAGCAGGCACCTAGGGCATGGTACTTGAAGTTTGACAAGTACCTGGTTGCACAGGGGTTTCACAAGAGTCCCTCAGATGCAAATTTGTATGTCAAGAACACTAGTAGTGATATCATCCTTGTCATCTATGCGGATGTTATCATCATTATTGGCAATAGGTCACATTTGATTGAATAGATCAAGTCAAATTTGTGTCAGGCGTTTGAGATGACGGACTTGGGTCTCGTTTCATGATTGCTCCTAAGGCGGAACATTGGGTTGCCGCGAAGCGAGTATTGCGATATGTCAAAGGGACACCTGACTTTGGCATTTTGTATAGCAAATGCAAAGATCCTAGACTAGTTGGCTTTACAGACTCAAATTGGCCAGGTTCAGTGGATGACAGGAAGTCCACTTCTGGGTATGTTTTCAGTCTTAGGACAGGTGTAGTCACATGGACAAGCAAGAAGCAGCAGGCAATTGCTCTTTCCTTGACTGAAGCAGAGTATCGAGGAACAGTTAAGGCAACATGTGAGGCAGTATGGCTTTGAAGGATGCTTGCTGACATGCAAAAGTCTCAAGTAGGGCCTTCACCCCTATTTTGTGATAATCAAAAGGATTCTCAAACTTGCTAAGAATCTAGTCTTCCACGAGCGAACCAAGCATGTTGAGCTTCACTGTCACTTCATCAGACAGCTTATTGAAGATGTCTCTGTGATGTTGCAGTATGTTCCAACTGAGGATCATACTATGGACATTCTCACCAAGTCTCTCAATCCAGATAAATTTGTAAAATTTCGGGATAAGCTTGGTGTCGTTAGTAGAATAACCATTAAGGGAGGGTATTAAAGTATTATTGTATATTTAATGGTCATCTTAGCCTTTAGTTAGTCAGTAGTTTACTTTTAGTTAAACTAGTATGCTTTTGCTAGTTTTTAGGAACTTTCAGTTCTTTGCTTTTGTTTACGTCTGTTTCTTTTTAGAAACATCGTCCTGTATTGTATTATTTAAGGAGCTTTCATCTCCTTTGTCATCAATGAATATCAATTATCATTTCATTAATAATTGCTGCAAGCATCATTATTGCATAATCGAATATATATATATATATATATATTATTAATTAGTTTCTAAACTTACAATGATCAACTTTGCATGAGCATATATGTATATATATCATATACATATATATATATGCTCATGCAAAGGTGATCATTGTATATATGTATATATATATGCAAAGGTGATCATTGTATATATATATATATATAAATATAATTATCACTAATTAGTTTCTAAACTTAATGATCACCTTTGCATGAGCATATATATATATATATATATTTTGATAATTGTATTATACTGACTTGCTATTTCTGTTCTTTTATATTACTTGTCAAATCTGTATTTACCTCTTTAAAATCTGTATATATCTCTGTTCTGTATATTTTCCTTGCTGGTACCTCTATATATATATATATATATATATATGCTCATGCAAAGGTGATCATTGTATATATATATATATATATGTATTGATCACCTTTGCATGAGCATACATATATATATCTATATATATCTATATATATATGCAAAGGTGATCATTGCATATATATATATATGTACATATATGCAAAGGTGATAATTGTATATATATATATATAAATATAATTATTACTAATTAGTTTCTAAACTTACAATGATCACCTTTGCATGAGTGTATATATATATATATATTGATAATTGTATTATACTGACTTGCTATTTCTGTTCTTTTTATATCACTTGTCAAATCTGTATTTACCTCTTTAAGATCTGTATATATCTCTTTGTTCTGTATATTTTCCTTGCTGGTACCTCTCCCCTCTTCCTCGCTCCACATATTGATCTTATACCTTCCTTCTACCTTTTCATAAAGAGAGGCGATCCTTATAAGGGAGATGTCTTTATTGAAGGGAGGCGTCAACTCTTTAGACATGAAGCGATGCCTTTTCTTTTAATTCCCTAATCATCGCTGCCTTAATAATATGTAGTCTTCCTTCATTAAATTGAATTGCTGCTTGTTAATATTGACGCCTAAGCCTTAATGATTGCCTTAAATAGATCACTGCATGATGTAGTCGCTGCCCTCAGGTAAATGGTCTCTGCTGTGCTCTTTTATAATAGTTGCTGCTTTAGTTTATGCATATTACTGTCTTATAATTGCTACCATATCAATCGCTCCTTTTTGTAGTTAACTTACTGCCTTATATATATTAATTTTAATCTATAGTCAGCTCTTCTCATAATTGCTGTTGTTTGTATTAATATATTATATGTTTATTTTTAGATTAGTTTTATATGTATATTTCAATATTTATAATATTATATTATAGTGATTATAATTATAATAATGTGTAAGTTGTTACTATAATAATATGTAAGTTGTTAATATTTATATTGTTATTTATTTATTTGCATTTCAACGCTTTTATGCTTTAGTGTTGCAATTTTGGGGGCATGACAGCTAGATTAGTAATAGAGTAAACTCAAATGAATCTAGGCATGTTTTGTAGGCCCTTGGCTAGACCTATAGGGGACTTGGTCCAAGTCTTTGACTAGGACTCTAATTGGGTGTATGCTGGACTTCAATCCAGGTTGTAGGAACGGTGAATTAATATTGGAGGATTTCCAAATTGAAACTCTTCCTCCACTCTATGTTGTTCTTGTAGCCATTTGGACTTAGCTTGAAACTCCTTCAACTTCGCTTTTTACTTGGAGATGAATATGCCAAACCTTGTTAATAAACTGTCGCACTTGGACTCAGACTGGGTGCATATTGGGCTTGGATTCAGGTTGCAAGAGGGCTGAATCGGTAATAAAGAATCTCCAGCTCAAAACTCTTGTTCCACTCTGTATTGGTCATGCCACCATTTGTATATGGCTTAAGCTTGAGATTCCTTCAACTTCTTTTTTACTTGGAGATGAATATGTCAAACCTTGTCAATGAACTATTCAGCCTTGTGGACCTTTGAATCCACATTTTCCAGCCCTTCCCTTGACTGTTCCCAATCGATATTCAAAGGATTAGGAGATAAATAACCAAAACATGCCTCAAAAGGTGACAATTTGGTGGATGCATGAAGTTCCCTCTTTTATGAGTGCTGTATGTAAGCCAAAATTTCATTCCATGACTTAGGATATCTTTGATTTTAACCCTTCAAGAGCTGTACCAAGGTGCGGTTGACCACTTCTGTTTGCCCACCGATTTGGGGAAGAAAAACAGTGGAATGCTTTAAGCATGTACCCATCTTTTTCCAAAGTGTACGCCAAAACCTTCCCTAGGAACCACACATCTCTATTTGATATGATATTCTTTGGAAGACAAAAACGAACCCACATGTGTGATAACAATTCAGCTATCACTGGCCTTAAGATTCTTCTTGCACGGTATGAACACACATCTTATTGAATCAGTCCACTACCACAATTAGCTAATTATACCCCCTCATGGACATGGGTAAACCTCCTACAAAGTCCATGGAGGTGCTTTCCCATGGCCTCAAAGGTACTGGTAATGGTTTGTACAACCCCAGCTTACAGTTGGTAGGTTTGCAAATACGACACAGCTTGCAACCCTGAATGAAGAAACATCCACATACATATACAGCCAATATACGAAAAGTTGCTACTGTCATTGTCACACCAAAATGACTTGCAGCTCTTGAGGTATGAGCCTCATGCATGAACAACAATGTTCTCTCTTTGGGGATACACAACTTTTTTGATTTGTATACAAGACCATCTCTGAGGAAAAAGTCCAGAATTGGCTCAAAATCAGTCACTTCCCCCACTATACTTGTTGATAAATGTTGCTGAAATCCTTATCATTCACATAATCTTTAGCATATACCTCTTTGGAAAATTGCTCTAACTGAGAAAGAGGAATCACTGCAGAAATAAGAGTTGGTATAGACAACATATCATCCAATTTATTGGTCACACCTTGCTTGTACTTGATCACAAAGTGAAATTGTTGAAGAAACCCCATTCACTTGTAGTGCCTTGCTTGCTGAAGTTTGGTTTGAGCCTGCAAATGCTGGAGAGGTTGATGATCTGTATGCATCATGTCTCTTTGCCCAACAAACAGTGTTTCCACTTTTCCTACTGTGGAAACTAGATCATACAACTCCTTATCATATGTGCTATAGGTCACAACTGTTCTTTGAAAACTCTGAATGATAACATATTGGTCTTGTTCCATGTAACAAAACAGCTCACGTTGCATAGTCACTGACATCCATTTCTACTAAAAAAGATTGTTGGAGATTGGGCAAAGCAAAAACTGATGCTTGGCTGATTTTATGCTTCAGTTCCTCAAATGCTCTGTGCTGTTTGTTACCCCAACAAGAACACTTTCCAACCCCTGCTATAGCATGTGATGGAACAACAATGAAGGAGGAAGATTTGACAAATTTCTCATGTACTTGACAGCCCCCACAAAGCTTCTTGTCTTGGTGATAGAAGTGGCCTTTGGCCAATTCACAATGGCCTCTATCTTGGCAGGATTATTTTTAATCTGTCCAGTACCCACCACATGTCCAAGGTAGATAAATGATGTCTAATGAAACTCACATTTCTTTCCATTAATAATAGTTTATTGTGCATAAACACTTGTAGCACTTGCTTAAGGGGTGAGATATGCTTTTCATATGTTCGAAGAGAAACAAGGATTTTATCCAAATAAACCATTTCTAGTCTTATGTGGTTTCAGTACCTCATTCATAAATCTCATGAAGGTTGTGGAGTGTTGCATAGCCTGAATGGTAAAATGAGCCACTCATAAAGCTCTTACTTAGTCTTGGGGGCTGTTTTCCCAAATGTCCTTTTCTTTGATTCGTACTTGGTGATACTTGGATTTGAGATCAAGCTTGGAAAAATATTTAGCATGCTGAAGTTGATCCAAGAGATTATCAATATGTGGTAGAGAATACCTATTCTTTACAGTTATCTTGTTGAAAGCCTTGTAATCCTCACCCATATGCCAAGTTCCATCCTTAGGGACCACTATGTTGATTGTCTGGAATACTTAGAAGGGGGGCAGGGGGGTGAATCAGTATTGCATTAAACCGTTTAGATGTAAACCACCCAATTATTAAAGCACATATGTTTGCAAACCAGAATAAAGACATTGAAGTGAACATCACTCCACAAAACACATCAACACTAGAATTTTAAGTGGAAAACCCAAAATGGGAAAAACCATAGCGAGGATTAGCTCACAATATAATATATCCGGATATAGAATATTAGAGGGCTTATTGCCAGGACTCACTGTCCTTTAAAGGCTCACTGCCTGAATGCACAATGAAATGGCTAACCGCCAAGATACAAAAGAATATGGCTCATTGCCAATAGTATGGACTGATGGCATGCACCTTCCATGTGCTGTGTTCAGTTCCAATGAGGCTCTGTATGTGAAGTACTGCTTTGCATAGTAGTCACTTAACCATTCTGCTCTGATCCTTGTCTTCTTCCACAATATACCGCTCGCAACTGATAAATCATTTAGGCTTGCACATTCTTTTCTTCCACTTACTCCCCACTCTGCTTCAACTTTAAAAAGGTCTTATATATATACAAGTACATTTCATACATCAATTAGGTCAGCCTAATTGGATGTAAACAAAACAATCAAAATACCTCATGTCAGCACCATATAAGATTAAAACATTTTTATCCATGTGGTGTATCATATCAAGTCGGCGTAGATTTGAAAGAGATCCAACTAACATCTACAAAGTATAATTATTCTTCTTAATACAAGTCATATATTAGGTCGGCTAGGAATAGGACCTAATCACAAAAACTCCAAGTCAACACACACACTTCTTAAGATAAACACCTTCTGGATCCGATATTACATCAGTTTCTCATCACATTAACATCAAGGAGATCACCCTTAGAACCACAACCCTAGAATGTTCTTTCTAAGAAAATGCGGAGTCTCCCACATTGGTATATGGAACAAAGAAACAACTGTAGTGTATAGAGTTAAACTCTGTCATTGATAACTTTTTGTACGCAACACAAAACTCCTCAGGATCTTGGATATAGTTGTCTGAAACAGTCATAATAATGAGATTAAGAGAGCAGAGTCATATCTCATCTTGTGGTGAATTCCAGACTCAAAAACCAACTTACTGGCCCAATAGTATAAAACACTTCTGGTAGAGATCAACTTCTGGTATACCAAATATGTTTCCCACTATGTTGCCATAATGTTGACATCAATGACAACACTGGAATAATCAAAACATCCCATGTACACTTCAAGCTCATGTTGCAAGGTTCCCATATTTCCTACAATCTCCCCCTTTGGCATTGATGGCAACATGCATATCAAAAACATTTTTATGCCAATAAGAGACAATTGAATACTCCCCCAATGGCAAAGGTTATGAAAGGGTCTGGTATAATTCTTCAAATAAGTAAGTGCACCAAAAACTGATCAAGCATCATAAAAAAAATGTTAACCTGAGGAAGAAGAAGCTTTGGGATTCTTCAGAATATCTTTCCATGTGGCTTTGCCTTCTTCCCATGATCCTTTTGCGCTTGCAAGAGTCTTGTGTAGTAGTTCAAGCTTAGTCAAAGACTCTACACCATCTTCCAAAGTATTGGGATTGAGATTAACTTCTAATAGACCATCAATACTGTTAAGAGCATTGGATACAAGAATGTGTTTGAGTTTTACCATATCTCTGAATGCCACAAACTTCTTAATTACTTCTGTTCTTTGATCTTGAAGGGAAAATAATTTGTCCTGTAGCTGCACAATGTAGGACCATCTTTGATTGTTCTTGTCATCTGCCAAGCAATACATATCTACTTGAGTACTCATTCAAGCTTCACACTTCCTTATTTCATCTCTTATATTTAGTGTCCTATTGGACCAATTTAAACAAAAAGAAAGCAACTCCCGAGCTTCTTTCTCACAGTCCTGTACATCCTTCAATTCCTTCACCCCTCTGTGATGTGCATTTGCACATTTCTTCTTGATATCTTCTAGATTTTCTTTCGTAGACCTATTTCCAGTCTGTACTTTTAGTCCGATAATGTAAGCATTCAAAGAGTTAATCATATTCTTGAGATTTTCCACATATGATACAGATGAATCGAAGTTGGCACCGAGGATCACTTTCTGTAGCTCTTTCAATGCTTCTTGAATATTTATGCTTTCATGCTCATGTTGAACTCTCTCTAATTCACTTCCTTATGAGATTTCTTGTTTGATAACAACACCTTTTCTCTTCTTTCCTGTTCTGGTTGCACTGCCAGAGGCTTCAATCATAGAGATTTCTTCTACTTTAGGGTTCTTAGGGCTTTCTAGAAGCACGTTTGCATAATGATCAATCTCAGCCTTAGTTACTTCATAATCCAATTCAAAAATCCACACCAATTTGGATTCAATTGCTTCCATATAACAAGAATCTGTAGAAACTAGGAAATTAATATTTCCAGAGTATTTCCCAATCACATCTTTTGGAATTCTTGACCTTTTATTCATCCTTATCTGAAATGTTCCAAAGAATGCAGCAAGAGCAGCCTCTTGAGCATCTGAGCCACCAAGATTTGCCATGTAGTTCCTAATCTGATGAGCTATAGGTTCTGAGTTTGTCCATTCTATCCTTCCAATAACTGGTAACTCTTTCATAAGTAAAAGAGTAAACAAACTGTTAAGGTACCATACCAGAATGTGCTTTTCTTATACTTCTTGATCTCTTTTAAGTTCTTCAATAGACGCAATCAAAGTAGCTCACAAAGGTCATAATCCATTCCATTCCTAACCATATCAAGAGTAGTGTAAATGGCAGCAGTAAAAATTGTGAAGTCACTGCTTGGTAAGCAAAATTTGTGACCAATAACCATTGCAGCATATCGAATGATCGGATCTTCAATTGTACTCAAAATGAGTTCTTTTCCTTGAAGGGTCGCACCAGTCATCTCAATTATCTCTTGTTCATTAACAATCTTTTGTCTGGGAACTGGTCCAGAGGAACACAAATTAGTTATTAGGTGTGCTTTATCAACCCAAATAGATTCAAATGCATTTCTTGTTGAATTCAAATGATGGGGCTTTCCGCCATACATCCAACTTCTTTTCAACTAAGATTTAATATGCATCACGATTTTCTTCCAACTCATTCTTCCATAAGATACTTAATCGAACCGGTGACATTTCCTCAATTTTACTATAAACGTATGCATAGATATCCTTAGTAGCTAATACTCTAGGAGGAATGCTAGAAAATGCACCAACGGATTCTTTCGACAGAGTTTTTAGAGAATACTTCCTCAATTTGATTTGCAATCTATCCGAAATATTCACAACCTTTGAATTATCCATGGCATAAAATTGAAAGATGTTTAAGCAGAATACCTCTGTAATTGACAACGAAGAATAGGATTAGATTTTCAACTTTCGGAGCACGCTTTGAATCCACTTCAATTTCCTCTTCCTTCACCGAATCCTAAAACTCTGCTGCATGAAATTGCTCTGGTTTCTTTAGGCTTCTTTTGCACGCTTCTCCTTTTTCACAAATGCCTTTTGTTAAATGCAATTTCCTGGATACTTTTGAATTTATTTCTTTCATGCCAAATGCTTCTGCAATTAATGCTTCAAATTGCAAGTAGATCACCTTAGAATCCGTGTACATTTCCATCCTTTCAAATTCTGCAAACTTCATTCTTCACACGTGTCTGAAAAATTCCTTTCGCATGAAATCTTGAATTCGTAACTTGATTAAATGCACTTCTGTCATGATATGACATCATATATTGATGAGGGGTTTATTAAATTTTCTGATTATTGCTCCCCCTTAGGCATTGCCTGTCTTAAATTTTGACGGGCATATTTGCACTAGAGGACGACACAAATAAAACTAATGATTCTAATTTAGCTTGCTTGAATTCTCCTTTCTTTATCCAAATTCTCTTCATTTCCTTCTTCCAGATCAATGATTGGTTCATGTCTCTTTGCCAGATAGTTATTTTTTATCCTACTGTTTTTGCATTCTCTAGCAAAATGTTTCGGATTACTATATTCATGACAAACAACATTCTTCCATCCATATCTTTTATTCAATCTATATTTGCGCTGATTAGCCTTGTGTCCAAATAAATTGTAGTGATAACAATAGCCATTAAATGATAAAAATGCCTTGTTCAACATTTGACTTCTACATTCCACAACCTTATGTCCAATCTTCTTGCACTCAAAACATTTTCCGGAGAATGGTAAAGTATCATTCATTCTACTTTTATACTCTTTTGTCCTATGACCAAATTTATTGCAAAAACAACAGACACCATTAAAGGATAAATACCTTTGAGCATTAGGTTGTCTGATGAGAATCCTTCCAATATTGCTTCTATGAGTCTTGAGTTGTCCACCATTGCACTAAGTCTTCATATTAGGAGGTTGATCCGCCTTTGAACTTTGTCCTTCTTCAAACCCTAAACCACTTTTATCCATTGCAGGTCTCTGAGAAATAATCAACTCATCAAGCATTGCAGTGCTTGCCTTGAATTTATCCTCAAGTCTTTTTGCCTTTTCTAGATCTGATTTCATAATTTCCACTTCTTGCTCAAGCTTTGTACATTCATCCACCTTCCTCTGAATTTCAGTTTTCTGACAGTCTTCAATTCTTCTCTTTTCTTCCAATTGCTCTAGCAGTCCAATGATATCATGATGTGCCTTTTTTAATTGATCACTAATTTCTCCATATCTTTCCCTCAGATCCTTAATACACCTATTTGCTTCCTTCAACCTAACCTTCAAATCTTCATTTTATTCTGAATGCTTAGTAGAGATTACATCTGGAGGAATAAGAAATTTTTTGTCTTCCATATATTCAAATTTTGGGACCTTCCTCAAGCTGTTAAACTTCTTCAGAGGAACCAAGCTCTGATACCAATTGTTGATTGTCGAGAATACTAAGAGGGGGAGCGGGGGGCTGAATCAGTATTCCATTAAACCATTTAGATGTAAACCATCCAATTATTAAAGCACATATGACTGCAAATCAAAATAAAGACATTGAAATGAACATCACTCCACAAAACACATCAACACCAGATTTTTACGTGGAAAACCCAAAATGGGAAAAACCACGGTGAGGATTAGCTCACAATATAATATATCCGGATATAGAATATTACAGGGCTCATTGCCAGGACTCACTGTCCTTAAAAGGCTCACAGCCTGAATACACAATGAAATGGCTAACCACCAAGATACAAAAGAATATGGCTCACTGCCAATAGTATGAACTGATGGCATGCACCTTCCATGTGCTGTGTTTAGTTCCAATGAGGCTCTGGATGTGAAGTAGTGCTCTGCATAGCAGTCACTTAACCATTCTGCTCCGATCCTTGTCTTCTTCCACAATATACCGCTCACAACTGATAAATCATTTAGGCTCGCACATTCTTTTCGTCCACTTACTCCCCACTCTGCTTCAACTCCAAAAAGGTCTTATATATATACAAGTACATTTTTTACATCAATTAGGTCGGTCTAATTGGATGTAAACAAAACAATCAAAATACCTCATGTCAGCACCATATAAGATTAAAACATTTTTATCCATGTGGTGTATCATATCAAGTTGGCGTAGATTTGAAAGAGATCCAACTAACATCTACAAAGTATAATTATTCTTCTTAATACAAGTCATATATTAGGTCGGCTAGGAATAGGATCTAATCACAAAAACTCCAAGTCAACACACACATTTCTTAAGATAAACACCTTCTGGATCCGATATTACATTAGTTTCTCATCACATTAACATCAAGGAGATCACCCTTAGAACTGCAGCACTAGAATGTTCTTTCTAAGAAAATGCAGAGTCTCCCACACTGGTATATAGAATAGAGAGACAACTGTAGTGTACAGAGTTAAAACTCTATCATTGATAAATTTATGTACGCAATACAAAACTCCTCAAGATCCTGGATATAGCTGTTTGAAAGAGTCATAATAATGAGATTAAGAGAGTAGAGTCATATCTCATCTTGCGGTGAATTCTAGACTCTAAAACCAACGTACTGGCCCAATAGTACAAAACACTTCCGGTATACCAAATATGTTTCCCACTATGTTGCCATAATGTTGGCATCAATGACAACACTAGAATAATCAAAAGGTCCCATGTACACTTCATGCTCATGTTGCAAGGTTCCCATATTTTCAACACACTATGATGGCAGAACCACAAGATGAAGTACTATGTTTGATAACTCCCTGCTCAGGGAGTCTTTTTAGATGCATCTGTTGAAGTTGATGATTGAACTACATAGCACCCAAAAATCACCTATAAGCAATTATTCTATCACAAAATAAAGATTAAAGCAGTGGATTTGCTATGCAACCAAGAGAGAAAAAATTGAACCCAAAAGAGCACTGATATGTGCAATGTATTAACTTGAATGGTTTTGAATTTAATTATTACAATGAATGTGCAAGTTTTATAAAAGCATGCAAAAGCAAACCCTAGATGAGGATTTGACTAGAAGTGACAAGTGTTCTAATCTCATGCAATGAGACAACTTGTCCTATATTTAGATCAAATTAATAACCAAAAAGTACTCGTAAGTTTTAGCTTAAGTGAACTCAAGTAATAAGGGACTTAATAATTAATTATCAAGTGATTATCCTGATCTCCAACACCCCCCCCGGTCACCCCCCTCCCTCCTTAAGATCAACTTAGGGAGAAGCTAAAGAACCCTGGTGTAGAATGTAATGATGGATACATGGATGGGTCCTGGATACAAGTCCTAATGAGGTACCCATGTACAAAATAAATGATTCTCTCATAACTAGAGAAAAGGAGAAAACCACATGGGAAAAAACTCCTCTCCAAAAGAGAGAAAAAGAAATGACTGTACTAGTGAAAGAAGGATAGGAGGATTCAATGTGACCCCCCAAGGATTCCTTTTGTCATGCAAGTACAATAGATGTCCCCTCAATAGGAGAGAGAAAATGAGGATGTGAATCCCCTCCCCTCCCCCATAAAGAAGTAGCTCCTGTGCCAATGAGGTACGCCTGAAGACAAAATATGATCCACTGCCTGCAAACAACATTTCTCCCCGTAGGAAGAAATAGATCCATTGGTGATAGGAGAAGCCAAGCCAATCCAAAAGAATGGGTGATTCTGGAATCCAAATCCAAATGATGTGTTCCTCTAAAAACTACTCACATATCCACATGTCGGAAAGTGATGATGTTGAACCAAGATCCTATGAAGATTGATATAGAACAAGCTACAAAGGTGGAAGATGGTGGGCCAACAACATTGATGTGGCTGTCAACAAAGAGGAGATGGGTGTCCTCAAAGTAATCGTCCAAATTTGCAATCTGCGACTCTACAAACAAGGATGATATGTTTGCAAGATATGAATCCCAAGTAATTGTGTCTGGAAGATGATGGATGTCCTGCTGCACTGAACCAATTGGGGCCAAATATGTGGTGATATCAAACTGATTAGGAACAATAGAAGATGATGATGATGTAGCCTCGATATGAAGAGTGTGGACATGAAGACAAGTCTCTCAACTATTGAAACATGCAAGACTTGTGATATACTCAAGCTCCTCTAAAGTATCGTCACCAAAGGGTATGGAATATGCATTTGTAAGAGGGATGAGACAATTTGCAGCAGGATCCTCTGGGTATGGAGAGATATGAGGGTCTCCACGGATCTCTCAAAGTCGTGTCCAAAGTGTGTGGGGACATTCAATGTCCGATACAACACACAGTGTCAAGATCAACACTAGAACAAATAACCCCTATAATATGATCTTTGATGATGCCTCATGCTGATAAACTCCCTGGTGTGTTTGGTGTAGGTATGAGCCCATATAGTTAAGGTAAAATATCAAGCCACCTGATATGTGTCAGGATGCCATTTCGCCAAGACTCATGGTTATCCTTGTCCAAGTTGATCACAAAAGGATGAACAAAAAAACCCATGATACTCAAATGAAAAAATAAGAGACAAAAAACCTCAGTACTGATAAAGCAAATCAAATGATGTCATCCTACACAAACAAATTCTTTCTAGGTACCAAGACGTCCAAGTAATTAAGCAAAATGTGAAAAACCAAAATACTGAATAAAATGTACCTAGGGCAGATTCTGGAAAAAAGTGCATGAATGGATTTGAAGAGCTTTGAAATACCTGTCCAATGCCGCTTGAATCACGAAAATTAGAGATACAGGAAAAAGTTATGAGCTCGGAAGCGCAAAATGAAGATTTGACTTTGACTGAGAATAACAAGAACTAATAGCAAAATATGATGATGAAACCTGCACCACTAGAAAGTGCTTAGAACCAGCTTTTTGATGATATCTCGTTTGCCCGATTTCGACACTGTATGCCCAAGTTATGCCAAAAAGAAAAAAATTGCTCCTCTAGGGCAAATCAAAGCTAGGAGGGGGGCTTGGAGGGGTCCGTATGGATTTCATATTGCTGACATCAGCAGTTCATGACATTAAATTATTCCTTCATCGTGGAAAAAAATGCCATGTCGGGAAAAAGCCGATCGCTTTGAAAAAGCTGATGCACGGAATATTCTCGATGGAGGTTCTTTAGCCGGAATATTCAAGGAATCTTTGCAAAGATTCGTCACTGGTTTTCCTTGAGGGCAAGAATATGCCGACGGAATCTTTAAGATTTCATTTCAAGTTGCTGCCGCTGATTATTGTTCGGCAAACCCCATTGCCAAATTTATTTTGCGTGCCTGTGTAGTGGGCGAAAATTTCATCGATGGTGGCAGATTTTTTGACCTCCGAATGGGGCTTGTGTGGGGTCCACCGAGGCTTGCCGCCAAGGTACTATGAGTACCTTTGGCGCAGACCTAAAAGCTATGACCTCGTAGTTTTCAAAAACCTTTTTGAATTTGATTTTTTGCTTTTTTTTTTATTTTGCAAAAATTTTGATGATGATTTTATTTGATTTTTGGTATAAAATTTTAAAAAACCCTGAAATATATTTTTTTTAATCAATGGTTTAAATTAAAAAATAAACAGAATATCAAACCCTGTCATACTTGTGCACACAAATTGAGGCAAAATAGGGCCCAATTGCTAAATTACACAATTGAACAAATTGAGATAAAAGATAAAATATGAATAATTGCATTGATAATAATAGCTTAGGAATGAGTACAATATATAAAGTAGGAGATGAGCCATCTAGAATAGCAACTGCCAACTAGAAAATAGGCATGCAGTTCCATGCAAGATTGCACAACTAAGCAATCATTATCCTAACAATTTAGCAACTAGCAAACTTATCTAGAGGAATATTCTAGGTAGAATATTGTACACTAATACCCCCCCTTAAGTGTAGCTAGGTGAATAGAGAGATATGCAAATAATGCAAGGATGGATGCATGAAACATGAATGGGTCCTGACTACAAGGCCATGTTAGGTACCCATGTACATATGCAATGCAAAAGAGATCTCATAAACGAGGAAAATGGAGAAAACCCAATGTCTTCCCCAAAAGAGAATGTAGGGAAACAAGTGATGAAAGAATCTGGAAGCTATGTGTATCTCAATGCCGATGCCAAACTGTGACTAAAACTAATCCATAGGAGCAAGTACCATGAAGATTCAAGAACATTAGCCATAATGAATGACCCTCAAACTAAGATGTGACCCGATGAGAATATGATGTGATTTAGGATCATTAACCATAGGCTCTCAATATGAGATGTGAACCGATGTGAACCAAAATGTGTCAAATCATGAGCAAGATGTGGCCAAAAGAAACTAAGAATCTAGATACAACTCATGCGAGTTATCATCAATATGAAGATGGGATATGTTAGAACCTCCAAAATTTGTATAATTTCACCATCCTGACAGACTTTGAATCCAATATGTGAAACTTCAACCTTGTAAAAATCCAAATTCCACAAGCAAGCTCACCTTGCAAATCAATTTTTAGGTCTGACTAACACTGAAAGTTCCATATTGATCCAAAAAGCATCATATATATACTTAAGCAAAACATGCCTAGATCCTTTACATGCATAAATGTCCGAACCAACAATTAAAGCTTGCATAAATTCACCCTTAAGAAAAACCTAAAAATAATTCATGTCTTGATCCCTTAGCACATAGGCTCACTGTCATAAACATCCCATGTGTTTTCCATAATTAAGCCCGGGTCTTGTTATAAACTTTATCGAAGGGACTATGCAACATCGATAGGACTTGTCTAAGCATCCCTTTGATAATCCGAACAAGGCATCATCGAGGATACAATGAAATGTCAGGAGGAAATATTTTGGAGTCCCTTCGATGGGACGATGTGCATTAAAATAATAACATTCACCGCCCCAAATTTGATAGTATCAAATGAAAGAGAATATGATGGGCTCGTAGGTATGTTGAAGTGACAACGAAACATCGAAGGGATAGTCTTCGAGGTCCCTTCAAAAACCCGACAAACAGAAAAAGCATATTATTAAAGATATTGGGAGGAAAGACAATATTGGCGAGAGCCAAATATTAGTCCCTTCGATATCCCTAGAACAAACAAGCATATGGTCAGAGTGAGAGTTCCATCGAAGGGAAAAATGCATATCGGTAGGACAGAAAGAATGGTCCCTTCAATGAAACGATAACATTCATTGCCTTGCCCTTGATAATAATAAAAAGGAAAAGGCTTCATTGGTCAAAATTAAAATATAATTTAATAAGCCTGTAAGTGTATCAGAGTGATAAAAGAATATCGAAGAGACTATTCGCAAGGCTTATTCGAGGAGCAGTTCGAAAAGGACATTGGGATATCAGAGTGAAGTTATTCAAAGTCTCTTCGAAATCTCGAAAGAAAGAAAGAGTATACTGTTAAGGAAGACATCGGGGGGAGAGAAAGATATCAGCAAGAACGAAATATTGTCCTTTCGATATAGTGAAAGCACTTACTTGCCCATTGACAAGACAATAGTATTTCAAGTAGAAAATTTGGCGGCGATGATAAACAAATCAACGACCTATATTCAAAACACTTGGTTATACTTTCGATGACATGAAAGTGCCATCAGACGACATTTATGAACCAGAGTTGAGGGCATTAAAACCCAAATCTTGAAGTTATTTGTAAATCACTAAGCATTCAAAGGGAAGGGATATAGAGTGTGGTGGTGATCGACGACAAAAGAACCAAAAAAGGCATTGCTGTTCAAGTAAGTACCTAAGCTTGAGCTAAAATTTTTAAGTATCTAAAACCGGTCAAACTAGCAAGCACAGAAGTAGGGTTTCTGCGAATTAATGCTATGGCAAGTACATCTGAAACTCCTAAAATTAAGAAACAAAAGTTAGAAACTAGACACTTGAATCGAGACTTGATCGACCAATGTCCTAGCTATGGACAAAGGTCCAGACGAAATGCACAATTGAATCCTCAAGCTGAGAAATTAGAAGACAGACACAAGCAATTAGGTGACACATGGACCCCAATAAGGGGGTATGATTTGTTCATATACCATTATGAGAAAATGCATAGACACCAACCAGTTTCGAACCCCTGGAAACCCAATTTGGGGAGATTGGTAGTACCTGTATTTATCAATGTCGAATTGGTTAAGGCACTCGTTGACAAGTATGATCCTCAAACCTGCTTGATTTACTTTGAAGACGGATCCTCCTTCATTCTAGTTACGAAGAATTACATTTCCATGGTGTTTCAATTGGATACCAGCACAAACATGAAATTCAGGATTAAAGACCTTCTAGATGAATACCACAACATGAGTGCTAGTTATAAGAGATGGAGGTTGCCACTACATAGACCTTGTGCCGAAGAAAATCGGCTTAAGGTATTTTCAGCAAAAGAACGCCCTTCATTCTTTGTGAACCTGTTTGAAGAATACTTCCAGTATACATACACTCTACTTGTCAAGTGCTTGGTTTGGGTGCTCCTATATTAATGGCCATAGCTCCAATGGTCTTAGCGGTTGATGTACAAAACCAGGATGCCCGACCATTTGACTATGCTGAGTACTTAGCTAATGATATCCATAACGCCCTCATTTCTATCAAGAATAATGATGGAGGTATCCGATTCAGGCATTATTCATTATTTATGCACCTCGTCTTGCATGAAGGGCAGAATAGGAGAGTATGGAGTGAACATTTGAGAATAAAGGACGTAGATGATGATGGAAATATTAGACTTGTGCAGATGTGGACCGCAATATGGGACAATAGATGTGTTAGATCACACTACTTGTATTTTGAAGAATATTTTGTAAAACCTTTATACAAACTTCTTGGTCGACCTTGCAACTATAACTTGTCACCAGAAATACAAAGATTTCTCCAACCAAAAGATAATGGCCAAAGAGGAAAAGTCAACCATAATTGGGGAGACTGGTATGCATATGATGATTGTACAAAAGTTAGAGTATTTGGTTTTGAGGGAGCCCCATTGCTATTACCAAAAACATGTCCTGACAGGGTAGTATATTTGGAAATTATCAGACAGTTGGCATATTCAATTTTTTTGCACCTTAAGAGCTATAACAAGCAGTCACTTATGCTTGGTACTCTTTGTTTTGGAGAGTTTGTTGTTGTTTCTGGGAAGGGGTATGAACTCATTGATAAAAAGCTTGAGAATTATAATTTTTCCAAGGGGAATGAAAGAGAGAAATTTGATCCTGAGCATTTCATAAATGATGTCAAGATAAGCCAAAGGCTGAAAGGGTATCAACATGTGCTCCATGTAGAAGATGACTTAATCAGGAACCTTGATGAACATCATGCGAGTAGGAGAAGGCATCTATACAATAGAATCATGGCAGCAGAAGCTTGGAAAATGAATAACAATTCATCATACACAAGCGCCTTTTCTGAAGTTGAGGACCCTATTGAAAAGATGGATAAATTGGTCTCACATGAAGTTGAATTGACTAGGGATATACCGCCCTCGGTGTTTAAAAGGAAAAGAAATGAGGATATTATGGGGATACATGCCGAAAGTGAAATCCCATTGTGTCAACTCTCTCCACAACCTACACCAGCGGTTAGTTTTTTTGTTGGGACACCTACAGCAAGAGAAGAAGAGGAGGTAGATGATGAGGATGAGTGTGTGCAGGTAAGTAAACCTATTATTGAGGACTATGAGCCCCCACCAGAGAGGAATGCAGTCATAATAGAGTCCTCAGAGCAACTTTCAAATGATGTGAGACATCGTGCTAGCCAGAGGTTTATTTCTGATGATTCTTTTGTCAAAACCCCAAAATTTGTCATTTGTTTATGAGTATAAGGGAAAATTGATTAGAAAGAGGATTAAGGAGATCACCCCTGAACGAGAAGCATAAGCTTTAAAAGAGATGCAGAAGAAGTAGATAAGGAAATGGAAGACGTCACTCCAGAAAAAGGAAGGAAATTGCTAGAAGCAGGGGTTATGCTTCTCTCAGGGTGGGATATGAGCTCTGCTATTCTATTTGATAGTTTCCGAAGAAGTCAAAATAAGACATTGCAATTAAGCATAGAAGGAGTGGATAGAATCTACATTGGGTCAGGGTATAATCCTAACAATGCAACTTTGCAAATTTGGGCCCTATATCCACCAGACAAAAGACCTGTAATCATTGATGATCCCGACAAGGTATTCGGCCACCTCCTTGTGCAAAGGGTTGGAGATAGTGATCCTATTGAAATTGCAGATTTGAATGTTAATGTTGCTAAATTCACCAAAGCTCAGATTGAAAGGTTGGTGAAAGATAACAAAAGGTATATGATTGAAAATGAGAACCTAAGGCAGGAAATAGCCAGCTATAAAGACAAGTTGCCATCCCCCTCAGATACTTAAACCCAATTGTTGGACAATGATAACTGAGTATTGGAAGCTATGTCTGAAAGTACATATTGGAGGCATAAGGCTGAGAGAATCCAAAAGAAATATGATAAATTGGAAGCAAAAATGAGATCCAACAAATTCAGCATTGTTTCAGAATTGATAAAGAAAAGGTTCGAAAAAATACTTGAGAAAGTTGACAGGATATGGACAATTCACACCAGAACGTATGCTACTTTCCAAGAGCATAAAAGATTACACCTCAGAATGGTGGAGAACAAGGAAGAATTAACAGCTAAAGGAAATGTTTGACGACCAAATATTCAAAACTTATGATGAGCTGATTGATATGCATGATAAGTTTCATATTGTACTGACAGAGGAACTTGGTGATTTCGATCAGCCACTGGATATGTCTCTGCCTAACTTCTTTAATGACGAAGGTGATCTAAAGGAGCAAAGCATATGGAAAAATGAATTGGCTCAGGTGTTACCATTGGCTCTTGACCTAGTAAATGACGAATTGATGGTGGTGGAGAACACACGTTTACAGTTGGAGCAAATGTTCACTTTAGAGTTTCTCATGAAGGATATAATCACCAATGCTGACACACACGACATCGAGAGATACATCGAGCACCTTTCCAAGTTGAACCTGTTCATTATGCGACCAGCATAAAGACAAAAAGCATCATCGAAGTCGCCTAGCATTGGAGACACTATCATGGAGAGAGGACCCTGCCAGATCCAAGTGATCACAGGTACGTTATGAAGACTAACGGATTGTGGTGTACTGCAAATGCTTTGGACTAAATATGTTTATCTCCTATCTTTGTTAATTTGCACGTAACAATCATTGTTAAGGTTTTAGTTTATGTTAACAAAAGACAATTGAAGAGATACCTTTTGAGATGTCATGGTCTAAAGCTTGTTGCTTCCCATATATATGGGAAACCAAGACTGAATTTTGATCATCATATAGAATAGAATAGTTTACAAGAAAGAAAGAATCCTTATATATTATAATTTTTAAAGTAATCAATGGAGAAGAAAGTTTAATCTGGTGCTCAAATTCTGGTCTCGATTATTTGTTGATATTCCTGTGTATGGTTATGTGGTTGTCTCTAGTTTAATATTTCCATGTTATTCAAATTAAATATATCAAGTATATGTTTGATTTGGCAAGACACATTTGCTGCTCTTGTATGATTCCTTTTAACTGGTTCTTTAAGGTAAAGATTAAATCCTTTTAAATAAATCACAGTAACTTGGAAGTCTTATTTGGATTGATAAGAAGAACCCCATAATTACTTCATTGCACGTATATGCCAGTCATAAACACTTATTGTGCCAAATAATTAGAGTTGCAGCTAGAAGTAGGACACATTCATCATTCACATTCTAACTCCATTTCCCAATAGGATAAGACACTGATCAATTTAAACAACATTTCCAGTTTCCAGTTTTTAGGATTAACAGTTAGAAGCATTAGTTAGTCTCAAGATTCAGTTATCTATTTGATATTTGCATGCCATTGTGGAATAGATTGCCAGAGAATGATTTAATTGAAAAAATTGGAAAATACACAAAACCTCTAAATTCATAATCTGCTTAATTGTCAAAGGTACACCCACCTAGGTCTAGCAGAACCTAAAGAGGAGGGAATTCTAACCCCATTGGTTAATTCCGTTCGTTGGCCAAAACATTGTTAAACGTGACCATAGAGCTTGGCATACTCTTAGGGTTTGCAATTTGCAATTTTGGGAACCAATAGGATCAAAGTGCATGCCATGCGACTACACTCTAATCCAATTATTATGCATGCAATCCCCTTGATGGAACTTTATTGAAGTTCATTTATTACAACACCCCAAGATTGTAAAAGAAGAAACATGCAAAAAACAAAGAAGAAATGAAAACATAATGCATGCACAAAGGAAATATTGTTTGCACAGATGAATGTTCACATATACCTTCATGAAGAAAAATTGTCCTGCAATATAAAACGAATTTGCACTCAAACACCTCAGCTTTGATACCATGTTGAAGTTGATGATTGAACTCCACAACACCCAAAAATCACCTGCAAGCAATTATCCTATCACAAAAGAAAGTTCAAAGCAACTGATTTTCTATGCAACCAAGAGAGAAAAAATTGAATCCAGAAGAGCACTGATATGTGCAATGTATTAACCTGAATGGTTTTGAATTTAATTATTACAATGAATGTGCAAGCTTTATAAAAGCATGCAAAAGCAAACCCTAGATGAGGATTTGACTAGATAGTGACAAGTGTTCTAGTCTCATGCAATGAGACAACTTGTCCTATATTTAGTTCAAACTAATAATAAAAAAGTACTCCTAAGTTTAGCTGAAGTGAACTAAAGTAATAAAGGACTTAATAATTAATTAATGAATAATTAGTTATCAAGTGATTATTTTGATTACTCCAACAGCATGTTTACTTCATTGGCCTCCAAGACACTTTGCGAGTGCAACCCTATTTTTGACAGAGCACAATCAGGGAGTAATTGAATCTCATGCTCAGCTATTCTATGTGTTGGCCACCCCTTGGTCTCAAGAAGCAATTCCAAACATTGTTGTACCAGATGATCTATTTTTTTGCTTTTCCTTATGTGAATGCAGAACTGATTTGATCTCAGCTCCCCCTTTCTCCTCCTTGTCACTCAATCTGAACAGGGCAAACTTGCTACTGGTGTTGATTAGTGTCTTGGCTCGTGAAGCAATTACCATGGATATTTTGGATCTGCTTATATAAGAATTCAAAGTGAAGTCCTTGCCATTCAACTGAAGCCTATATTGGTTCTTTTTTCTAAAGTAAATAGCATCCTAGACATAGAGATGTGGACTTCCAAGATGACACCACAAATATCCAATGATATCACAACTACAACCACCTCATCTCTAAGCTCAAGAATGAGGCTAGATTGTGACTTACATTGCTTAGTCATTGATATATCTGCTCCTTGCTTCAATCATCTTGAGGAATATGAATGTGGATGGTCTTCAACTTTCAAATCAGGCTCACCAACCATCTTTTGAGAAATCAGATTTGCTTGCGAACATGTATCAAACAAAGCATATGCCTTTTTTCCTTTTACTTGGATTTTTATGTGGAAGAAATTGGCGAGTTCATCTTCGTCCAGTGAACTGTCACCCACTATGCATGCACCCATACACACCATAACACATGATAAACTCTCGTAAATCTCAGAGCTGCAATCTGTTTCTTTTCCTTTGTTCACATAGGTGGCATTCTTGTCATTCTTTTTTTCTTCTTCCAAGAATACCAACTCTGGCTGCAACTTTCAACATCTCTCTTCCAAATGTCCATCCTTCTCAGAACAAGTGCATTAGAATTTTCCCTTACTTCTAGTTTTACCTGTTATATTCATTGTAGCAGCAGTACTTTCCTTGTCTTTCCACTTAGCTTTGTCCTTGCCTTTGTCACTATCATGTTGTTGTTCTTTATCCTGATCATCCCACTTGCAGATTGGTGGCACTTTTTGGAATTGCAAAGAATGAGCATAGCTTTCAAATCACTTGAGAGTATGCCTAGATAGCTTAAGTCGAGATGAGCACACGATTATATTGAGAGGGGGGCGGGGGGTGGTTAATTAGTATAATACAAACTTTTACCAATTTAAACTTAATTGATCATAACAATAATAACCATGCAAGATCTTGACAATTAAGAACACAAGAACACCAAGATTTACATGGAAACCCTTACGGGAGAAAACCACGACAAAATATTGTTTTTATATAAATCTCTTTTACAATCTTTGTAGATACCAACCTACAGGAGACATCAATCCTCTCAAATTCAATTTGTGAGCACCAACCCACTGGAGACACCAATCCCCACAACTGAGCACCGACTCAGCAAGAGACACTAACCTCGTCAATATGGGGCACCAACCTCGTCAATATGAGGCACCAATCTCTTCAATATGAGGCACCAACCTCTTCAATAAAATAGTGTCTTCTTGAGAATAAATCTTCTTTATAAATAGCCTTTAATGATCTCCTTTTATATTTTCCTCCTCAATTATATCTGCATATACATCTCTTTTACATCTGCATATATTCTTCTTATAATTCTGCCATAAACTCTTCTTACAAATCTGCCATTAATCCTTCTTATAAATCTGCCTTCAACCTTTTTTCAATGATCTTTCTTTTATCTTCTCATTTGCTGATCTGCAGGTGTTATTCTGATATAAACTCTTATTCCTCACACACCTTCCTCTTATTTATCTTCACATTTCACACTTCTCACTTCTACTTGCAATTATCTTTTATATCTTCATGACCTAGTGAAATGATGCATCTCTTAGAATAGATATGCCTCTTCATATATATATTATTTCTTTAATGGTCGTAGCTCTTCAACATGTCCCTTGACTATTTTTAACCAAATCTTCAATTAATATTCATTCACTTCATTCTTCTATATTCATCTTATTTACTTCATGCTACATATTATAATTCCATACACTTTCTTTTTTGAATGATAAAACCTTCTCTCTTTTATTCCTCACTCACTCTTGAATGATAAAACTTTCACACACACTTCATCTCATATAACGACTTCTTTTATATGTCTTGTCTCATCATGAGATACAACCCTTCACCTTACCCTTGTGACTCTTGGTTAAAACTAATCTTTATTTATTTAATTAATTTCTTTATTTTTACACAAACTTCTCTTTTCTACTCCTCTTCTTATTTAATCTTCTCACATCTCACACACACTCATATTCACCACACATTTCGGACTTCCTTTTTATATCTTCATGCCTCTATGAAGAGATACATCCTTTCATAATGACCTTTCAAATAGTCATGACTCCTCTTTAATAACAATTGCTGCCTTTTCACACATATCCACAATAATATATATTGTTATCCTCCACACACTTCTCTCTTGACTAATAGATCTTCCTTTCTATTCCACACATCTCTCCCTTATTTTCCATAAACTCTATTTATATCTTTACATCTCAACGAAGAGTTGCATCTCTTTGAAAAGAGATAACTTTTTAAAAAGACATGTCTTTTTGTTAAGACTAATTTTTGCCTTTGAACACTTTCTTTATTCTATATCTGCATTAACTCCTCTTCTAATATGCAGATCTGTAGGTGTTAGATATATCCTTCTTTTTTTCACTCAACTTCTACACAGTTTCATTCCTTTATTATACTCTCTCATGGGAAGTGATTCAAATTAGAGACACATCCTTTCATAATGAATAAACACTTCCTTTGCAAATCACACCTTTTCTTAAAACCAAATTGCACCTCCTTATTATCATTTGATTAAGACTTTTTGTCTTATATATATGGAGAACTGCCTTAATTTCTATTAATATTATAATTGTTGTTATGATGTTAATCACAATAATCACTGCAATAAACAGTAATAGCTGCATAAACATAACAAATTCACTTCACCTTTTGTAAATGAGTCGCCACCTTTCTAAACTTCAGACACTGCACCTTATCTTGGATCGCTGCTCTTGTTTAAAATTAAATGTAATCACTGCACTATACTTTTAATCACCACCCTTAACAATTGTTTCTTTCATGAACTTCTAGCGCTTCGTATAGAAACATATATATGATTGCTACCTTTTTGAATTATTCCATAAACTGTAAACATGTCTTGCATATATTAATTTGTAAGGGTGTCGGCCTTGGTATGAAGTCGGCTGTCTTATATATAAAATATTTTCCTTTTTAAGTGCCAATAATCAATGCTGTTCGGCCTTTACTAAACTCATTATTATTATTCCTTGTCTTCAATCAATAACCTTGTCTATTTTAATTTCTTCATACCATCCAATGTACAATGTCTTGAATATAAATTTTCTTTGACATAAATTGTGATGATTATCTTCTTTTGACATCAATGACAATATCTTGATCATTTGCTTTGACATCAATGACAACATTTCCAACAAGTCTAACAAACAAGATTTGTTGATGATGAGACATTTTTTGTAGGCTAAAATATGCCTCCAGTTGAGACACTTATTGGTCAAGCTTCTCTGCAACTTTTCTCCATCAATGACTGAATATCAATCTTGGCTTCAGCCATGAAGAATCCTTGATACAATGTCTCTTCTTGCTCTTGCTTGGTTTTCTTAGGTTCTTTCTTGTCTTCATGCTGCTTTGACATACCTAATTTTTCAGTCAATGTAAGCCTAATGCTTTCAAGCCTATCAATCCTTCCCACTGAAATGGAAATTTGGGCGAAATCATCTTCCAACCTCTTAAATCAAAGATCAAAGAGTTAATCGATCAAATCAAAGTTTTTAATTGCTGCCACAAAACCATGCCATGCATCCAAAAGTAACCGATGCCACAGGAATAATAGCTGTCCACGTAAGAAAGAAAATATTGATCCCATGGAGAAGTTGAATCCTTTGTCCCATGGCCCAAAAAATGAAGTCAGAGTCAGAGGTCAGACTGTCAGACCATCAAATAGCAACAAAAATTACAGCCAAAGAAAAGTGGAAAGAATCCATATTGTCAAAAGAAACCTCAAACAGAAAAAAGAAAAGCCTCACATTCACAGCCAAGAAACCATGCAGCCCAACAAAGAACTGTCAAAAGAAAGAAGGTACGCCATACAAATTAGCTGCCATGTGTTAGTGAAGACTGCAGAAAGCTCTCCACGTCGATTTGGATTGATTTAGCAATAAAGATGAAAAGGATTAAATCAACACTCACTTCCTCTAAGAGCAGAACAGGTATGACAGTTCTTGTATGAATTAGGAATTTAAAATATAACCTTAATACAATAGTATTGCCATAGGCAACAATAATTGTTAATCTAATTAATACCATATGTGACTTAACTTTGAATAGCTAAAATAGTCTTTTGTCTAATTCTTGTCTCCACCAAGTGCCAAGGTTAAAGATGTAGACCTCTTGAAGCTAAAATCACACTCTTCCTGTAGCTAGAATAATACGTCATCCCGTAGTTGAATAACATACAACCCACCTGTAGATATTTAAGAAACAAATCAATTAAAATCATTTTCATGATCAGAACAGGCCATAGACATTCTGCAGTACAACTACAAGACTAATGCCCCTTTGAGATATTGAAATTTGAAACATTTATATAGCATCTCCTGAGAAACAAGATGACAAAGCTATAAAGCAACAAAAGCACCAAAACAGAAACAAAACTAGAAAAAGAAACCTGAAATGTTTTTGGGGATGTGGGATTGTCTGTGAGCTCAGATGCTCCTACATCAGAAGTCCATTCCAATTTGTCACTAATGGTACGTAGAAACAACATAGCTTTCAACACTCCAGGGGATACTGGTCTGTCATATGTATCCGCAATTAAAAAAAAAATCTTTTATCATGTTTTCTTCTTTTTGTTTTACATGATCATATTTTTATCATCCTATTCCAATGAATACGAGAATATTCTAATTTTAAAAGAAACTAGGTATTGCAAAAATCATCTAGTTTTGATCTGAACAACCTATTTGAAAAATGTGGGAGCAATTAACTGTTTTTCTTGCTTATTCTATAACTGTCTTTACTATACATATTATTCTACAGATTACCTTCTTGTTATTGTAGAGTCATCATTTGCTATTTGGATAGCCATATCTTTTGAAAGATCCAATATTCTTCTTTTTCAGATAGCAGAGGAATACCCATAGAGTTGTATTGTATCTTATCAAGGAATAAATCTTACCAGGCATAAAACGTAAATCAAGGAAGTTTGTTTCTACAATTGAGGTTTTGCAAAATAACTATAGGAAAATGGATAATTATATATCAATTGTAAAATCTCATCCAATATTTTGTTTGTTGTGCGTCACCAGTTGTGGGATGAGACTTCTATTTCATTATCTGCTGGTTGTGACCTTTTTATGAGATATGTTACTCGGACATCTGCTTTGGAGTATGAAGATTTTCATACTGCCAAGTCTCGCCTTATAGAACGTGGAGAAAGGTTTGGAGAAATATCCCTCAAGGTGCAAATCTGTACTTCGCTTTTTGTTTCTAAAAGTATATCTATACATGCATATTTTGATTAAGGTTTCATGTTAGCATTTAGAGGAGCAGAGGTAGGTTTTGATTATATCACACCTCACTATTAGAAAGTCATATCTCTGAAAGAAAGAGTAATGCTTCTTACAGTATTATTGCAGCAAATTGAATACTTAGCAGTAGCATAATTTGCAGGCTCGCAAAACCATTGCAATGCTTGGTCAGGATTTTATAGTTGATGGTAGCAGAATTTTGGTCCATGGTTTCTCCAGAGTTGTCTTGGCACTGTTGAAGATGGCAGCATCTAATGGGAAGCACTTTAGTGTTTTTTGCACAGGTTAGTTTTGGTGTATGGTTTGTTTAAGAAGTTTATTCATTTTTCATGTGGAAAGAAAACATTCAGACCTTTTAGGTTTGATCTGTTATTTTGTAAGCAGAAGGGAGGCCAGATAACACAGGTATAGAGATGACAAAGGAACTTGTTGCTGTGGGTGTTCCTGTTAAACTTATCATTGATTCAGCTGTGGCATATACCATGGAGAAAGTGGATTTGGTACTCTTTGGAGCAGATGGTGTGGTTGAGAGTGGAGGTATCATAAACATGATGGGAACATATCAAACTGCATTGGTAGCTCATAGCATGAACAAACCTGTCTATGTAGCAGCTGAAAGTTACAAGGTATGATCTAGTCAGCCTTTACTTTCATTTTTATTATGGCTAATAAGAGAATTATATATTTTGGGAAAATTTCTGGAATGATGATTCTGAATATTTATGGCACCTGTTTTGTTCTAGAAGTCAAATAATCATTGGAATCTCAGATTGTTGATTTTGCAATGACTGGACAAAATAAGTTGTAAACATTTTATGAAATGAAACTTTTCGATATTATTTTGTTTTCTTATGATCTTGTGCCAAGAGGCATAACCTACAGTGGCAGCAAGGGGGTTGTAATGGCATGGATATGTTCACAAAACCCCCTTGCTGCTGACATACAAAAAAAATGTAAATATACCCTTGATTGGCTACAAAAATATTAATTTTTTTGTATATGTAATAAATAAATTACCCTTTAAAATTTCAAAACAATTACACTTTATAAAAGAACAGAAAAGCAGAGGACCTTATACGCTATCAAAATTCTACTTGTATTTTCCTACACCTGCATTATAATTCTATTGGACCTTTGAGGGCATCAATTTAGTTCTGTTGTAAATTCAAAAGCTTCTTTGTAGAGCATAATGTTTATTAGGGGTCCACACTTATTTGTAAGTGGTACTAATAACATCAAATATGGCTCTATTATAATATAAGGTTTAATCTTATATAATATAGCATGTAAAGGCCATAAATAAATTTGCATTTGATATTTAATTAATAGATTAATAAGAAGACATTATTTTATTAATTAAATATCATATACCTTAATGAAAAAGTATTACCACTCAGTTGTGATAGATGGTTGGATCCGGCCCTATATTTGATGGATTCTTGTGTGTGGGAGAATATATTATTTGTAACATATGTGTATGAGAATTTGGGATTACCGCAACAGATACTGAGGCATTGGAAGAAGGGGAAGAGAGATTGTGGAAAGCTGGGTTCTTGAGTTTGATTGACAGAAAATGTATGTTTTTTTAATAAAGAATAATGCTTTTATGGGGTTTTTAACTGTAAGGTGCTCCACACATTTTTCTTCATCTCCATAATTCTTTCCATATTATTTATTTCAATATGGTTAATGTTCATGGTTTAACTCATGATCTTGGATTTTAACATGGTATCAAAGCCTCTTTTAGGCTGTGCTAATTGCATTTGCAGGGAAAAAAAACAGAGATTGCAGGAAAGCATAGTTGTAGGTATGTTCATAACTGTTTACGAGTACCATGAAAATTCTTATGTTGCATCAAATCCATTTTGGCATCCAGACAAAGGAAGCAACCAGCAATCCAAACCTGTGACAACAATTATTACATCTCTTTCCTGTCTTGAATTATGTGGCCTTACTATGAGATTGTTGAAGTTTCTATATATACTTTTAGTTATTTTAATTAGTTGCATAAAGGCTTTAATTTATTGGGCCTACTTAGTTTGAAATGACCTCTGTATTGCTTTTTGATTGGGTCAATATTAATCAAGCAAAAGGATTTTACAGTTTGCCATTTGTATTGGGTGTGTGCCCCAAAATTGAAATTGTAGTTTTTGTTTTCTTGGCCAAAGTACTCTTAAGACAATTTAATATATTTTGCTGGTGGCCTCTTTCTTATAAATGCAGTTGAGTGTTCAAATTCAACTGTGCCCTGCTTTAAGTCTCCGTGGACTATACAAATTGATGGCCTCTATATGATCTACTCGTCAGGAGTCCTTTCAGGGATTCTCAAACAGTCCTTGTAATGTTTTCTAAAGGGCATTTTGTCAAACATTTTTGCTTGCGTCCATAAGTTTGATGGATATTTGCATAGTCCAATCAAATCTTTAACTCAATTTAAAAAAGAAAAGAAAACTCTTGTGGTATAATTGGGTTTAATGTCTGGAAAAGTGCTGTAGTGATCCTCCACTTTGTTGACACCTGTCACATGATTTGGCTACCTCAAGTTTATCAAAAGTATTTTTTCTTGTTGCACAATTGAGGATTGTTGTGCAATCACAATGGTTGCACAGCAACTACGAGCTATAATAAAAGGGCAATTATTATAGAAAAAGAAGGGAATTTTTATATAGTAATATTTTTCTATGATACTGGATCTGGCAGGGGATTGGTCGGATCTAGGTCCGGTTCGAACTGGATCCAGTTACTGGTCTGGTCCGGTCTGCTTGCAGGTCTTGGTAGTGTGCACTATTTAGCTGAACTCAGACGAATTCAAGCAGAACCTGACTGCGCAGTGGCACAGTTTTCAATTTTTTTTTTGCCTTTTTTTTAACATTTTTTGAGTCTTACTTGACTGGGCACCCTCCTCAACCCTAAAAGTGACTTGTAAAATACTTAAAACACCAAAACAAGTCCATTTCATTTCATTTCTTTTGTAAACAACAAATACCATTCCAAGAGGGTTAACATTCATTTTTGCTTGTTGGATCGACAAAATGAGTTGAAGATTGATCTTTGAAGGTTCTACAACGATTGCATTGTCATTCCTATGCATTTACAAGTGTTCATTGGCTGCCAAGAAGATCATAGAAGGATATTTTTGCAAAGAGGTAAGTTTTTTAAAATTTTTTTTCTCCTTTATTGTTTTACAAACATGAAACAAATTCCATGTTGTGTTTATCTATATTTTTCCATTCTTCTACGAATTTATTAAAGATTCAAAAGAGCTAGGTTTTATATATCTATTTTTAGTGTTCAATTTTTTGTTTTTGTTTTTGTTTTGAATGCGTTGTTTACAAAATTTCTTGCCATAGGAATCACAATAGCAGCTAGTTCTAGCTCCATGGCTCAACATAAATTCAAAACAGATCCGAATTCTCCTCTACGGAAATATGTTCAAATGTTACATCAGGTTCTAGGTGGTGGGGGTTACATTTTGATTTGCAATGGGTGTGATGTTAGATATTCTAGTTCATATAGTTGGGTGGAAGCCCATTTGTGTGGAATACCTATGCAAGGCATCAAACCTTGCCTTGGAAAGAATAGTGTAGCTATATCATCAGAGATAGTGATAGGATATATTATGGAGCAAGAACAAGCAGATGAACGGGCTGATCGTAAATCAAGTCACCCCTTACTAAAAATGAGATCAAAGGGAATGTAACTCCGAATGCCCCCATCTAATCCTAGTGTTGTGGTAGACAACCATCCATTTTTGGTCACTTCTCATCTACAAACTCAAAGTGAACAACCCACTGCAAACAAAAGACCAAAGGGACCTTTGGAAACTGCATTTCAAAATGAGAGTCAAGACATTGCCAACCAACATGTATTATGCAAATGGGTTGGCTTTCAATGTTATTCACTCTACATATTGGAAAGAGATGTTGAAAAAGTTAATGAAGCTCCAAAAGGGTACAAGGGCCCGGGTTATGAGAAGCTGCATGGCACCTTATTGGAAAAAGAGGTCAAGATTTTTGAAGATTCATTACAACCCATAAAGGATTCATTGGTTGAGACAAGTGTGTCCATTGTTTTAGATGGGTGGAAAGATGCAAAAAACCGTTTTTTGATCAATGTCATAGTGGTGTCCCCTAAAGGGGCAATGTTTTTGAGAGTTGTGGATTGTGAGGGGCAGGTGAAGGATGGCCAATTTATTGCTGATACTCTCATCGCAGCCATTGAAGAAGTGGGACCTCGTAATGTTGTTCAAGTCATAACGGACAACACAAAATTGTAGAGCTGCCGTGTTGTTGGTCGAGGAATGATATTCACGTTTGGACACCTTGTGCTTCCACTCTCAATCTTATGCTACAAAAGATTGGGAATAAAATTGATTGGATCAAAGAGTTGTATGCAGAGGTTGAGGATTTCCAAATGTTCACCAACCACCACATGTCTCAAGGCATTTTTAGATCATTTTCAAAATTGGAGCTATTGAAGGTAAGTGAAGTATAAAATTTTACATTCACAGTTTGGTTGTGTATTCTAATTTTCTTTAAAGTTTGTTTTAGAATTTTAATTATTTTATTTTTTAATTTTTAATAGGTTGTAGAGACCTATTTCGCCTCTTAACACAATCATCATGAGATGACTTGTCAAAGTTAGAGAGGCACTTTCTAGCATGTATTAAAATAATATTATTTAATTATTTATTAATGCTCAATGTCTAAGTTACTGGTTCGGTTTTGGGTTCAGGTTCAGGTTCGAGAACCCGGTTCGCCGGTTCGGGAAATTTTTTTTTGGGGTTGGGTTCGTTTTGGGTTCGGTAATACAAAAACATATAAAAATAAGAAATATATACATATTTGCAGCAGTAATTAAGTTCAGAATACACCACCATATTAATAGTCAAATAACATAGCAAAAATACACCACCACTTTATATTAGTAGTTCACTTGCATTTGTTATCAAGAAGCATAGTGTTTAACAGTTTAGATAGAGACAAAATTTGTTGGACATTTTTTAAGGACTTTTTGGAAGAAAGAAAACATTAAGTTATAATTCAGCTCAACCTACCATCCACAAATTGATAGTCAAACATAAGTTATGAATAGAAGCATTGGAAACCTATTGACATGTCTTGTAGAAGACAAACCAAGCAACTGGGATTTAGTCCTATGCAAGCTAAATTTGCCTAAAACAATTCAATTAATAAGAGCATTGAAATGAGACCCTTCCAAATTGTGTCTGGGCATATTCCAAGGGGAGTGACTGAGTTGTGAGACATGGTTGATGTGAACATGTGTAGTGCAGAAGAGTTTGTAGGATACATTAAAGAAGTATATGAACAACTCAAGTAAAGTACCACCAAATTCAAGCAATATGCTGATTTGAAGATAAGGGAAGTAAAATTTTAGGTGGGTGACTTGGTTCTACTTCTCATGTATTGGAGGAAGGAGAGATTTCGAGGACCTACAATTAACTAAAATGGAAGAAGATTAGATTATATAAGATGTTGAAACAATTTTCATTAAATGCATATGAGATGAGTTACTATCTTTAATGACTAGTGTGGTAAACTTGTTCCCTTTCTATGAGAGTCAACCAAATGAAGTTGATGTTGGTTCATATGTGAAAAACATAAGATGGCCTCGATTATCAACTCCAAAGTCATTAGAGGACAAAAGATAAAGATTACCAAAAGTAACTAGAATATCTAGTCAAGTGGAAGGGCAAAGCAACTAAAGATACTACATGGATGAATCCATTAAAGATTAGTTGTTAGTTGAACTCATTCCAAATTCATGAGCTAGAACTCGTCTTTTTCTATCGAGGGTGTTCAATATAGAAGCATCCTTGGTTCTTTAGTGATCTGCATCACCAAAAAAGAGTCAAAAAAATATTAAAAAAATGCAAAATCGCGTGAAAAAGTGTGCCTGGGTGTGAAATTCTGCCTGGGTTCGAACCGGGTTCGAAAATTTCGAACCCTATCCGGACCCACAGTCAGGGGTCCGAACCCTGGCCGAACCCACAGAGGGATTTTCAAACCCTCAGCGAATTTGGGCGGACCGGAGCCGAATCGAACCTGAACTGGACCCAGGACCTGTAGGGGCGAACCCGGTAACTGAGCTCAATGTTTGTAATATTGTATTTTATTGTAGATAAGATCGTTGATTGATCTCTTGCAGTTTCTTTTTAGAAACTTGCCATTTCTATATTCTTTGTAATCTATAAGAGACTTGATCTCTTTTGTAAATAATACATTCAAATTTTTACCAATTACTCTTCGTAATATGGTATCAAAGCTCAGGCAAATAAATTTTTTCAAAAAAATAATGATTTCTTTTTGAAATTATTTTGTTTAAAATTTTTTTAAATAATTTTTGATTTTCTAAAAAATTTGTGAAAAAATCGAGCTGGTATTTGGGTGCCAAAATTTTTCTTTTGAGAAAAAATTTTTGTGGAGGGTTTTTTCGTCTGCAATTTTCGTGAGTTTTCAGCTATAATTCGAAATTTTTTTGTGGCTGTGATTTAGAGTTGTGATTTTGGCGTATGGAATATTCGTCTGCAAATCGTGTGTACTTGAGGACGCGTTTTTTTCTTTCTCTTGGGCGCGGATTAGTTTCTTGGCCGCGCATGTCTATGTTGGACGTGATTTTTTGAAGGAATTTGTATGCGTTTTTCTCAGCCACACGATCTGCTAAGTCCGTGTGACTTTTGTTGAGCACGCCAATCTCCTGCCTGAGTTTTTCTTCTACGGATTTGTCCCTCCAAGAAACATGTTTTTCTTCCTAGCGTATTTGTTTTCTGAAGGTCACGATTTTCGGTCTTTTAAAGCTCGCGTTTTCTTTCAAACTCGCTGCGTGATTTGACGCATGTGGGCCGCAATCTTCATTTTGTCTGGTGCACGATTTGAAGCTGGATGCGTTTCTGGTGGCTACATTTTTTTCAAACATTTTTTCTGCAATTTTCTAGTGCTTTAATGGCGGCCTAGGGTTTTAGAAAGCTCGTCCTAGGGTTTTAGAAAGCTCGTCTAGGGTTTTGACCCTCTGTTTCGAGGCGGAAATTTTTTTCGATTGCAGATTCCTTGTGGGTTTTTCGAGATCTCAATTGGGTTGGTCTCCAATTTTTCTGGGTGCATCGTTTTTCATGCCTCGAATTTTGTGCCAGTGGATTTGCGTTGTTTTCCATGCCTAAACTTGTCTCCTTTTGAAACTTGTGCCTCGAGTTTTGTGCATCAACCTCTTCACAGTTCCTCATTTTTTGTGCCTCGAAAAGCGTGAAGATGGCCAGTTTAAATAACATTATGTTGGAGGGCAGTCAAAGATTCAACTACAAGAATTATAACACCTGGAAGCAGCGGATGATGACCATCTTTGAATACTGCTGCCTTGATCAGATGATCCTCGACAATGTTACTCATCCCACAACGACGGGTAAGGATCAGGAGAAGTTTGATGAGCATAATCGTGAGGTGGTCATGTTCATTAAGCTTTCAATCACAGATGATCAACTCCCTCAGATTCCGCCTGAAAAATTAGCAAAGGAGATTTGGGATCATTTGAAGGGTTTGCATGAGACTTCCGACAAAAGCCGTGCATTTTTCTTGAAGAATATGCTGTTTTCTATCATGATGGATGAGAAGACAACTTTGCAAGTGCACCTGAACAAAATCCAGGAGATCAAAGATCAATTGGAGGCGATTGGTCGGAAAATGGAGGAGGAAGACATGGTCGTAATCACTTTGAAGAGCTTACCTAAGTCCTATGAACATTTCATAGACTCAAAACATTACATCTGCTAATGTTGACCTCAAGTTGCCAGAATTTTGCACTATCCTCTTGCAGCAAGATCGTTGGAAACAACAATTCGGTAGTAGTGCATCATCCTCCATGGAGCAAGCCTTTGTAGCTAAAACCCAACCCAAGCACAAAGGGAAAGGTCAGCGTTTGCAGCAGAAAGGCTCTACTCAAATCCCAACCAACCCTAAGAAGAAAAATATTTAGTGCAACTTTTGCCACAAATATGGCCACATAAAGAAGGATTGCCGTGCACGTTTGGCTTCTGAACAAAAGAAGCAGGGAGGGTCTCAGCGGAAAGCAAATGTCGCCGAGCACTTCGAGCAGAAGGAATCTGCCTTTTATGCACTCATGGCAAAAAGGCTTGCAGACCATGTCAAACCCTCTGCTTGGTACATTGATTCTGGTGCCTCGCGTCATTTCACTCATCAGCGTGACTGGCTCACAGACTTTTCCCCTTGCACTGACTCAGTGATTTTTGGAGGAGGCGAAGAATACACAGTTGTCGGTATAGGCACTGTTCAGGTTCAGTTTGGAGGGAGGAATGTCGTATTCCTCAACGTATATTATGTCCCTGATATGGAGCTCAACCTTCTCTCAGTCAGTTAGATAATGCGGCATTCTCCTCAGATGGATGTGGTGTTCAGCTCGCACAAATGTTATATTGTAGATCGGGAGACTCGCAAAACGGTGGCCGTTGGTATTGAGGATCATGGCCTCTATAGGCTTGTGGACACAGGTGATTCTCCGGAGTTAGCCATGGCAGCCAAGAATTCTGTTGTCACCAGTCTTTGGCATCAGTGTTATGGGCACATAAATGTGCATTATCTCTCTCAGCTTGCTCGGGAGGGACTTGTAGTTGGTTTACCTGACATTCAGACTCAACATCAGGGTGTTTGTGGTGCTTGTCAAGCTGGGAAGCAGCATCGGACACCGTTCACAGATGGCAACTCTTGGCGAGCTTCTAAGGTACTTCAATTAGTTCATGTTGATATTTGTGGGCCTATGTCTACTCCCTCTGTAACTGGTTGCAAGTACTTTCTACTTTTTGTTGATGATTTTAGTAGGAAAATGTGGGTGTACTTTCTTAAGCAGAGATCAAAAGTCTTTAATGTATTTTAGAAGTTTAAGGCCTTGGTAGAAAAAGAGTCCAGTTCTTGCATAATAACTCTTAGGTCAAATAATGGGGGGGAATTCTGTTCTAGTGCATTCTCCAATTTCTGTGATACATATGGGATTAAACGACAGTTAACCACACGCTACACTCAGCAAAACGGTGTTGTAGAGTGGCACAATTGTACGATTGTTGAGATGGCTCGCTCCATGTTGCAACACATGAGTGTTCCTACCAAGTTTTGGGCAGAAGAAGTCAATATTGCGGTCTATCTCCTCAATCTGTCACCCACTCATGTTGTTAAGGGGAAGACTCTTGAGGAAGCGTGGACTGGTCGCAAACCCAGAATCAGTCATTTGAAAGTCTTTGGCTCTCTAGCATATGTTTGGATTTCGGATGCCAAGTGCTCTAAGTTGGATTCCAAGAGCCAGAAACTGATGTTCATAGGGTATAGTGACAACCATAAGGCTTACCGACTGATTGATGTAGACATTGATCATCTTATCTTCAGTCGGGATGTTGTCTTTGATGAAGAATGAGGACCATTTCATCTTTCCTCACCTGTTTAGCATTCAGAGGATCAACCCTTGAAGGCTTTTGATTTGGGTGTCCGACTTCCGTTAGGTTCACCTGATGGGAGGGAAGACAAAGAGTCAGTCTTTGATGATGCTCAACTTGATTTTCCTCTGGATGATAGTGAAAATCCACCTACTGAACCTGTTCCAGATCCACAACTAGTTCCAACTCCTCCTGTTACATGGATGTTGGCAGTTCTACTCTCCGACCGAAATGGTGGCTTAAGACTATCAGTGATCTTTGTTAGGATGAGCTCATTGAGGTTAGATCATCTAAAAATAAGAGCAAACAACAACCTACAGTCAATTTTGCTCTTATGGCCAACATTCACAGTGTCTATGAGCCTCAGACATAGTTAGAGGCTAAAGGAATTCCTGAGTGGGAAAAGGCGATGGAATCTAAATATCAGAGTTTTCAAAAGAATCACACTTGGGTCCTTTCTAATCTTCCTCCAGGGAAGAAGCCCATTAGCTACAAATGGGTGTACAAGGTGAAATACAAAGTTGACGGAACCCTTGAGAAGTACAAAGCTCGTCTGGTTGCATGGGGGTTTTTCACAGAAAGAAGGCATTGAGTATGAGGAGACCTTTGCTCCTACAGCCAAAATGAGTACCATACGACTTGTCCTTGCCTTAGCAGCCTAGTTTGGTTGGAAAGTCCATCAGATGGACGTCAAGAGTGCTTTCCTCAACGGTGAGTTGAAGGAAGAGGTCTACATGACGCAGCCTCCAGGTTTCAAAGTTGTTGGTCAAGAACATAAGGTGTGCAGATTGGTCAAAGCACTCTATGGCCTGAAGCAGGCTCCTCGGGCTTGGTACATCAAGATTGATAAGTACCTCACAGAACATGGCTTTCAGAGGAGTCCATCTGACTCTAACTTGTATGTCAAACAAACTGGTGGTGATATACTTCTTGTTGTTGTCCATGTGGATGACTTGATCATTACTGGCAGCTCCGCACATTTGATCGATGAGATCAAACAAGATTTGTGCAACACATTTGACATGACAGATTTGAGACTTTTGCATTACTGTTTAGGTGTTGAGGTTTGGCAGACCGAGAGCAACATCTTCATCTCCCAGTCCAAGTATGCTCAAAGTCTTTTGGATAAGTTTCGAATGCAAGATTGCAAACCTGCCTCCACACCCATGGAAAAAGGGCTTAAGTTGTCAGCTAAGTTAGACTCACCTGTGGTAGATGAATCATTGTTCAGGCAACTAGTGGGCAACCTCATCTATCTCACTGCCACTAGACCTGACCTCAATTTTGCAGTGAGCTACCTATCACGCTTCATGACAACCCCCAAGGTTGATCATTGGGTAGCAGCGAAGCGTGTGCTGTGTTATGTGAAGGGCACTTCTGACTATGGACTCTTGTACACTCAGAGTCACAATCCTAGACTCAGTGGTTTCACAGACTCAGATTGGGTAGGTTCAGTTGATGACAGGAAACCAACGTCTAGGTATGTGTTCAGTTTGGGATCCGGGGTAGTCACATGGACTAGTAAGAAGCAGTAGGCAGTGGCTCTCTCCTTGATAGAAGCAGAGTATCGGGGAGCAGTAAAAGCAACATGTGAGGCAATTTGGCTTTGCCGGATGCTTGCGGATATGCAAAATATCTCAAGCAGGTCTGACTCCCTTGTTCTGTGATAATCAGGGGGTTCTCAAACTTGCCAAGAATCCGGTCTTCCATGAAAGAACCAAGCATGTGGAAACTCATTGTCATTTCATTCAAAAGCTTGTTGAAGACGGATCGGTTCAGTTGCTGTATGTTCCGAGAGAGGAGCAGACAACAGACATTCTCACCAAGTCGCTCAGTCCAGATAAGTTTGTAAAATTTAGAGGGCATCTTGGTGTAGTTGACAGATTGAGCATTAAGGGAGGGTATTAAAATAATATTATTTAATTATTTATTAATGCTCAATGTTTGTAATATTGTATGTTATTGTAGATAAGATCATTGATCGATCTCTTGCAGTTTCTTTTTAGAAACTTGCCATTTCTATATTCTTTGTAATCTATAAGAGACTCGATCTCTTTTGTAAATAATACATTCAAATTTTTACCAATTACTCTTCGTAATAGCATGGTGATTAGCCATAATTGGTCTATATGGCAACAAAGCAACTTTGACATGGCAACAAAAATTAAGCAAATGATATTAGATGACTCATGAGGGATTGTGTGGAGTATCTCCTTAGTTTCACCGAGCCCATTTTGAGCATGATTCGCTATACTGACATGGACAAGCCTTGCATTGGAGAGATATGTGATGGCATCGACTCAATGATTGAGAAGATGAAGAGCATCATAAATGCAAAAGAGTAAGACCCTGAAGAGACATTCTTCAAACAAGTGCATGCAATTGTTGAAGAAAGATGGAACAAAATGACCACCCCATTACATCTTTTTGCCTTTGCATTGACTCCAAAATACTACAGTACTGAGATTCTTTCTATGCTAGGAAGGCTTCCCCCATATAAAGATTTTGAAGTGGCTGAGGGGTACAAGGCAACATTCCGTACTCTTCTTTGAAACAAAATTGTGAGATATAGTCATGAGTGAGTTCATTGATTTTGTGCACTCAAATGGTTGAAGTATTGAGGCTCTTTGTGATAGGTTTAAGAAAGATGCTCATAGTTGGTGGTACTTCCATGGCCAATTCTTCCAACACTGCAACCCCTCGCAATCAAAGTTTTATCACAAGTAAGTTTAATAAATTTTTATTTTTTAGAATTTAGTCCTTAAAGTTTCAACTTTCAACTTTCATTTTCATTTATATATATTTTTTTTAATTTTGATTTTATAACTTTAACTGTTTACTTTGTCTTCATAGGTTGCTAGTTTATTTGCATCTGAGAGGACTTGGAGCACTTATTTTTTTATCCATTTAGTAAAGCACAATAGATTGCACTCAAAAGGAGTGGAGAGCAAGTGGCACTGGCAGTGCATTGGCATAGCTTGTGGTTCATCTAGTGTTCCTACATCATCTAATGTCAATGATGATGATGATATTTTGATGATTTAGAAAATCCATTTGATGATTAAAAGTGTTGAATTTGATATTATTATTTTAATATTGAACTTGAAGCTTGAACAATGAATATTTATCATGCATGTTTTAAATGGCGTTCAAGTTTATGGTGGTTTTGTTGTTTATAACTATATATGATGCCATCCCTCTTCACCTTTGGAATGACTCTCTCCTGGAGGAGGTTGGGGATGCCCTAGGTGATTTCTTACTTGTGGACAATGAATCTTCTGATTTTTATCACTCTACCTTTGCCCGAATACTTGTTGAAATTGATGTCTCAAAAGGACTGCCTGCTGAGGTTCTCTTAAAATGTTCTAAGGGGTCTTGGACCCAATCGTTGGATTATGAGGGGGTCCCTTTCCGCTGTAGAAGATGCTTCAAAACTGGACATGCTGCTGCACAATGCGGATTCGAGAAGAAGACAAAGACTACTACTTGGTGGAATGGTGCTTCTCAACAACATTACACGGTTGAGAAGAAATCTGATCAGCTAAGGAGCTTCTCTGAGGTGGTTTCTGATTCACAAGTTGCTGGGGCTTCTGATTCACAGGTTTTGCTGGGGTTTCTCCTTCCTCCGCTGGGGGAGCTACCATGCTATCTTTACAATGCAGTCATGAGGACAACCCCAAGTGTTTGACTGATGGCTTTCATCACCATGAAAATATTAAGAAGGTCTGGCATAGTTTGGCTGCGCAGGTGGAAGAAGGATGGATTACAGTCAAGGGTAAAAAAGATAAATCTTCACGGCCTTCTTTCGACATGACTCTTCGCTCCCACAAGAAAAGTGCTAATTGTAAATCTTGATGAGTTTTGTTTGGGCGCTGGCTTTTTGTTGGCTGCTGGCTGTCCTTTCTGTAGCCTGGCTTTTCTTGTTGTAAAGGATTATGGATCCCTTCAAAATCCGCTTATCCCCTAATATCAAAAACTATATATGATGCCATGTGATATTCTAATCTTAATTCATGCTTCTAGGTTGCATATATATATATGTGTGTGTGTGTGTGTGTGTGTGTGTGTGATTTTTACATGTTTTTTGTATTGACGAACCCAAAACAATAATCTTTGTTTTTTCTCTGTCTAGGGAATGGTTAAAATATAGGAGATGAAAATCTGATTTTCATCATTCTTGAGGAAGTCATTGATTTCAAGCTCTTGCTCTTTTGATAGTTTTTGAAGAAAATGAACCTCATCATCAACAGTCTGATATGCTCAAAGCTGATTTGGACTATTTAAAATAGTGAAACAATCTTACAACTCATGAATTATTATCAATTCATAAATTTTAATAAATCATCAGATTTACTATTAAAAACAACTAAGAACAATATAAAGGAAAAATCACATAAACTAACGAAATGATATAAATTAGTAAAAGAACATTCAAAAAGTGTTTTGAACTGTAAAAATGAAGTAACTAATTTACCATCAAGCAATTAAAATAATACTAACTAAAAAATGTAAAAATCTATTACAATAATACTAATTACAAATGAAAAATTCTATTACAATAATACTAACTACACCACAAAATGCGAGCATTGCCATTATGCACTATTTAAAATAGTGAAACAATCGTACAACTCATCTATTATTATCAATTCATAAATTTTAATAAATCATCAAATTTACTATTAAAAACAATTAAGAACAATATAGAAGCAAAAATCATATCAACTAACTTAGAGATATCCATTAAGTTTATTTGAAATGTTTGAAAACATTGTTAAGAAGTTATACATTGAAGCATTTGAATGTATGAAACCTAAAGCTTAGCAATTGAATCTAATAAAGCTTTGCTTTCAGATGAATAATCAAACTTTTTTGCTTTTATGACAGTGCACTTAATCCTTTGTTCATCATTATAAGTCTCTCTTTTCACTTGAAATTTAAATATGTATTTGTTGAAAAGGACCTTTTGTATAATGTGTCCAAACTTAATATCATCTTGTTCTTCATGCTTCAAAATGTTCAATTCTTTTGTTGTAACACCCATAATTTCTTCCGCCGCTTCTTCATAAGCAGTAATCCAAGTGAAAGCAGTATGGTCTTGGACTTTGCATTGAATTATATATCTATAATCACATTCAGGGAAACTTTTATCACATCTTCCACAATACCAATTGCCATTTCCATTAGTGTTCACCTTCTTTTTGCATTGCCTAGCTCCAATTTTCAAGGGGCAAGTTGTATAACAAAAATTGTCTACCTTTATGAAAGTTAAGGTAGCTTTTATCACAATCGAACAAGGTTTATCAGATTTACCAAGTTCCTCATCCTCAATTTGTGTGATACTTTTTAACATTTTATCTTCTATTACAGATGAGATTTCCTTTGTAATAGAATGGGAATTGAGATTCTTCCCTTTTGTATCAAAACAAAATCTCAATCGTTGTGACTCTGGAAGATCTGGATTTATAAGAAGTTGGGTTGTAGCAATTGTTCCCACAAATTTTCCACCAAAATCACTAGTTCGTCTAGCCTTTATAGCAAGAATGGGGAAAGTTCCTAAATCACACATTTCTTGGAGTTGTTGGCCTTCCTTATTGTAGAAACCACCCCACATTGTTAATTCCACAATACAATCTGACATGTCTTTCAGTTGAAGGGTTCTCTTTTGAGTTTGTGTGGCATTCTTTCTGAATATTGTGTTTGGTGTATCGATTGATGAAACAACACCAATGATATCAACCATCGAATTGCTTTCCATGTTCTCAATTTCACTTATTGGTGTAAAATGGAATTGTTGTTTTGGTATAAAGCTATCCTCCTCCAAACACAACAATTGAATACATATTTTTTTTTTTAGCTGAATCCACGAATCTGAACCAGGACCTGTACCAAAACCGGCAACATAGATTTCAAAGGCTCCATTGCACTTTTCCTTCCTTGCTTAGACACAATGAGCTTGAAATTCTTTTTGTTGCACTAGGAGGCAAATGGCCATTGGATAAACAACGTTTAAACCTAAAATTGTTTTTCTCATAATCTAATATATGTCTCTAACCTAAGTCACATAGTTCGCCGCATTTCAACCATGGAGTTCGAAATCCAACGAACTTCAAATAATTATTGGAAATTTGTTGAAATTCGCTTCATATTCGTATGGAGAAAATGGCATATACCCTTTTTAACAAAATATATTTTAGATTTTTTTAAATTTTTTTTTGGCTTTTTTAGGGTTTGTGAGAATTTCTCCACCATTTTTAGGGTCCGACGCTGCCGGCTCTAGGCGGATGAGGAGATCGAGAATCATTATTCGGATATACAAGTGATCGTTTACTCTCTGCCTCCTTCACCTCTTCGTCATTAGATTCTTTGCAGGCAAACCATGGGTATGCTTCTTCCCGCCGTTGCTACGAATAGGCACCGTAGGACCGATACACCAAAATGATTATTACTTTCTCCCGTATCTGCAACGCCAAGTTCTTTCGAATTGCTTAATAGGTATAGAAGCGGATATTAAAGTTCCCACCCAACGTGGCAATTTCTTCGATCATTCGGATCTATCCTTCACTTAGTCCTAGTATTAAACTTTAATATTTTAATGTTTAATACAATTATATTTAAAGTTCAATATTTCTAATTATTAATATAATATTATATTTAATATTATATGTTAAGTTCAATCTTTTCAATCTTTTTCATTTATTAACATAATATTATATATGTTTAAAAATTAATATTATTTAATTTATAGTTATGAATTTAATTTGTATGTTGATTTTGCTTATTGTATACATAATACATGTTATGTATGTGATATTTTAAATTAATTATTAATTATACATTATAATTATTAATTATTAATTATACATTATAAATATGTATATATTTATAATTTTATATGTTTTTATATGGATTCGATAATTGTAATAAATGAATATTTAGAATATTAAATGTAAGGAGATAAGGTTTTTAGTTTTAGGAATTAGAATAAAGAATATATGTTTATGTTGTGTAAGATATAATTATTTAGGTAAAAAAAAAATTGGAGTCTATAGAATGATTTAGTATTTGTATAGTTTCTGAAAATATATATACGTTAAACTATTTTGATAATTTTATTGATATATTATTTATATTTAAAAAAATTAAATTATATAAGGCGAATTTAATCCGAAGTTTTTACTTTTCAAATTTTCTCCTTGTCGATCTTCATCTGAATTTCAATGTTGCTGAAGTTGAACTCGAATTCAAACCTTGTGACTTAGTCTCTAACTATATCTCCAACCTTAAGAGAAATTTTATTAGAAACCCCTTAGAAACATCCATCCACACATAGTGGAATGTAAGTTGTACTGATTTTGCTGGCAGTCTCCGCAAAACACAGAAGCTTCCAAAGACCATTCCCAATTGTCACTAGTCCCGATGGTCACCAATATTGCAAAAGCAAGGGAGGCTTACTGAAATAAAAACAATTTAAAAAGGTTCAATACAGGGATTGAAGGATGGAGATCAGGGTTTAATACATAGAAAATCATCCCTAAAATCCTATGGACCATGCTTGTTTATCATGTAAAGATTCAAACTCACCTATAAAGAAACAACGAGCTCAGGGATATATATAAATTTCATTCTCTAGATCCTGTTTCACTTTCTTAGAAATCCACTCATATAGTTAGAATAATTTGGGCCATAATGTTATGAATTTGCAAATAATTGCATGATCCAGTAGATAATCTTCACTCAGCCATCTCAGCAGCCATACAAATTTCAGGGAATGTGCTCAGATTTCTGGAATGTTGAAGAGGAACCCCTGCCTGAATTGCTACCAATATGTGCACTGCTGCCTGATCTAATCTTATTGCTCCCACCTGAAGCATGAGAATTTAGATGGTCTCTGAAGGCTCTAAATTAGAATTTTTTGTTGAAGATGTCTGAGCCTCAATGTCTCTCCAAGAGCCACCACTTGTTTGCAGTTGAACTTGTTATAAATATATCTGTTTTAGCAATTGAATATCCTTGTTTCCATGCACACAAGTAAAGATAATTTGCAAATACATAATGAAAGGATAGGATGCCCCCTATAGACTATTGAGTAGCTCATTGTGGGCTAACTTCTCCGACCATTACAACAATATTCTGGTTATATGCAATGCACTTTGACTTGGAAAGATTTGTGAAGATTATGGATTACTGCAGGATAACATATGCTTTTGCCTGCTTTTGCCTGTCATTTTTGGATGCAGGTTTTCCACCCTTTTTCTTGATCCAATAACAATATTTGTGCATTAAATTATGTCGCCAATGATAATGTTTCACTGATCTCATACTTGATGCAAGAACTAGATTAGTGTCTAGAGATGCAATTTGTGGATGTGTTACAGAGGTGATTTGTCAGATGTTGGTTGTCTTTGATGAAAATTTCAAAGTTTCTAATTCTTCATATTGTTGATGTGGTTGAACTGCAGTTTGCACGTCTTTATCCTCTTGATCAAACAGACATGTCCCCTGCTATGCGCTCAATTAACTTTGGAGATTCTGTTCCTCCATCAGTAGAAACAGATTCTTCTGCAAGAGATTACACTCCTCCACAATTTCTTACTCTCTTGTTCACAGACTTGGGTGTGTTAACACCATCTGCAGTCAGTGATGAACTTATTAAGCTCTACTTGTAGGCAGTTTCAACTGATGAAGCAGAGAGGATTCAACAATTACGAGGGTATTCAATTTTTTTGAATATGCCAGGAAATGTAGATGAAGAGGAGCTGAGTGATTTATATATCCCACATGGTTATTACTACAGGTATCTAGAGGCTTCAAGATGGCATGGTTGTCCCTTTTTTCTTCAATTTTAACAAGATTGAGTCTTGGGGGCAGAGGATTTAAGGCAGGAACAATTTGCATCTATGGTCATTTCACTGCTATTAAACGTAGGATTACCTCCAAGTTAAAGAGTGTTGCATTTGTCACTCAAGTTACAACCAATTATTTCAGGTAATTGGAAGCAGTCAATCCTGGGGTCTTCTTCAACCAGTGTCATCTCTAGTCAAAGTTTACTCTTACCATTAATCTCCATCACAAGGAATCCACAGGATTGCAGATGCAATTGCATATACTAACAAGTACACTGTGAGATTGTTGATCAGGAAAATTGTACTTGTGAAAATTGTCAGCTTCTTATTCATGACTGCTGTAAGGTTGGTACCATGTCACACGTTAACATAGGCTGATTTCTCGTTTACTTGTCACGGCTTTTTGTTTGGAATGATTGTAGTGAAATTATTTCTGTACACAAAAACTGAAGCGAAAACAGAATTTCAATTTATGTAATTATTATAAGGTATTTGAGTGATTCTTAAGGTTATATGAGGATGAAGTGTGGTGATTTGAGGTCTTCCAGTGATTATTCGTAGGTTTTCTGGTGGTTAAATGAGAGTGTATACAAAGATAGCGGGGAGTCGAAGATGCTTTTCTTGGTTAGGGACCTGCTCTGTGGTAGTTAACTGAGGCTTATCTCCATGGAATCGATACATCTCTGTACCACATGCTTGAATTCACTTTAATTGTAGCCGTGATTTTTCTTTTTAAAATTTTGTTAGGGCGTGGATGAGTAGTATTTTTGGGAAATATCCTTTTAGTGGTTCATGTTAGTTAAATGGGTATCACCCAATTTCATATTTTCAGTGGAAAAGAAATTTACTTACAGGGTGGAAATCTAAATCTTAGATGTGCTTAATTATCTTTTCATTGAACTCATGTTCAATGTTTAAAATGCTGGATGTAAATGTGAAGGTTTAACCTTATATCAAAAATACCACTTTTATTGTATATATATTTTTTCCAATTCTTGATATGATAGTGTTGTATGTAGTTCAACAAAGTTGGAGTTAAGACCTGACCAATCTAAATAATTGGTAACATTAATAACCAGAGACGTATCAATGTGCCTTGATATTAAATATACTCACAAATAGAATTACACTCAAAAGGTAGGGTTACCCTATAATTTTTTAAGAGGAATCATTCTAAACCATTAGTACATGTTCGTAATAGGTTAATAATGTATTATTTCAATTCAATTAGTTTTTTTGTTTTTGTTTTTTTTGCTTAGTCCATTTTTAAAATGTACTCACAATATTTTTACAAATTTTAATCATTTCAAAAATGTCTTGCAAGATTCTATTGGTTTTGTCACATTGATTTGACTAGTTTGTGTATTATTATTATTAAAACAATTAATACTTTATTTTTTACCCAATAATGACTTTATTTTGAAGTACAATTGAAAGTGGGATGATATTTAAAAAAAAAAAACGAATCACTTTTTTGGGATAGTAACACAATTTGTCCTTGCCCATGTACAAATTTTAATAGATTGTAATGACATTTTTATAAATAAATTAAATTTTTCTTGAATACTTAATCACAATTTCACATGTTTTTGGGTAATCTCTTATTACATCTATAATGATAATCTTTTTCTATGTTTTTACATCATTCTTACTTAATCTATGCACCTCTTCCAATATTTCCTAGTGCTTATTTTAACCAAATGTTAATAAAATAAATTGTGAGGTCTAAAGTAGTTAACAATTATGATTAAATTATACATTTATTTTATGGGAACATTATCTTGTTATAAGTATTTACTTTAATTAGTTTGAAAATACAATTATAGCTTAAATAAGTGAACACAATTTTGCTTCAAAGTTTTAAAATTTGCTATTTAGAAATACATATTATTGTTTACATTACTATGATGCATATTAATTTTGATGAGTCAAGTAGTTCAATTTCATGATAGTCTAGTCAACAATGATACTAAACATGTCTATTGGTAATCATTTCACATATCATACCTCAAGTCTAAAGGAAATCTATGTAACCAAAACATGAATAGATACTTGATGGAGTGCATTTCTTGTTTCTTGTTATGAGAATCAAACCAACTACTCTATTTTGACATTACCACTCAATTGAAATGCTCCATAATCTATAATTCATCTTGGATTATTGTGATCCTTCATATATAGTCATAAAACATTTATGCAATATGCTAGCTAACAACTAAATATAGACATTTTGACAAGTTACCCATGTGATATGCTACATAGTTTATTTGTTAGGCCTATCTAACATAAGTTATATGCCACAAGGTCTAATCTTTATGTACATTGTAGTATAAATAGTTCGAGTATATGATGTTCCATCTTCTTAATATTATTTTCTCACAAAATGAGAAGAGATAGTAAAACAAAAATTTGATACCTTACACGATAATATGTCCATTCATATTTAATCTTGATAAGTGATGGTACTCGATGATGCCATATTCCTTAGTTATAATTTGATTCCAAACTTGTTGACTAAATATTCTCCTTTTGATAGGCATACTTTTAATTGTTGGTTTTGGACTCCATACAAGTCCACAATCATCCATTTTTAGATGCTAAGCATTTTCCTAGTGTTTGCTTCTTTGAATTTATGTACAACCATTTTAGTTACTCTTTTGATGCTCTACATTGTACCTCAATAAATGTAGTCTCTCTTGGTGAGGTGGATGCATATATAGTACAACCTTCTTAGCTTCCTTCTCCTTACTCTTTTGAATTTTTAACCTCATCTTCCACCAACTTGCATAGCTCCCAAACAAATGAGATACAACCTTTCACATGTAACATGTACTTGTTCCCTTTTATTTTCTTCTTCTAATCCTTAATTATCTTCTTGCTTTGGATGTACAATTCTCCTCATGCTTGTCTACATCTTTGCCATCATTCTTCTCTCTAGCCTTCTTATTTTGATCCTTGTGAGAACCAATACCTTGTAATGTTGACTTTGTCTTCTTGAACCAAAGCTTCAAAAGAAATCTTGCACATTGATGTTAAATTAGGCACATCCAAGATTAGTGTCTAAACCATCCATGGGAATGACCATTTATTAGAATGACATAAAATTAGTTTAAAATATGATTTTGTGTAATAAGTTAAATGTTTTCAAACAACCAAACCTCCTCACATTATACACACATTTGGATACTTGTTAGGATCTATAGATACAACTACCTTTACCCTTTAAACAATTTATGAACTTTCATTGAGAATGTTGATTGGTGGGAAATAATACATTTTAAATTCTTATTGTCTTTCTTGATCCAAGGTTTGTTTTTCATCCCTTTGCCTTTTTTGTTGCTTCTTAATGTACTTTTTTAATTAGGTCAAATCCTAAACGAAAGAGTGTATGCTATCCTTGTTTTCAACCAATTTTGAACTTACAAACCTCCCCGTCTAGTTTTAAGAGGTTTCATGTTGTCAGGTCATAAGCAACTCCATTGGAAACTTCCTGAAGATTGATGATTCAACTTCCTACATGAGGTACTCTACTTTTTCTCACATTCTAGTGGACATTGATATCTCATCCTCTTTTCAGGGATGTGGTTTTTATGGTTTGGGAAAGGCCTCAAACTGAACCTCTTGATTATGGAAGTCTCCCTTTAGATGTCATCATTGCTTCTCCATTGGTCACTTGGCAATGGCTTGTCCTCTCTAGTGTTATAAGGACACTACTACTTGGTGGAAGAATTCTAATGAATATAACTCGACCATTCATGCTCTTGAGTCTCCATTAGATGACTCCTCGCAACATGATGACGAGTCATTAGATTTTGGTGTGGCTTTGACATATCCTTTGAACCATAATGAGAACCTCTTGCATCAACTTTACAACCCATTTTTCCCATCGTTTCAGATTAGCTCCTGACTACTCTTGTGGTGGAAGGTCACCTTTTGCATCATCATTCTATGGCTCTCTCTTTGCATGTTGATAAGCTCTCTGTGGGGAATCCCCCACTACTTCCCCTTGTTTCGAGAATTTGTAAGATAATGTCTATTGGACTGTTGTAAGAAGAAATGCTTGCCTAATTCACTCTTCCAAACTCATGCTCAAGTTTTAGGCGAAAGGTCAATTTGTTCTAGGCCTAGCTTTATCTAAGTGGAGCCCCAGGGGTCTCAACTCTTTCATATATTTGTAGTTGTTTTTTGTAGCTTGGCTACAACTATACCTCTATTTTTTATTTGTGTTGTTTCTTTGTTGTTTCCAACTAGTTTGGGCTTGTTTTCCCATGCCTTTTAGCAATCTTTGTAAAGGGTCTGAAACCTTATTTTTTTCTTATTTAATAAAAAACATTATCACTTCATCAAAAACTTTGGTATCTTGATGATTCTCTAATTATAGAATAAAGAAATTTTTAAGAAGGCACGCCTTAAATATTATCTTGTCCATACTAAAATATTGAACATGACAAAACATGTAGGTAAATAGACTTGATTTTTTTTTTCGATGGATGGGGGTTTTCCTTGGTCAAACCTTGTTTTGGTAATTAAACCTTGAATTAAAATAACGAAACATAAAAGGAATGATGAATGAACAATGCAATGTTGCAGCTCACCAAACCCTTGAATAAACCTTTGGAGGACTGAAATCTTGATCTTGATATTGCATGAAATGGATTCAATGGATGCGGATTTTGATGCTTGAATCTCAATTTGAATCTTGACTTGGATCTTTGAAACCTACATCACAATGTTAGCTCAAAAAACATGAATGATTGCAAAAAACTTTGACATAATTCAAAGATTGAGATCTTAATTGCTATAATAAATCATTGATAAATCTGCTCTTGAATGCCCTTGATCATAATATTTTCTCTTGTAAACTTGAATTATGTAACTTAGACTTCCTAGACCTGATTTAATAAAAAGACCTTGTATTTATAGGTATGTATCCTAAATTTCCCAAAAGTTAAACATTACAAACCACCATTAAAATTTGAATTCGGGGACATTAAAATACTACCAAAAACATATTTTAAATTTGGTTTCAAAGGCCTAGTGAGGACCCATTCGCCCATGGGCGAATAGGTCCTAGGTCCCTATTCCTAGAACACACATTGCTCGAGGTAATTAATTATGAGTTGGCATTAATTGTTGTTGGGTTTCCTCTTCAGAAAATGTAATTTATTTGGCTTGTAGATGTAAAATAGGGCTTATTAAGACATAATTAAGTCTAATTTAATTGAGGGGACCCAAAAAAAGTGTGAAAACGTAAAGGAGTACATTTTTCTACACTACATTTAGCCCCGACTTTAGTGAGAGGATGACCTTGCGTCAAACTCACACTAAAGTAGACAATCAAGAGAGGTCTAATTGTACAAGTGTTGGAAATATAAGATGGGAAAGGTCAAGGAGGATGATCAAGCCCCTAAGATCTAAGATCCCATGAGAAACCAACAAAGGTACAAGAAGACACATACCTTTGTTAAATATGCATCAACAATGACAAGATACTCAATCATACAATGCCAAAGACTTAAAGTAAGAAAAAAAGAAAGAAAAGGGGGTGGATCAAGCCTTGACTATTTGTCCAACTTGATGTGGATCAAGCCTTAGCTCTTTGTCCAAAAACATTTACAAGTGGGAACCCGTTGTCCACTATGCAAACAACAATGTGCTCACATGGTTTAGTGAAATTTGTTGTTCACTAGGTGAGCCCTAAGAAGTGGCTAACTAATCATACCAAAGTTATACCTCCTGATAACTTTGATAAGGCTCCACTCACAAGCAAGTTGTGTTATGCTTGGTGGCCTTGATACATGCAATAGGATATTCAAAGGGGTTTTGCTTAATTCATAAAGGTATCACCTTAGGGAACATCATGCCTAATGTCTCCAAGAGAGGACTAGTCGAGGATAAAAGATTCACAACTTAGGGAATGCAATTCAGAACATCACCATTAAGAGGAATGCCATATGCCAAGGTCACACTCTTGAAGGACATCAAACCCAATAACACCACCAAGAAGAACACACGTCACAAGAATAAAGAAGACCACACTAAGAAACGTGAGTCATAGTAAAAAAAAAATGTCAAAATGATAATGCCAATGTATGCCCCCACTTTAAAGAAATCGCTAAACACCATGCTGTAAGCAACTACTTTAAAGTAGAAAATGATAAATGCTAAACAATAAAAAAGACATGAGAGCTTATTTGGAAAGCCCTATGTCAAGCATATGTTTCCAAATGAAACTATGTCATGAAGAAGGGGTTTCCCCCAAATGAAATCCCAAACACATAAGGGATCCATGGATTTGAGGTCAACATGTCTTTGCTACAATATTATAGAGCTCAAAAACTTCATCATTCCAAAAATACTTGTAGAACTGGAAGAATGACACATAGAGAGCATAAATAAAGAAAAGCTTTTGGGTCAACATGGAAGAGACCTAAATGTCTCAACACCTTACATCATCCTGAAAAGAAAAACACAAGATAAAAGAAAAGATAAAGGTTTACGACATATAGAAGAATGTAGATACAAGTAGAGGAATGGACATAAAGACATGTCAAACAGAATGATATAGGGGATCACAACACACACATGCAATCACACACAAAGAACATAAAAACAAGATAAATAAAATACTAGTAAAGCACATGCTAGTCAACCTATATGAGGTCGTCCACATCCCAATCTTATTCATCATATGTGGAAGGCAGATAACTAGCCAAAGGGACAATGACAAGTGTTGTACTAGGAACATCACCAAGTTCAACATGTGGTGAGTCACTTGTTTTATGGAGATCATCATAGTTGTTATTGTCTAAGCTCATGGAAGAGGAAATTAATAAATTCAGCTCATTACACACTTCCTCATCAATCTTAGTAGTCTCATCATCATCATCATCCAAGTTAATCACAATAGGAGGTTTATGATAATTGTAGAGTCTAAACTAGTGTCTTTTAAACTTTGTAGAAACCACACAATTTAGAGGAATGACTAGCTGAATAGTCCGCTCAACATTGTAAAAACTTCATTAAATTGTCAACTAGGGCTTGTAAACTTGTGATGGCATTACACTATATGTGCCTTCAAAGACTTGAGACTACCTAGGTTATTCTATTTAAGGTATTCTACTTGTTGGAAAATCATAGAAATGCATAATAGTGAAAGAAATAAGCTAGTGGTAATGGCTATGAGTGCCTACAACATAATTTGTAGCTAACTACTATTGACAAAGAATTACTGAAACTAACTCAAAGCTATTCAAAACTGGTAACTGAACTTAATCTATCCTTCGGAGTACTACAAGTAAATTGAATGCATACGTGCACATAAAAATCATTACTGATAATTACCATATGAAAATCTATTTAATCTACATGCAATTTATCAAGTAATTATGATAAACAAAAATAACTACTAAACAAAAATAAAAAAAAACTTTAAATGTAGTGAAGAACAATTACCTTGAGTTGCCTGCTCAAGTGACTGTCTTCACTTAACTAAAACCAAATCTAAATCTTCAGATTCTACACAACCATATCAACTTGAACTTCTTTCATTATATATTCCAAAAGATCACATAAAATCTTGCTCAAAGATTGTATTCAAGAAAACCATTTCTAAACAATCAAAATGTCTGTAGATTACTAACTGATAACAAAATCCAGCAGTATGAGATTAATCAACTAACTATACTAAGAATCAACCATCGACTATACATAGGCATGGGGGATTTTATTCTGAACACAACTCTTAACTGAAATCGTTAACTGCAACTCCCTAGATATCAAAGTATGTAATTAAGATTGAATTATTCAAAATGAAATTGAAAAGAAACAAGAGTTCAAATGGAATTAAAACTCTACAAAATAGATCTTGACGAGGAACACATAATCCATTATCTAGAATCCTATTGATAAAATAATTCTTCTTCAGCGCTTTATTAACTATCATAATGATGCATGACTAACTCCATTAGGTGTCTCCACACGATAGTTATTACACTCAAATTGTTTTGGCACTTCCCTTGTTTCATTGTCTAAGACCTCCTTTGGCTATAGGCTACAACTTTTAGTTGTTGTGGGCTACAGTGTCTTCTAGGTCTGCAAGAGGTTAATCCTCAAAACATAACACAAAGCTAACTACCATGATTAAACACAAAATTCCAACCTCATTTCATATATATTCACATATAAATCATGCAATGCTATTATATCATAACTATATTTCCATTACTATAATTCAGGTCCAAGGTTGTGTAATAAGCATAAAAGGATAGCATATCATAGGAATATGTCTAAAAGGATTGTCTGATAATGTCTAAAATCATGCATAAAAACATCAGGAAATGGACTATTAAATAAACTCATCACTCCCCCCAACTATACTTTTTCTTTCCCTCAAGAAAAATGCACTAGGGGTACAAATTGTAATGCAGTGTAATATCCCTGAGGTCCATGACAATATCTACTCCCTTGATCTTCTTCAGGTTGAACCCTCTATAAACTGCAAGTATCTTCATTCTAGTTTTCTCAGCCTCCTCGCATTCCTTCATCCTATCTTTTGTCCAATGTGGGATTGGATATAGGAGCATAGGAGGTTGGAATGTGAGTGGTATCCATTTAGTTGCTTGATAAACAACAATATCCATGTACCTTTTCACTCTTTCAATTATAGATATGAAGTTATGTACTAAATGAGGTTCCTTCCTTTGCAGCTCTGGAGTCAAATTGTTCCACCTTTCCTGTACATATTTATAACAATTTTGAACTAACCCAACTGTCAATGTCTTCATTCTGTCATAGTCCTATATCCTTACCTTCATAATTTTTCTTCTTGCACCGTTGTGTTTCAGGAGTCGTAACCACTCATCTATTATCTCATCAAAATCTTTGGACTCTTTCCTCACTGTAAGTGCAACTAATTTTTCTCATTTTGTATATTCCTCCATGAATTCACCTCTAAATTATTCAGTTCTAAAATAGGATGCTAAAGCTCTTACCTACAAATACCCTACAAACATTAAGGGGTCCATTGTGCATCCTTTGAAACCACATAATTGCGCAAATAGTACTCACACAATTGGTCTTGCTCATCAAGGATAGCATCAACAAAAAATGGAGAAATTGAAGCTTGTTGCTCATAGAAACTGGTTTGTTGTTGATCAACCTGCTAAATTGAAAACTTATAAATTTTTCCTAGAGAAATAAGATATATGTTCTAGTTAGGGGTCTGCACTTGATAATTTGGGCAGCCTTATTCGCTATTTCTTCCATTTTGATGATCATTTTACTCAATTTAGTGTCCTTTCCCTCCAACACTTTGGTGTGCTCTGCAATCAGAGTTTATTTTTCCTTTCTCCACTTTTCTTTCCCCTACAAGAATTCATCAGTAACCTTCCATAGTTGATAACCAAGAGACAAAGTTGTGTGGTGAATTTGGGTTTTTATAGTAGGAGGTTTCTAATTTGCTACTGCAAGTTCTCTATCCCTTGTTTTGGTCATGTCCAATTGTGCTAATAAGTCCAACTTTACACCATGCCCATATGTCTGCAACTTCTCCAATTCTTGTATTTTTGTCTTTCTTTCTTTTTCTTTCTTCTCATAACTTTGCACTAGTTCTTCCAGATGTTTAATTCTTTCTAGAGCTTCTTGGAGCTCCTTTCTAACATTTCTATCCTCTATAAACATTTCCTCTATTTTCAAAAATTGTTCATTACCACCCCTTGTACAATCATAGTCTTCATGAGTAGGGCTATTCGAGGGTTTCTTTTGTGTTTGTTTGTCAACAAATGCATCTTCTAAGTCTAAATCAAAAGTGGTGTATGCACATTTTCAGAGGTATTTCCCTTTATTTTTGAATCTGTTTCAACCAACATCACATCCTCTTCCTATTGTTCTTTTCCCTTTGTTTCTTCTTCAGGTTTTTCCACACTCCCCCTCATAACACCTTACTTTTTTAGGTGGCTTGATTTCCTTAGGGTAGGTTTCTCCTTCTGAATATCCTTCTTTCTCTTCTATGTTTTAGAAGGTGTGGATGTTGTGTATGTACTACCTCTTTTTTTCTTGGATTTAGGTGGTTTGGAGGAAGATGGGGTTTCTTCTACTGCTGGTGACCTAGAGTTTGGCACATTGCGCTCCTCAGGCTCACCTTGGCTATAGGTAGGTGAAGCCATAGGTGAGATAGGAGAACTTCCTTTTGTAGGTTCAACTTGAGGTTCTAGGGTTTCAGATACTCCAGGTGCCTCAAGTAGAGTGTTAATATCTTGACAATTCACAAAGTCTTCCCAAGATATTTGGGGATATTGAATTCTCAAGCTCCTTTTTGCTAATAGGGCTATTAAACAATGATGTTATAAGGCTGTATCACTCTTTTTCCTTTGGTATTCAGATGCCATCCTTTTTAGCATATTATAGAGGAAATTGGGCACATTTATTAGTCTATTATGGCGAAGATGACTAAGTAATTTAAAATGTACAGTATATGGAAGATTTTGTCTACCATCACAATTAAGGTATCTAATAACATAGGAAGCATATTTGGCCCAAATCCATGGAAGAGAAAGTATTTTTGTACCTTGGGATGATGAATCCAAGTTTTCTCCTCACTCACAAAATTCTTCTCTTGTAGCCACTACATTTTCTCAAACTGGAACTCTACTCCAGTCCTAGGAAAACCAGATACTTGTGAAATTGATCCTTCAGATGCATCTATTGACAACCCTTTTACTATTGTTTCATCGTGCTCCAATGTGGCTACAAATATCCTTGTTATGTCATTGTCAAATTCTATCAGCTTTAGAAAGTAATCCAGCCAACCAACTCTTGTGAAGATAGGTAAAACCAATGCCTCTAATATCTACTTATGTGCTGATGGCTCTCTCCTAATAATGTCACCTCCCATTGGTGAATCTCTTTACCTTTGCTCAATATTCTAACCTTAGAAATTCAACTCAATTTCCACTTCACCACCCTCATACCCTTCTCTTACTTTGCTATTTTCACATGCACTCTTTATAACTATACTGTAACTGCAATCCCCCCTTTTCCTCTGTATCAGATTAAAGTTTGGTTCAACTTAGCTCAGAATCACAAGATTTAGGGAATTGGCAATTGAAATTAATAGCAAAAAGTAGGTGCAATTTAGGACAAAAAGGGTTTACATGTCATGTGTGTTTGCATTTGGTTTTAGGTGGCGAAAAATGAAAAAATTGGCTAATATTGTACCCTCCCCCCAACTTAAGGTTTGATGTGACCTCACTTCAACTTGTGATAGGCAAAGGTGTGACTATAGAGTACAAAAATAAATATAATGAATATATTGGATGCTTAATCTAATATGGAAATACATAATGAATGCATTAAAAAATCCATAACAATTATGGTAATGTACTTTGCGTACATGTCAAAGGTGATTAATTGAACATCGTGCGTGTGAGCTGAATAAAATGTATCCACGAGATGACTTGATGTGACAAGAAGTAATTATAGGTGAATGAATGATGAGGTGGCAAGTGTAATGAAATGAAACGAAATAGATGGATGATGGTTAGTAATGTGATAGTTCAAATGCTTAAAATTTGAATTGGCAACATGAAATAAGATAAGCATGTTGCAGGTACTTATTGTGATAAGATGAATAATACATGTGTGAGAAATGCAAGGTGAAAAAGGCGCGAACTGCAATTAATGTGGTGCTAATTTTTGAAATTTCCTGCTAGACGATGTTGTAGGTACCTTCAGCATCAGGTCCCATCTGAATTGTGACAACTTTTGTGCTATAGGTCCCTATTGCAACATGACCCTATCTGAATTGTGATAGATGTATATATAAGATAGGCCCCTTTGGAAAAATTATGTACATAATTTTGACTATGTTGTGTGTGCATGTGAGGTGGAATAAGAAATTAAACCTGAGTGATCTTAGGGATTGAGCAGTGTAGCTCAACCACTGAGTCACCTGAAGAACTTGGTACATTTGCTAGTGTTGAATTATCATTTTGTGTTTTTGAACTTGTATTTGGATCATTGTGAGGACCATATTGTTGAATGAGAGAAAGAATGAAATATTCTTTTATACTGGTTTGTTATAAAGTTTCAGCCTATGGCCATTGACTAGGAGAGAGAACCTTACTATATCTATGGTGTGCAAATTTACTGCTCCATTAGGAAAGACTTAATTGATCTCATAAGGTCCCAACCACTTGGATTGGAGTTTCTCCTTGAAATCCTTGTATCTTGAATCATATAATAAGGCCTAGTCTCCTACATTAAATTCCTTTATCTTGATATATTGGTCATGCCACTTTGTCCTATGCTTTTGTACTATTTCAATATGATGGATTGCCTCCATCCTAATTTCATCCAGGCCATTTAAATAGCGTAACCTCTCCTTTTGAGTTGCTATGAGATCCATGTCCAAATCCATTACTATTCTTAATGTCTTATACTCAAACTCTATTGAGAGGACTACTATTTTTCCATATACTAGCTCATAAGGTGTGAAACCAATTGTTGTTTTCCATGTTATTCTGTATGCCCATACTGCTTCTGGTAATTTAGCAACCCAATATTTTCTATGTAATTGCACTATCTTGATTAGAATACTCTTAATTTCTTTGTTGGTAACCTCCACCTGGCCATTGGCCTGAGGGTGATAAGGTGTTGACATTTTGTGTCTGATTTCATATTCTTCAACCAATTTGGTAATGAGTTCTAAAGTAAATTATGGATCCTGATCAGTCACTATTTCCTTAGATACTCCATACCTTGTAAAAATTTCCTCATACAATAATTTAGCCACATTTCCATCTCTAAGAAACTGTAATGCCTTCACTTCTACCCACTTAGTCAGATAATTAGTGCAAACCAAAATGTACTCCTTATTGTTAGAAGTAGGTGAAATTGGTCCAATGAAGTGTAAACCCCATTTGTCAAAGGGAGCTAGTGTTAACTAAGGCTGTAATGGCATTTCATCAATCCTTGGTTGCTTACCCATTCTTTGGCACCTGTCATAGCTCCTTGTATACTTGATAGAATCCTTGTGTAAATTTGGCCAGTAGTAACCAATTGTGAGGATTTTGAATGTTGGTCTTTTTGCTACAAAGTGACCCCCACATGGTTCATCATGGCAAGCCTTCATGATATCAAATATTTCATCTTCCCTTATGAACCTTCTGTAAGATAGAAAATTGTTTCCATTGGGGTTTAAGGACATAGGGCAACAAGCTTTCTATGCTCCACATTCAAGGATGCCCTAGGGATCTCAATCAAATGATGATAATGGGAGAAAGAGATCTATTAAGGGTCTATCCTAGGGTATTATTAATTATTGATGAGGGGTTCACCACCAAGCTAGGGCTTGGAAAAATGCATGAAATGCAAGTTCTAACGATTGAACTCAATGATGCATAAAACCTCACTAAATGAACTATAAATGCAAATAAATCAAAACAACAAACTAGAAAAGTATAGAAAAACATCTGGAAACTTGAGAGAGCTTGAATAGAGGCTTGAGATGATGAATAACCTAAAATTTTGGTCTACTGGGACTCATACGCTAGTTTGGGTGAATTAGTCCTAGATCTAGGTTTTTGCACAGGAACAAGGTTTTAGAAAAAGGGTATCTGAATTTGTAAAAATCTTGAAAAAATACATGTAGTGGGACTCAATCACCACTTCTGGCGAATCAATCCCATTTTTTCACAAAGTGTCCTAGGAGCTGAATCTTGAACTAAAACTTTGCAAGCCTCCGAAGATGGATCAAATAAGCACTTTCCCACTGATTTCCTACAAATTGGATGGATATTTTTTCCTAGATTTGAGTTTTAGTGAGTCTTGACAATTTTTCATGACAACTTTGATGGCATTTGTAACTTTGTCTTTTTGGTACTTTTGAAGGCTTCAAATCCACTTTTCTTCAATCTATAAACTTGCAATCACACATGTAAAGAGGAGAAAAACATGTTGATTGTTAGTGAATAAGGGTTTTCCTTGGTCAAACCCTGTTTTGGTAATCAAACCTTGAAATGGAATGACATAAGAATGGAGAATGACGAATGAACAAAATATGATGTTGCAACTCACCAAACCCTAGCAATGAAGTGTTGTAAACATGTATGAGATGGATCCAATGGATGTAGATCTTAACTCTTGCTTGAATAGGATAAACCTTGAATGAAATGCTAGCTTGAATCATGAAACCCTACATCACAATTGTTAGCTCAAAAAAAACATGATGCATGAAGACTTTGACATGATGCTTATGCTTGAATAATGCTTTAGAATGCTTGATAATCTACTCTTGAAGAGTCTTGAATTCTCTTGTGAATGCTTGAATGTTCTTGTGAAATCTAATTTGATATTATGAATTCTCATTCAAATTGCTAGGTGTAAAATGAGTGAAATAACCTAGTATTTATACTTAATTATGCAAGAATTTCTGAAATTACAACACTACAAGCCGACATTAGATTTAGGAGGATAAAGTCCTGCCAAAAATTTGAATTAATTTTGATTTTGGGTCACACGAGACTAATTCACCCAAGGTGGTGAATGAGTTCCATTAGGCATAATTTATGGGACCAATTTTAAAAATGTTTAGAAAGGTGTGAAACTAGGATCGAGACCCAAAAACCTAGGTGGGACTCATTCGCCCAAGGTAGAAAATGAGTCCCAAATCACTAAATCTAGGCCATACAACCTAAAAAACACCTGCATTATGATTGGATATTGATTTGTGTCAGGATCATCCTCAAAAAGATGCATTAAATGAGGCTTGTGGATGAAAAATAAGGCCAATTAAAGCATAAAGAAGCCCAATTATTAAATAAAACCCTAGAAAAGTGTGAAAGTGTGTTACAACACTTTACAACACTCCAAATGAGGCACCAATAAGCTCATTTAGTTCACAAGGGCCTGAGACCTAATGTGAATATGTTAGACACATTGCAACACTAAATCAAGGCCATGTTAGGGGGGGAATTTTTTCTGTCATCACACCTTCTCATGATATTGTTTAAGCCAGTGTAGAATAGGTAACCAAATATCCAAGAGTATGGAAAACACTTATGTACTAGCTATCTCTTTTCCCTTGGAGAAAAGTGTGGTGGAATTTGACCTGCCACTAAATAGTTTGCAATGTCAGCATACCAGGGTATATGTATATTAAGAGAAAACAAGTGCTCATCTAAAAATGAGTCATCCACTACCCCTTCTGCTGATTGTGTTGGCAACCTTGATAGAAAATCTACTACTACATTAGCCTTACTAGGCTTGTCAATTATTATGATATCAAACTCTTGTAGAAGTAGTAGCCATATGACTAGTCTACCCCCTACTATAGGCTTGTTCATTAAATATTTGATAGTTGTATGGTCTATGCAGATAAAAACTAGATAACCAATAATGTAATACCTAAATTTATTGATGGTATACACTACTGCTAGTATCTTCTTCTCTATAATAGTATAATTTAGTTCAACCCCCTAAAGATTCTTGCTAATGTAGTAAATTCCATACTCTTTGTTACCTTCTTTCTAACCCAAAACTGCTCCAATAAAAAATCTGAAGCATCAGTATGTATATGGAAGAGTAAGGTCCAATTTGGCCCCCTTAAAATAGGTGCTTGTGTTAAGGCTTTTTGTAGTTCTTCAAAGGATTGTTGGCATTTTGATGTCTAATCAAATTCTATGTCTTTAGTCAGAAGAACAAACAATGGTGCAACAATCTTACCGAAGTCTTTAATGAACCTCCTATAATAGGCTGCATGACCAAGGAAGCTTCTAACATATTTCTTCCTCTGTGGAATAGGTAATGTAGAAATGGTTTCTATCTTATGTGGATCAACTTGGATCCCTACACTGGGTATGAAATTCCCTAAAATAATTCCCTGAGTCATCATCATAAAACACTTCTCATTATTGAGGGACAAATTGTGTTCTTTACATCACTTGAAAACCTTTTCTAGATTACTAAGGGCTTCCTCATAATTTTCCCCATATGTAGTGAAGTCATCCATATATATCTCCATAGAGTCATGAGCATAGTCAAAAAAGATGCTGACAACTTCCCTCTGGAAAGTAGTTGGGGCATTGCATAAACCATAGGGAAGGACATAATAGGCATAAGTACCCCAAGGACATGTGAATGTTATTTTTCCCTAGTCCTCAGGAGCAATTTTTATTTGATTGTAACCACTAAAACCATCTAGGAATGAAAAGTATTTCTTCCCTGCTAAAGAGTCAAGCACTTGATCTATAAAGGGAAATGAAAAGTGGTCCTTCCTAGTGGCTGTGTTCGGTTCCCTATAATCTACACATACCCTCCATTTTCCACCTTTCTTGGGAACAATGACTAAAGGTGATACCCATTCATTGTCAGATATAGGATAAATGAAGCCTGCATCAAGGAGTTTTTGAAGTTTAGCTTTGACTATTTCTCTCAAGGCAGGGTTCATTCATCTTTGAGGTTTTCTAATGGGCCTATAACCATCTTTTATATAGATCCTATGCATACATAAGTCAGTATCTATACCCTTCATATCATGGTAGTCCCATGCAAAGGTTGTTGCATGTGCCTGCAACACAATATTAAAGGAATTTTGTTGTTTTGCAGTCAATGCATTATTTATGTTCAACATTTTTCTTGGCATGACTTCTAGTTCTTTGGATGATTCTTGCACAGATGAGAGGTCAAGTTTAGGAATGGTTAGTACACACTGTTGTGGTAGTAAGGAATGGAATATTTGAAATCTCTTCTGAGGAGTTGGCAGGTATAATGCTCTGCAAAGGGTCTTGTAAACGGGTGATCCCACAATAGTGGTTTACAATTTTTGGCCAAACTGGACACTAAAATAATTTTTTTAACTAAATCTTCACTTTCGGGCACCTATAGCGGCTAAAATGTGAGGAATTTGAAGAAGATGAAAACTAGAGTTTTGTGACATCTTGTCTGTAGATTCTAAATATATATTTTTCAAAATTTTTGGAATCAGATTGCACTTCTTTTTCCATCTCCCTCGAAAATTAGTTTTTTTCAAAAAACAACATTTTAAAAAAGTGACACTCACCGTATAACGCATAACCTTTTTTCCATGAAGGATAAAATTCCAATTCTTTCAAATTTAAATTTGTAACTTTGATATCTAGTGCTTCCACTTGGTTAGATAGTTTTTTATTGAATATTTTTTCTTTAATCAAGTTTTGAAGTCAAACCAATTACAATTCAGACATAGCACGACTGTATAACATGTAACTTTTTTGTATGTATCGAAACTCATTTTTTTTTGTTGGATCAAGGACTTCAATATCTGGTGCACTCATATTTTTCAATTTTTTTTTTGATAATCTACTATTTTTCCACATGTGCAAAACAAAGAGCTTGATTTTCAGTGAAAAACCTATGTTTAATAAAACTAAAAAAACAAATACATAATAAAACCAAAACATATTAAAACTATAGTCATTGGATAGCTTGTTCTAAGGAATACCTAATTCCAATTGGGTTTGTGAAGTCTCCTCCATTTTCATCCTCAACCTGAGCTTCGAAACAGAAAAATCTAGACTTTTTTTATGCTAGAGGATGCCAAGGTGGGATTTTTAGGGGGTTCGAGCGAACCCCCTCCCATAAAGTGTTTTTCTTTTGTTTTTTGGTGGGAATGGGGCCAACCGTGCATTTAACTGGTTCACACAAACTAGGGTTCATTCAAACCCTTTTTTGGTTCGCTCGAACCAAAACGTTCATTCAAACCCCCAATACCAATTTTTTTTTTATGGGGTCATTTTTTGCCACTTTTCCTTCTTCACTCAAATTGTAAACCACTTTTGTGGGTTTACCCAAACATGAGAGACAATCTTGTTGTTGCGGGCTCCTACTGTAGTCATTCTATATTATGTCAGTAATTAGATCATCTTCATCCTAATCATCTAATAAATGGTTGTGTTCTATTGCATCAAAGTCTACATGGAATATTTGTCTTCCTCATCCAAAGTTGGCCAAATGGTTTTCTCAAGATCAACATGAGGTTGGGTTGGAGGATAGAGGACCGATTTCTTGGTCACAGTCCCATTAGATATTATCATATTTCCAGACCTACAACCTATGAATACATCAATTGTAGCTAACAATGGTCTGCCGAGGATGAGGGGATATTCTGTAAGGTTAACCTTTGACTTTAAAACTATGAAATTAGTAGGATATTCCCAAGAGTCTAATGCAATAACTAAATCCTCAATGATTCTTTTAGGCTTGACTGTTGACCTATCACCCAACTGTAAAATAGTTGGTGTGGGTGGGTGATCCCACAAAGCTGGCTTACAATTTATGGAAGATTCTAATTTTTGTTGAAATCACATATTTTTAGAAAATATAATGATTTATGCCTTAAAAAGTTCCATTTAAAGAATTCCAATTGAAGAGGGTTTGATCAAAATACCTTAGATCAAACCCCCTTGGATAGAACCCTGCTAGTTTTAAACCATACCTATAATGGAGTCTCCTTCACACCTATCAAAATGCTGATAAAAAACCACTTTTGATTTACCTTTTGGGGGATCAAATGAATTCATTTAAAATTTATTTTTTGTAAGTATGTAGTCCGTATTATAAGCTTCCCAAAAAGTATAATTTTAAATAAATTTAATTTTATTATTATATCAATTTTTTATTTCTTGTGAATGTAGGTTTTTCGTTGAAAATCAAGCTCTCTGTTTTGCACATGTGAAAAAATAGAAGATTATCAATTTTTTTTAAAAAAATATGAGTGATCCAGATATTGAATTCCTTGATCCAACAAAAAAAAAATTGAATTTCGATACATACAAAAAAAATTATGTGTTATACGGTCCGCCTATGTCTGAATTGTAATTGGTTTGACTTCAAAACTTGATTAAGGAAAAAATATTCAATAAAAAACTATGAAAACAATTGGAAGCACTAGATATTGTAGTTACAAATCTAAATTCAAAAAACTTAGAATTTTATCCTTCATGGAAAAATAATTATGTGTTATATGATGAGCATCACTCCTTAAAAGTGGTGTTTACTGAAAAAAAAACTAGTTTTTGAAGGAGATGGAAAAAGAAGTGCAATCTGATTCCAAATTTTTTGAAAAAAATATATTTAGAATCTACAAAAAAAATGTCACAAGTCACTAGTTTGCATCATCTTCAAATTCCTCATGGTTTAGCGCTATAGGTGCCCGAAAGTGAAGATTTAGTTAGAAAAAATCAGTTCAGTGTCCAGTTTGGCCAGAAATTGTAAACCAATATTGTGGGATCACCCGGGTCTAAGGATGGATAATTGAAGTAATTGTATTGATTCTTTAGTCATGGCATTTATTGCTTCCCCTAAGTTGATCAAGGTGTTCTTGATAAGGGTCCCATTAATCTTAACATCCAATACTAGACTGCCAAGGTCTGTGTATTTAGGGACAGTTATGTTCCCTAGCATGATATCAGCAAGGTTCCCTAGGACATGAACTGTTTGCTCGGGTCCTTCCTTTTCCTCCCTAGTTTCTTAAGACATAGGTCCCTGACTGCCTTGATATAGATCAAAATTTCCCTAATAGCTTGGATGAGAGGGTTCTTGATATTGACATACTTTAGTTGACCCAGTAAGTTTGTCTCAACTTGGTTGTGATGTTTCTAAATGCCTAAGTGTTTAGGGAAAGGAGGATTTGGACTTGAGGTAGTCTAGTGTACCTGATTTGACTCAGGTTCCAGAGGTGATTTTTATGAAGCTTCAATTGTAGGTTCATCATCCTCCATCTTAGTGATTTGAGGGGATGGAGGTCCAACTAGTTGTTTCCCTGACCTTAGGTGGACATCACTCGCTTCTACCCCATAGGTGGACTATTGCATAGCTTTGTTAGTATAAGCCCATTGACCAAACTTGTTGTTAGGGTTAGGTGTAGGTTAGGAAGGTAACTGTGGTGGTCTTGGTGGTTGAGATGTAGGATTGGATGGATTAGGCATAATGGCTTGTTGTTGGGGCTGAGGAGGAAGCATGGGCTATTGATAATTCATGTTTTGTTGTTGCCACTGCTAACCTTTTTGTCATTGTGGTTGCCACTTGTTTTATTGTGTTGGCCATTGAGGATTGTAATTTTGGAACCTTGAAGTTTTGTTGTGACCAAGGATTTAGTTGTTGTTGGTTCCAATTTTGTTGAGGTTGTTTCCATTGTTGAGGGTTTAGCTATTGGATTTGGTTGTTTGGCTAAGGCTGGGGACTCCAAGCATAATTTTTTTCATTTCCAATGGGAAATGAGGAATTGAAATTAAGAGGGTCCTATGGCATACCTTGTCTTTATTGCCATGGTCTTCTTTGAGCTATGCAAAATAGCTATCCATCCTCTCCTTCAAGTGGCTAAAAATTAGGTTTCTCTATTTTGTCTTGTTGAATACTAGCCACCCTCTTGCATTTACAATTTTCTTTCCTTTGCCTACAGTTGGGGCAATATTTAGTTCAAGCATTGATTTAGCCTCTTCTTGCTTATTCTTTATATGGAGAGTGTCCAACTTAGTTGCAGGATGACTAATAATGTCCAACTTCATCTTGGACAACAAATTCTTATCTTTGTCTTTGAAACCCCAGTAGATGACTTGCCAATGGTGGATATCCTCTCTCCTCTTGGTCTCTTAGTGAAGGTCCTAGAGTAATTTCTGTAGAACCTATAGATTTCTTCAAATGGTATTTGAGAGATATCCCCTTGCCCAATAAGATCAAGGGCATCCATACAATCCTCATTGACTCCCCTAAACAATACTAACTTGAGGGATTCTTTAGATATCTTGTTTCGTGGGTTTTTCTTCAAATCAAAATGAAATCTCTCTACATAGTATTCTAATGGCCCATCCTCCTTTTGTGACATTTTGAAAATGTCATCTCTCCTCCTATCAATTTTTCTCTGCAATCATATTGGTACTTTTCCAAGAACATTGTTTTCATGGTATCCCAATCTACAATAACATCCTTGCCTAATCCCATAAACCTTCTCAATGCTACATCTTTTAGAGTGGTAGGGAAGAGCTTGAGCGTATGAGTGTCTTACCAGATTTTCACTTATAGCTCAATCAGGTAGGGCTTGTTGATTTTAAACTAATGAAAAGGTGCATTTTAAATCTTTCCTACATTACATTCAGATGCATAAATGAAATAATCCAGAAAATATTACAATTACAAATTACTGCATTCATACAAGTGCATGCAACAGAAGAAAGACTCAAATCTTTTCTTAAAAAATGTAGTAATCTTTATTGAATGTAAAAAATGTGCATTGTCTCACACAAGCTGTGAGATTGAATTTACTTATTCAATGCAAATAAAGAAAGTATATACATGAATAAGTGAATGAAAAGTAATGTGCATGTAAGGAGGGAAACCAACCATTGCCTGAGAATGACTGGTTTTGGAGGTGTCATCTTGTCCTGTTGCTGTCTCGAGCTGCTTTTGTCTTTCCTTGCTCCATGTTGCTCCTAATTCTTGTATTTGACATAGGAAATGATGTTAGATCTATGCTCTAAGCAATGAAAAGTCTTCAACCTTACATGAACAAGTACCTAGGCATGTATAAGCTGATCTCAATGTGCATTAAACAAGCAATGCATACCTTGGATGCCCTAGAAAACCATTGAAGTCATCAAAAAACTTCCAAAAAGTATGCATTTATTTCACTAATATGTGTGCTTCATGTGAAGATATAGGAAAAAAAATCTTATTATTTTATCAAATTTCAACATGTGGGGATAAATGTGCCTCCCACAAGGGTTGAGCCCAGCATGTTGCTTTGATATGTCTTTGAGAGACATTGAAAGGTTCATTCCTTTATAGCTTATTTGAAAAAACATATATCATTGATGGCAATGAATAGTCAGTCACTGTCAGAAGTGATATATAATCATTTAGAAAAGTCATAAAGCATGAAACAACTGTCAATGATCATTACTGTCAACTGTAGAAAGTATTGAGAATATTAGAAGATAAGTAGACAACCTTTTAAACAATAATCAGTGGTCAAATATCAGGCGTTTTTGTTTTATTCATTCACTATTCATGGAGTGCCCTAATTCTCAGTTTCTTAGAAAGATATATCAAGAAATGTGAAGTATGTACATCAAGTTTATTTGTTCTCAATACAAGATATCATATAATGTACAAGTGTCTTGACTGCAGATTCACTAGCAAAGCTTCATTTGTTTAAGACAAATAACTTCTAGATTGGTGAACAGTACAACAATGACTAACTGAGCAATCAATTTCATAATGTGGAGTCCTGAAGAATGTAAAGAGAACAAATGGTGATTTTTCAATGAGGTTATGTATTTCCAATTATGACTGCAATATTTAACATCTCCTAGTGGTTATCTTTTCATTAAGGAACTATTATTTTGAAGGGGATGTGTAGTATGTGTTCGACCTTGCATTCACATGGTATTGCTTATCGTTTTAAGTATATTTCAAACATGTTTACAATGAAAAGTGATCAAAATAAGACCATGGAGTTTCAAATCTAAGAAGTAGTTTGACCACAGACATTATGAAAGAGACATCAATCAGGGAGGTCTTAAAGAGTCATGAAGGGAGCATTCCAACCAAAATTATAAGACCACAAGACAGGAGTCAAGAGAAGAGTAAGTGAAGGACACTAGTTTAGATAACCCAAGTAGGGTTTACTCTTGTGAGATAAAACCCTAGCAGCCATGGAGTTTGTCTTCTGTATTTACAAGAGAATAAAAATTAATAGAAAAGAAATCATATGTGATTTCATATAATCATCAAATACAGTGTGAAATGGAGCTTTAGAAAATATTTTGCAAGCTACAGGAAAGCGAATAAATATATACCCCAGAAGCTCGTTTCTTTTAGAAAATGCAATAGAAAAGGGTTTCAAAGATGTGACATGAGTTTCCATTCAAGTTTTATGGTATTAAGTAAAATACAAAGTCAAGCATATAGAAGAAGACCCAGAAAGAGAGAAATATCTGTGAAATTTCTACAAGAAAAGCTACAAGGGGTAGACCACGAAACCCATGCAGAATTTAAATAATTTTTTGCTAATATCCTTTCTGCTTATGGCAGCTTTGGCTGCACAAAAAAATCATAGGATCTAGTAAAAGCCATGGGTATGTGGAAACCCAAAAAATGTAAAGCAGTGATTGAACATAGGGAAGGGTCGAACGTGATAACAGAGGAGATACTATTTTTCCTTACAAGAAAATGTTTGGGAAGGCACATAATAGAAAAGAATATAAAAATTTGTTCATTTTTTTGTACAACATATGAATCTTCATGGCGGCCTTGAAACCCTTGGTCGAGCAATGCCATATCAAGAATAGTGGAAAAATAGAGTATTGGGGTTACCTAAAAACATAAGATGATTGTGGAAGAAATCAAGGCCACGACCATTTTCTTCTGTATATGTATCATATACATAAGAATCACTACAAGGAGTCATATACAGTCACATTGTTTCTCTTTACAAAAGATTGAATAATAATGTTTTTCTTCATAGCAGTTAAAAATAGAAAAAAGTTTAAAACCCTCATCATTTTTGCATGAATGAAGCCCGAATATATCATTTTTTTTCCAAAAAAACAAAGGAATGAAATTTTTTTAATAGATAGAAACTTACCCAGTTGGTGTTTGATTTTTTCTCAAAGTATTTCTAACAGAAATACTTTCACAAAGTTTGGCTTGTTCTCCAAATGAAGGCCAGACAAGGGAGAGACACAAAAAGTGAAACATATGCAAAATGTGAGAGTGAGCTACAAGAGTTGCAGCCATGGTCGTGCCTGCACATGGAATGAACACATAATATGAAGAATTGCTTTAGAAAAGACTTATTAGTGCTTTCTTGAATAGGTTTTACAAAAGATACAACTAAAGATTCCTCTGTGCACCCTTGGATCTGCCATTTTCATGTATCAAGAGCTTCTATAGAAAACCCTAGCGGTGGTTTGGCTTCTTCTTGAAGCTTCGGGATTAAAATGAGTGAATTTCTTTCTTTTTGTTTCTTTTTGTCTTTAGGGTTTCTACCCTAAGTACCGATGGGAGCTTTAGGCACTTTTCCTATGTTTTAAAACAAATGAAACATAAACTATTAAGCCCATTGAAAGCTAATTCTTTTAGTCATATGACTTGTATTTTCCTCTTTATGGTGTAAGTCTTTTAAAGACTTATGATTTATTGTTTTTATTATTGCATGATATTTGAAAATTGTGAAACACTAAGTCTTAGTGATGCTTTATAAATCATTTTGACTTATGTGTCCTTTTAAGTGCAAGAATAATGGTGGGTTTCCAATGCATAATGATGTGGGAGGATAAAGATATGTCTCAATTTATGATTTTGAGAGAATATGGGGTTGTTTGGAATCAAATATCCAACATAAGGAGAGCATATAGAAAGGTTTTAATTGCTTTTTGAGAAGTTGAGAGACACATGGAGGAGATTTAGGAGTTTCTAATTCATTTATGAACTTTTGAGAGCATCTTGGAGCCTTTTTTTTTTGCTTACCTTTATGGTGGACTTGGTCAAGTTTGACCTTTTCATGCATATTGATGCCTTTTGGAGTGGATATGGATGCTATATTTTTGAATTTTTGAAGGCATACGAGTTCATGGAGCTTCTAGATCCTTCTTTGGTGGAACTACTTGGAAGGATGGATATATTCTCTTTTTCTCATTTTATGAGTTAGTTCTTCTTATGCAATTTCTAGAGATAGAGACTCTTGCAATCCTTTCATAGATTTTTGAAGTTTTGTAACTTAGTTTTGGAGATGAAATTCAGTAAATACCTTGGATATTATTGAATTGAAAGCTTTTCCTACTTATTCTTTGCATTTATGTGTTCAGTCAGTTGATTGATCAAGTTATTAGTGAGGTAATGTTTATTTCCTTGTAGCTTTGTCTCAAGTTTTAGAACCTTTATGCAAAAGGTATATTTTTGCAGGTTACAAATTGTGTCAAAAGGTGTAAATGATTTTTAGATGTGAAATTAATTTTCCTCCTAGGAGTTTGAGCACTAGGACCTATTTGTGAAGCACTTTTGCAAGAATATACAAAAATGAGTTGTGCAAGTTTATCTTTAGTCATTGCAAGAAAGTGTATGAAATTTGGTTTCAAATCCAAGTAATGTTTAGGTGCATCACCATAGGGTTTAGTTTTCATTTTTATGCATTCCTTCTCCCTTTTCCTTTACACAATCTATAATTTAGGTGATAACCATTTAGGAAGCTAGCCTCATCTGGAGATTCACTCCAATCTTTAGGTCACCTACAACCTATGAGTGTTTCCATGTTTTCTCTGGAATTCTAAGTCATGCAACTTAACTTGTTGAATCATGCAACTTAGCTAGGGTGCAATTTCAATAGATAGCAGAGCGTCAGAGGTATAGTCATATGTATAGTCAAACAAAAATGTGTCTAGATCTTCATTCACCAAACCATAAAAATGGGTAATGTTGAAGGAGGGATATTCTTCAACTCATTATCCCTTTCTTGGTGGTGATTGGAAACTCAAAGGTCACATGTTCTGGATCATCCCTTGGTGCATCACCCATGGTTTGATATATCCCCTCTATAGGTGTAATAGATATTGGGGAAAGGGAAGTTTATTCTTTAGTATTACCCTCACTCTGAGTACTGGAGTTACCAATATCTACTATGACTTCTTGGTGTGTAGAGGGGAGGAATCTTCCCAAAGAGTCTCTTTGCCTCTGCATACAATAAGTTTTCCTTTGTATAGTAATGATCCTATACAATGTTAGTGTATCTTTCTGGTATTTTGATAAGATAAAAATCAACAATCCTAATGTTGAAAACAAAATGTAAACTATGAAATCTTGGAAACAAGTCTATGAAGGTAGCACCATCCCCAGTAACAATGCCAAAAATGTAGAGTCTAATCTAGTGTCTTGTAAACTTGGTAGAACCACACAATTCAGAGGAATGACTAGCTGAATAGTCCACTCAACATTGTAAAGACTTCATTAAATTTTTAACTAGAGCTTGTAAACTTGTGATAGCATTGCACTATATGTGCCTTCAAAGACTTGAGACTACCTAGGATATTCTATTTAAGGTGTTCTACTTGTTGGAAAATCATAGAAACTTATAGTAGTGAAAGAAATAAGTTGGCACTAATGGCTATAGGTTCCTACAACATAATCTGTAGTTGACTTCTATTGACAGAGAATTACTGAAACTAACTCAAAGCTATTCAAAACTGGTAACTGAACTTAATCTATCCTACGGAGTACTGCAATTCAATTGAATGCATTCATGCACATGAACAATCATTACTGATAATTACCATATGAGAATCGATTTAATCTTACATGCAATTTATAAAGTAATGATAAATAGAAATAACTATTGAATAGAAATAAAACAACTATAAATGTAGTGAAGAACAATTACCTTGAGTGGCATGTTCAAGTGACTGTCTTCACTTAAATAAAACCAAATCTAAATCTTTAGATTCTATGCAACCATATCAACTTGAACTTCATTCATTATATATTCCAAAAGATCACATAAAATATTACTCAAGGATTGTATTCAAGAAAACCATTTATGAACAATCATGTTTGTAGATTACAACTAAAAACTAAGAAGTAACTGATAACAAAATCCACCAGTATGAGATTAATTAACTAACTATACTAAGACTCAACCACCAACTATACATAGGCATGGGGGAGTTTATTCTAAACACAACTCTTAATAGAAATCATTAACTACAACTCCCTAGATATCAGAGTATGTAATTAAGATTTAATTATTCAAACTGTAATTGAAAAGAAACAAGAGTTCAAATGGAATTAAAACTCTACAAAACAGATCTGCACGTGGAACACTTAATCAATTATTCAAAATCCTATTGATAAATGAATTATTCTTCTTCAGTGCCTTATTAACTATCATAATGATGCAAAATTAACTCCATTAGGTGTCTCCACACGATAGTTATTACACTCAAATGTTTCTGGCAATTCCCTTATTTTGTTGTCCAAGACTTCCTTTGGCTATGGGCTACAACTTTAAGTTATTGCGGGCCACAATGTCTTCTTGTGCTTCAAGAGGTTAATCCACAAAAAATATACACAAAGCTAAATACCATGATTAAACACATAATTCCAAGAATATTTCATACATATTCACATATAAATCATGCAATGCTACTATATCATAACTACGTTTCCATTACTATAATTTAGGTCCAAGGTTGTATAGTAAGCATAAAAAGATACCATATCATAGGAATATGTCTAAAAGGATTGTGTGATAATGTCTTAAAGCATGCATAAAAACATCAGGAAATGGATTATTAAATAAAGTCATCAATAATATCCATGGAAGGTGCTTGTTCTTGTGGTCGAGATATAGGATTTTCTTGTTACGATTCAGGTGGAGAATCATCATGCATTGCTTTATTTTTTGTTTTTGATTCATCTTTTTCCTATAATTGACGAGCAATAGCATGACGTCTATGCTTGTACACTCTTGCATTTCAATTTCTTTTTGTACAATTTTCAAGTTGCGATTATGTAGGAGCAATTTTATCGACCATAGGTTTCCTTTCTTCTCACAAGGGGGGGAATGGAAGGAACCATGGGAGGTCGTTCAATCACTTTCTCTTTAGCTTTATAAACTTTTTTGATCTTAGGAGGGACAATAGGAATTATTTGGTTATCTCTTGGTCTCTTATAGGAAATAGGCGAAGCATTTGTCATAGTTTTTTCTTGGTTACTTGGAAGGGATTTTGGTTTAATCATGGATTCATCATTGATAGGAGGCTCAATAATGGGTTGAGGCATATTGTTAAGGGATAATTTTGTTGTGCACTTTTTCTTAAACTTTTGATAAAATTTGAAAAAGAAGTCCTCATGAGGCCTAATAAGTTTAATAGGTTCAGGCCAAAAGAAATCCAATGAGAAATTTCCACGGGAAGACATAGGATTAAAACCTCTATGATGCATAGTAAAGATTTGATTGTTAAAGGGGAACTTCAAGCATTTGTGAATGACTGATGAGATGAATTCCATGGAGCTAAGCCATGGGTAGCCTAACTTCACATGGAATTGATCTAACATCGGGATGATGGAGAATGAGACATTCAATTTTTTCAGTCCAACTTGTAAAGGAAGAGTTATCGAACCTATCGTAGGGCAAGCAAAACCATTGTGTGTTTTGATCCATACTTTTGGTTCTTCATAAGTGTAGACATGCAAAATTGACATCATGCATTTCCTCATATTTAATTAAATCATATTTTCCCATCAATTAAATAAATCAAGTTTATTTGATTAATCTCCTAAGGTTACCTCTTTAATTAAATAAATCATTTTATTTAATTATCTCCTAAAGTTTCTTCATTTAATTAAATCAAATTTATTTAATTAAATGGATAATGTCCATTATTTCCTCCCATTTGATTTAAAATCTAAATCAAATTTCTTGTCAACTAATCTCTATCTAAAGTTAATTAAGTCATGATTAACTTCTAACACTAATCCTCTTTCCTCTAGCTTTTGCCACTTGCACAATAAATAATTTACTTTGATTTATTAATTCTTCTAATTTTCCTCAACAAGGCATAAAAAGAGAATATTCTTCCAAAATTCTCCAAAATGGATATGTCCTTCCAACATAGCATTAACTCCTCTTACATTGTCTCTTACATGTCTCCCACTTGGCATTTAAGACTCTTTCTTCTTCCTCCAACAAGCCATCTTTTGAATTTCAAATCTCCCCCTCTTTGGCACATTGATCAAAATGTGCATAACCTTCATCCTCTCACATCTTGACAAGTGACATCTTGCCATTGGCTCATGTTTTGTCCCACATCCTCCATGTTCTTCAATCCTCCATCATACTTTCTTATAAATAGAGGCCTCCTCTATTGTATTAATCCTCCACAACTCCACAATCTTCTCCACAATCTCAGTCATTGGACTCCACATCCGTCATCTAGGAGCTTATCAAGGATTGGGAAAGGGCTTCTTTCCACATCAAAGAAGCACCAATCCACTATGAGATAGGGTTTGATTCATGCTACTGTGTGTTTTATTTAGCTTCCTTGTTTCCTTTGATTGCATACTTAACATGATTCAGTATTTCATAGGAATCTTGGGTTTGCTTATTTTACATTGGCTAACTAAGCTAACTGTGGTCATTGTTTGAAGTAATGCAGATTTAAGGTTCACATTTTGGCACCCACCGTGAGGCAGTAAGTCTGCTCGTTTAGTTCTCTTTCTTTGGTTATTTCCTAAATTCATTTGAATGTAATAGATTTTTTCATATGCACGTCTAGCTCTTTCAATGCATTCTTGCACTACTTTGACTTCAGTTCATTTTCATTAAATCTATGCTCCAGATTTGCATTTTTGATTCTCCAAATAATTGTGCTAAACTACATGAAACAGGTCTATTCATTCTGCTAAACTATATAAAATAGATCAAATTTTCAAGAAAGAAAACCTACCGTGCATTCAATAAATGCTATTGACGTTTACCTATGCTAATCTTGTTTCCTTTCTAGTGGTACTCCAAGTTCAAACAATGTATTGCCGAATACTTATTTGGTTCATCATTACGCCTTGTTGTTTTTGAAATAATGGCTTTAACTTTGTTCTATCTTTTAAAATGTCTAGTAGTGAAGTCTATTGTGTTCCACTTTTGTAGAAGATGTGTTAGTCCAAGCATCCTTTTCTTGTTCTTGGATTGATGGCTGCTAACTCTACTGATTCTTCATATGTTGGTACATTTGGATGCCCACAGTTTGCTATTAGACTCAGATATGTCTTTTCTAGATTTGGAGTCAGTTTACAAGCTTTATAAACAATGATGGATGGATGTTCCTCCTCAATTGACACCTTCAATTTCAGCTCCACTTGCCACAAATAAAAATACCCCAAACGTTTACTGGTAACTTCTTCAATATACCTAGTCACTGAGTTGCCATTCTTTTCTGTGGACATCATCTTCTTCAACTCCTGTATGAACTCATCCTTATTTCTGTGAGGAAAGCTGAATTTGATTTGAGGAAATGTGAGGAATTCATTCTATATCGAGGGTAGGCATCACTATAGAAAATATAAAGCATCACCAAATTTACGTCACAATGGACAAATGGAAGAAGATCTGGGTCTTGTAATCGATGGGTGATATTGCAGGCAAAGACAAAGGCAACAACCATCGACCACCATTGTGAAAGCGACTAGAAATTAAAGGTGAGGTGACAAGAGTAGTACATTTTTTTTTAAGAAGCATGTGACAACATTTATTGTTTATTTTAAGCAGCATGTGGTGCCAGGAAAGAGAGATTTCAATGAAGCGAGATCGATAACTTGCCAAAGAAACAAGGAAGAAAAAAAAATGTTTGCCTCTACTAAGATATTTACATGTAGCGAATCTCTGTTGTTATAAGCAAGCGTATATTTTTATCTCTCATTTTGTTCAGTTCTTTTCCTCTTACTTTACAACATATTATCATTTCATCTACATAGCAAAATACTAATCCACAAACAACGAGGATTCTAACCACTCCGTAGTTGATCCACAAACAATGAGATTTCTAACCATTACGTAGCTTTCTTTATGTGCTTATTAACTTGGCAAGCTAACCTGTGCTAAAACCATTCAATCATCATTTTTGGAGAAGAAGATCCCTCTCCAGTCTACTAATACTGTTCAAAGAAGGCTTAAATATTTTCTTACCGTGCAAGATTTAAATATTTTGTCATGATTCCATAATTTTCTCTTTTGTTCTAGAGGGTAATTATTATTTTGCAGGCTAAAGGAAACTGCCATTAAAATTGAGGGGACGTGCATGTTGTGCAACTTCAACATCATTAGCTAGGTGGGTTTGGTTTAGAAATTGAAAAAAGGTATGAGCATAAATTATGTTTATTTATTGGTGCGTAAGTTTTACAGGGTCGAAATCATGTTGTCCATGTGGTAAATTATAGAAAATTTTGTACATCTTGCTCTATTTTTTTAACAGAGCCTTCTTTAAATGACTACCAAACACAAATCTTGAGCATTGATGACAAATTTGTCGAGCTTTGAATTGGAACATTCTTTGATATATTTGATTATTTCACAAATTGTGATTCATGTGGTGTACAAGAATGTATACAAGTTGTTTAAATAGGAGAAGACGTGTTAGAAATGAGCTTGTTTTATGCCTTCCACAAAGAGGCCTTTCCATAATTTAAAGATGAATATTAAATTGCAGTAATATTCAAATGGAAATGGAGTTTTCGCTATATGAGATTAAGAGTCGTACTAGATAAACACTTAACATTTTTTATTTATGTTGCCTAAAGAGATGGTGAGGAGATTGGAGGGATTAAATGGTAAAAATTAAATGCTGATAATCATTCCTATTGCTCTTGCAAGGGATCACATTAAGGGTGCATTAGCCTTTATTCCACCAATAGAAATACTTACATGCTTGAAATAATGACGCCATAGGCCATGACTATGTGAGGTGTCAAATATACAATTTCAAATACAGATGAGTTGGGTGATATCGTTGATTGAGCAATTAAAACTTCATGATTTTATTGTTTGTTGATGTAAATCTTTAGCTAGCGCACAATCTTTCTTGAGAACCAATTACTACAAAAGGCTCTGCATTTAATTGTCTCCACCTTTTAATTTTGAAAATCAATATCAACTTTGTTTAATTGTCTTCTACCTTTTTCTAACAATTTTCTCAAATTTAAATTGGATGAGACCGCCACAAATCTTTTTTATTGAATGTAAAATGAGCATTGATATCAATTGAGATTTAAATTCGATCCATGCATTAATTTATTCACCACTTGACCTCTTTTCTGTGCCAGCCTTGAATTTACTATCATAGGTGTTATGTCAGGGTAAATCAATCTTAAAATCAAGTGGTTGGGTAATCAATATACATATCTATCTATCAACAGAGCTTGAAAATCCTTGAATGCAAAATCTGTTTGTAGAATCGATAGGCCATACTAATGTGATTTAATGTGCAGATTTAAGTATTTTTGTATTTAATAATGCAATTCAATGTTTGTTGGTTGTGTTACCAAAGGAGTACTTTCTATGGCTTTATAACTTGAGAATGCATGAGATCCAAGCAAGCTTTAACGTGGACTGAATTTAAACGTTGCCTATCAAATCCAAAGGATAGCTGCGGATCTTTATCTCTTAAGGGATTATTTTTCTTGTTTGGTTTGAAACTGTATCCATCATATTGTTATCATTGATTCCTTGAATATCATACTTCTTATTTGTGATTGTTTTGAAATGTTTGCAGGTTGGCATCTCAAAACTATGGTAGTCTCTCTCACGTGAGAATCAAAAGAAAAATTGAGTTGGAGAAGTGAACATTGAACTTGAGACTTCAAAAAGCATTTTTAAACGCTTATTGTAATAATCTAGAGTATTCGTGGCTACTTTTTTTTTCTATTTTAGGCCAACTAGATCATTGATTTTTTTTCAAAGTTGGGCTAAAATTGAACCTTAGAAACTCATTAGACTTTGATTTTGGGTTAAAATTGAACAAAAAAATCTCACACTTCAATTTCGGTGCTTAAAAGGAATCAAATCCTTGCTTTGAAGGATTAAAAATGAACAAGTGATTTTATGTTTTGTAATCCCTTACCCAAAGTAATATCATCTAAAAGACGTATGCGCTTCTCTCACACATCATGGCGATCTTAGGGTTTACAAGTTCGTTATCCAATCAAACCCTAAGTCTAGCATTGATCCAAAGTTCCTAAAAAGTTTGACACCCATATCATTCACCCCTTTCATCCTTCATCTCATCATTAGTCGTGAACACCTTAGAGGTTCACTTTTGTAACAAGGTCAAAACATAAGAGGAACATGGAATATAAACTTGATCCATACATCATGAGCGGTCTAAACCAACCAAACTCTCAAAACCTTACAATTCCAATTAGCTATCAAAACTCACATTTATAAAATCCATACATGGGATCATTATCTCCTACAAACCTTAATGGTACAACAAATGTGAGTATGCCTAGTCAAAAGGTTGGAACACCTTTCTTGATGGTATATTTAAATCCAAAACCAAACCTACAAATATATCAACCGAACAATCAATGCATGAGTCTTCAAACGAACAACATTATCCCACCAAATCCATACATGCCAAATGTGAATATACCAAGTACAAGTTTACCAAGCATGAACATTTCAAATCTACCCTTCGTAAAATTTGGCATAGATATGTTTGCAAATCATACAAATATTGTTCAAAGTCCAAACAATAAGTTAATGAATCCATACATTAATCCAAGTCAAGGTAACACCATGCAAAATCAAAGTTACCTGAATCAAGGCAATGTGATTACCAACCACAACAATGTTCAATTTCAACCTATAATGCCAAATCTGAACATCATCCCAAATCATAACATTGACCAAAATTAATTTGTCCATGATGCCATGCAAACACCACAAGTACACATTCCAAATCTACTTGAACAAAAGAATCAACTATATCAAGGGAGTCAAAATCAAAATTAGGATCAAATTTCGCTAGATGAACTTGCTTCACTTGCCAAAATAATTGACTCATTTCACCAAGACACATCTTCACTCCAAAATCAATACACTCTTGCATTGGTTAAACCATTTCATCAAAGCATTGAGTTGTGTCCACAACCACATCAAGAACAATATCTCCAATGTCAAGAAGTTAGATATCAAGATTGACCACATCAACAAATCCAACCCCCACATCTCGAAGATCAATCACCACATCTCAAAGATCAATCACCACATCTCCAAAATCAATCACCACAAGGTCAATTTAAAGTACAAGTCTCACAGGGTAACAAACGAGAATACACACCACTTGGTAAACCAATTGAATCAGTCATGCAACAGTTGGTGTAGGAAAAACTCATCACAATTCCCACCTATGAAAATTATCAAGAGCCCTTAGTGAAACTGCCATGATACAATGAAAATCACCTTTGTGATTTCCATAAAATCAAGGGACACACAACATCATATTTTATTCGACTCAAAAATCTCATCCAAGACCTTATTGGTCAAAAAATAATAACTAGTGGGGACAATGGTGAATATTCAACCACTAGTAATAGCATTGACAATCTCGCCACCACAATTGTTGAAAAAAATGATCAAGATCTATCCATCAATGAGCACCTTGAAGATGTTTCTACCTCATCTGAAGATCAAATCAACATATATCAAGAGTCACTTTTCAATCATGATCAAAATCCACCAACAATACCCAACAATGATCCAATTCAAGAAATGTCAACATCACTTGACCCTATGGTTGAAGACATTCACAATCTCTCCACCACAATTTTTGAAAACAATGTTCAAGATATCTCCATTAATGAACACATTGAAGATGTTTCTACCCCATCCGATGATCAACTCACCATACATCAAGAGCCACTTTTAGTGATCTATTTCAAAGAGTGTTAGAATTATTTGATCCTATTGACATAATCCATGACCCATCGACCAATGATCATGTTGAAAATGTCTCTACATCACCTAATGAGTTAGAGAACATATCTCAAGAATTTATTCCAAAGCACGATCAACATCTTTCACCAAGGTCTAGAAATGGTCCTTTCCAAGACATGTTGACACCCTTTGACCTCATGGTTATAGATACTAAAGGGATCCTCAGCTCAACATTTGATCTAAGTCCACCCAAAGATAAAGAGGATATTGGGCCACTTCCCATGTCTAATGACGACATCTAAGAACCCTTTATAAGTAATCCATCCTTTGAAAATGGACCATGTCAAGAACTTGATCCAAAGCATGTCGAAAGAAATTCCAAAATCATTCAAGATCAAGAACTTGTATCCCCAAGATACTACAATGATATAATGGATACTCTCCTATCTATAAAAGATATCACAAATGATCATCATATCCATATAGCACATATTCCTCCATCTACCCATGAGATGTTTTCTTTGGATGGACACATAGATGATATTCATTCAAAACAAGAGTCTTATACTCTTGATATCATTACCAAGGAACAAGAGTCTCCTACTCTTAACATTTGTACACATGATCAAGATACAAAAAATTCTAGAGATAGATTAGAAATGGGTCATGAAAAGGCTTCTACAGAAGTTGTGAATCAGGAACATCTTGTGAAGAAATATCAAAAATGAATCATAAGGAAGATTTTTACGGGGATAGTGAATCATTGACACCTCTTGATGAAGCATTAAAATATGATATTCCACAAGATCAATCCAAAGATATCAATCAGGAAGTTATCCCACACATGGGGGATCCTATCACTTATAAACTTGGATCACTTACCCTTTTAAGGGAAAGCTATCTTATCAATGAAGAAGCTATCACCTTTGAAGATCCATAGTAGAACAGAAAAGGATTAACACCTCGTGTCCAAGGTAAATCATATCCTATTGCAAATAAAATGTTTCAATAGATGAATTATCAAGGCAGAGGATTAGGCCTACATGAATAGGGTATCCTAGAACTAGTGCAGATTATCGACAATCCTAAGCATCAAGGTCTTGGTTATTCAACAATTAAGGGAGCTAAAAACATCAGTGATACCTCTATAATACTGGGGGAAACTTTATCTAGTGCAAGCATCAACATAGGGAGCACGAAGAATCCTTATGATGAAACCAATGCCAATACTACAACCAACCACGTCATGAATCTTCATCCACCCATCACCCCATCCACATATTGGGACCAACATCAAAAGAAGGATGTAAATTAAAGCAAGAATAAACTCATCAAAGGAAAAGAAGTAGCAAAGCATGGAGGACAAATCAAATACACATGGATACCAAAGAATACAAAGAAAGATTATCCCTATCAAACTCCATTAGTCAAAAAAACTATGGGGAAAAATAAAAAAGGGAAAAGTATCCATCAAAGATGTCCACAAAGGAAAAATAAGGCTTCTCAAGTGACGTACAAAGTGTATCAAGTAGTTGGTCCTAATTCCACGCACACTTTTGTATCCACCCATCATTGCTCATCTTCCCAAGATTGGAGAGTCAAAGGTTCCAAACTATCAACCAATTCATCTTTTATTCCTAAACACACTCCATCCACACCTCCACACATGATATCCAATTCTTACATTGACCATGTATTGGCATCCACCCTTCATCATAAGGATTTAGAAGGCATCCTATTGCGATGTGCACACAAAGACAAAGTTAACTCTGGTATCAACAAAGCAGATTAGGAATCTCAAAAGTTACTTTCAAGTGTATGTATCTTTGCAAAGCAACTTCTTCAAGTAGGATATCGATGGCACATTATGGCAGAAGCATCGACTATATCAAAAGCACTAGGTGGTTCAGCATGAGCTTAAAATCTTTCAAAGAAAACTAAAAAATTAGAAAATCCAAAAAATTAGAAAAAGGATTGAAAACAGTAAAGAAAAAAATTGTCCTCTAGTGAAAACCACTTTAGTGGCGCTTTGGACAGGTACCATGATGAAAACCTGGAAAATAGGCATCATGCATAGAATTGAGCATCTATGTGTTCCTATTCAAGTGGAAACATCTCATCCCATCCATAATAAATCCAACATTCCATATCATCCATAATAAATCCATTCATCCATGAACCATTTATCCAACCCATTTCCATCTTCCACGTTATCTTGATCTTGACAAAGTTTGGTGCACACTTTACGCTTGCTTATGGTAAACATCTTGACACGAGTCATTTTCATTGATCCTATCCTACCTAGCATTAACTAAGCCATAAAGCATTATCCCAATGAGCATTCTTTATTCAAACACCTTCTCTTAGCACAAGATAATCCATATCCCTCCATCCATACACCTATCCAAGCATCCACCCATGGAATTTCGTACATTGCTAGACACTAGGGCAGGTATGTGCATCTTGCTTCGGGAATAAAACTTGATCTATATCCTCCAACTTATGTGGTGATCCAAACATTGGAAACATGAAATAAAATTGGTCAAAGCATTTGTGATCCAAAATCCAAATCACTAGCCCATGGCACATTTTTATGAGAAGATGTTCCTTATCAAGCTTCATCTTTCATCGAACATCAATCCAAACAATCACTATCAGTTGTGCATCTAATTTACACTTCAAACGTCACATCAAATCATTCAAACATCTTTTGTTCCAAATCAAGCTTCAAAATCTTGATCAATCAAATCCAATCAATCCATCATCACCTTGGGATATCCTTCCCAATCCTTGTGTTGCTTAAAAATTTCCTTGCATTGTTGTCTATCCTCAACAATGTTATCATCATTAATCCTGATCAATCAAATCCAATCAATCCTTCATCATGTTGGGATATCCTTCCTAAACCTTGTGTTGGTTAAACACTATCCTTGCATTGTTGTGTATCCTCAACAATGTTATCATCATCAATCCATTGATCTAATCAATCAACCTTAGCTTGGTTTTCAACAAAATCACAAAACAAATCACTAATATCATCAGACATATCCATATCCAAATCATCAAAAATCATGCAAAAAATCTAAAACCATTCAGAAAATCATGTGAAAATCCAAAAACAATCATAAAAATAGAAAACATCAAAAACATTAGTCATCTGAACTACGTCATCTCTGAGCTTAAATGTATGCAAGGCTCATCTTTGATCAACCCCTGAGACACAAAATTCAAAAACATCAAAAAATACAAAATCCAAAAACATCAAAAAACACAAAAAAACCAAAAACATCCCAAAAAAACAAAAAATCCAAAAACATTCATAAATATCAGAAAACCCTAAAACATTGGAAAATTTGAAAATCAAAACATTTGGAAAACATCTTGAAAATACCAAAAAATAGCCTCAAAACATTTCAAAACTCCAAAACATCCAAATATTTGAAAAAATCCATCCATCTCATTTCGCTTTCGCCTGCAATATTTAATCAATCATCCATAATAAAACAATCGTCACCTTCATCCTTTGGCAATACAAAAATCAACAAAAGCAAACTTGAAATGCAAAATCAAAATTGAAACAATAAAACTTTTAAATACAAAATCAAACTCTTGATCATTCGCAAACATGTCAATCAACCTTATATCAATAGCCTTTTTTAAAAACCTATCAACTTGCCACCATCCACTAACATGTCCTAGGATGTATCCTTCCTACAATGGGCATTATCTATTGGAAATCACTTTGGATAATTATCCTAAGCAAAACAACTTGCCACCATCCACTAACATGTCCTAGGATGCATCCTTCCTACAATGGGCATTATCTTTTGGAAAAAATCACTTTGGATACTTATCCTAAACAAAACAAATCACTTTGGCTAGAGGTATGAAGAACATTTACTTGTTTGTGTGCTTAATTTTTTCTTTTTGATTTATCTTATTGCACTCATTCCAATGATCTCTTGATGATGTCTAATCAAAGCAATTTAGAGAGAAAGGAATGGGCATCGATCATTATATTTTTGTCTATTGTGCTTGTTGGACCTTCTTGTAATATAACTTAGCAAATACTTGCTTTGTTAGATGCATCCTAGCAAGGTTTCTATATGTCAAGTGTGAACAAGAATAGTCCTATCTATTTGTTGAGTCAAAGTCCATCACAATAGGTGCAACGCCATCCTAGTTCTTTATACCTTGATGCATCGTGCTTATGTGTGTTATCAAACATAAGGTAAGTAGCCATTTTAAAGTCCGAATTCCTGATAAGCATCATCATCATCATCTTTGATAAAGTTGGCTTATTGAATCCTCTTGTCATCATCTCATTTCTTCTTTTCAATGCTAACATCATGCCATGACAGTTAATCATCATCGCCAATGCATCCATCCTGCATCCACAAACCATCGGCGTACTGCATATTGTTGACAATGATTTTACTCACAATAAACAACTCATATAGATTCTCCACAGACAAGACCACGAAAAAGCCTACCTTTCTTGAAAGATATGAAACAAAGAAAAACTAAGAAAGAATCTTGCATTCACAGAACAAAGATTGGCTTCTGTTTAATCCCATGTCTCCATAAATCAGGTCATGATTGCACTAAACATAGCTCTCAGGTAATGATGTGACAATTTTGTTGTTAATTTCAAAGGGGAATACGATCATTTTTAGTGTTATCAAGGATCACTAATATTTCACATACAACTTCAACTTTATCATCTAATGACATCATGAAATTGAAGGATTCATCATAATATTTCATGAAGCATTCAACAATTTCATGGAAAATAAAATATTTTCAACGAAACTATTTCCATTCACTCTTTTAAAAAAAAACATTTTCAAAAAATATAAGCATCTAATCTAAAGCAAAACATAAAAAAAAAAATTTCTCTCGGTTATTCTCCATGGATTCGCCAAAGAATTAATTAAAATAGAGCAAACCGCTTTATACTTCACCAGATTGCTTCACAGCTACGTATAAAACAATGCAAGTTTTTAAAGAGGGGTTTCGTTTATGGACACCAAATAAGTTTTGTATGCACCCTTAAATGACGCAACATACAGTCTTGTTTAGTCGAACTTACAAAAATAGCTACAAAAGATAATTAGATAGGTAGCTATCCATAAAGCTCTGACATCAATTAATGTCTACGTGCATACAAAGTTTTACATCAGAATGGTTCAGAAAATAGGAAAAAAGAACAAAACTTAAAAGAAGTTTTTGCTTCTTCGACATCCACAAATTTTGAACTTAAAATAAAAATGAACATCCTCTGGCCTTTTATAGAACACAAGGCTCATATAGGATAAGACAACTACATGAGAGGGAATCTAAAGGACCAATAACATCAAGGCATGTGGAATATTGTGACCAATAGGAGAATAGCAATTGAAATCAATGGAAGTCAACTCCAATTACTCGTTGAAGCTCTTCGAGTTCTTCTTTTTCATCTGGAATTTTCGTTAGGAAAATAACTTGAATCATGATAATATGTAGGTGGATCTAGTTCTTTGTTCTTGGGGGATTAGCTTCCTCAGAAGTGGGTGCAATCTACCACTAAGTAAATGAAATACCAGAATCCTGAGTATTCCAATCATATGTACAACTCTCTCATCATTTTTCCTAGAACATCTAACCTGGCCGAAATGTAACTCGATCCGTGATTCAAATTTTCCTGACCGTCCATACCCGAGCTCTGCATCACAATCGATATCTCCTGCAATCACAAAATTCCAATATTAAATCTCCTTTTAAACAAATATGCTGCCATATAAATAAAATCATCATTCAAATATTAACACAAAAAAAATATCCACAAAAATTTCACTTTTAAACACATCACAAATCCTTGCATGTATACCAGATCATTGGGACCATTATACAAAATAAGAAAAATTAACATTTTACTTCACGTTTCAACCCGGTACTCAGTACCCGGTTTCAGCTTTACTCACTTACTTTCTCGGACCTCGGTTATATCAGAACTCCAATTTACCAGACTCCAACTTATCAGACTCATTCATTTTAACTTTACATTGCCCTTTTTCCTTTTCTGTGTTTCTTGTACCAAGGTACCCGGTATGCGAAACACTCACTATATGAAGTTCTTTCTTTCAACTGAAGATTTCTTCTTTTATTTTTTTCTTTTCTTTTACTTTCGATGATCATCCAATCTGTTACCTCCTGCCATAGAAGTCATATTTTCACTTGGGTGGACCCCAAGTCTTTTCAGTCTTGGGGTGTGTTGTGAGACCACACAACAACTTGCAACCAATAAAACCAAATTTAAAATTAAACTTGAAATTAAATCACCAGTTGTAAATTAAAACTTATGCATATTTTAAAACAATAGCTTTCTACCTTTACTTAGATTTTGGCATAAAAAATAAAACTCTACCAGAAACATTCGTGTGTGCTCCTGATTAATTCTAGTTTTGGAACTCAATGAAAAGAATCAATTCATTAAAATTGAACTGCATAATATAGTAATCCTCCAAAGCCAACCAAGGATAGAGCCTTGCTACCAGCCAAGCGTCCATAGCCCTGACAAGGTTATCTCTGTAATTCCCCCAAACATAGCTCTACTGCCGATCAGGTGTCCATAGCCCCGGTAGAGTTATTTGGATAGCCTAAAGAGTTTATATCACTTTTTTTTTTTAATCCATAAGATATAGCAATGATAGCTCATTTTCACTTTTTTGATTTTGCAATAATAGTTCATTTATCAACTTGCAAGCATTGAAGCACCGCTATTAGGTTGGGAATTACAGTGGTAGCGAAGGTTACTTTTTGATTTTTCATTTAATGTAAATCCCTTCATCAATTCACTATTTCCCAAAACTCATTTAATAATTCCCTATAAGTGTGTTTCTAGCTAAATTTCATCAATTATGCCAAATCCTAATTAACTGTAGCCCACTATATGTTAAAAGATATGCATAAATTAAAATTTAGCAGTAGACCACTTAATTACCAAATTTAACTCTAAATTTAGAAATATTAGTTACCACCCATTTTTGATTAAATCTATTGTAGTTTCCAAAACTTTTGCTAACTATCTCAACTTGATGGCGATGCACTAGAGTAATGGATCAGAATGTAATGATTACCTTGAAAAACGATCACACTACTCAACATTAAATTCACACACCTATTTCAGCATGTATTATCTTCCTATTTCATTAGGTGATGACGTGTAACATTTTTCCAACCTCATTCTCATGTATAATCCACACACTTAACACCTCAATAATTACTATGACTTTCTTACAACAACTGGAAATGACCCCCTATTAATTTGAAATCTCTAATTTGTTTGATTCGCAATCTTCGTACTTTTCAATTATGAAACAATTTCACCAAACATGTGCAAAGAATTTATTTGATTTAACCTTTAATTCTAAAGAGTATTAATTAGTTGCCACCTTGCACATACGATTTCTAAAAAAACTATAGGCAACTATGTACCGCTACACTATTCGTGAATTTCTATAAATTCATGCATTTCTCCTCAAACTCTGTGCACTTCTCTCTCTTTTCTATTGTTTCATGTAATTCTATTATGTTTTGTGTTTTTACTCTTTTTCTTCTTGACTATGGATACTCCCATTTGCTTGAGTTGTTCCCGTAGGCAGAATGTTTTCTTGGGAAGCATCACATCACAAAGGCTTGAAAAGGTTTTCATTAATAGGACTTTCAACTTTACTGTGCCAAATTTATGTTTAGTCCTTGGGGAAAGATATGTTGCGTCCAACCGCTACTTTCATTTTTATTCCGACATAGCTTCTCATTTTGTAGCTTCGCTTCTGGACATTGGGTTACCTGTTGAAAATGTACGTGCCGCTGTGAACTTAATAGTTAAACTAGAATTCTTGGAGAATTTGGACACCATTCTAACTATTGCACACTCGACCATTGGGATTCCCTCCATGGATGATATTCCTTGATTCCTAAATCACGGGGAAGTAGTTCCACTTCGGCCTTTTCTTACTGATCTCCATATCCAAGATTTTGAAACTCACCGGGAACTCGCCTACATAGGGTATTTAGCCTTGATAGAAGAGGCATCCCAGATTGACTAGATAACTACTATTGCCTACAACTTCGCTCACCTTTTCTTGAATCCTATTTTTTTATGTTTATCGACAAGGATTTTGATATCAAATGTATATATGTGACACACACACACACACACACATATATACATATCTCTTTTTTCGTGGTTATTTCTCTTAGAAGAAAGTTTCATTGTTTATGGTTTTATTGTTTCAGTTTAGTTTAGCAGATTGTTTCAATTTCACTCTCATGTTTAAAATATATTTAAGTAGAATTTGTTAATGCAGAAGTCGAGCAAGGAAAAGAAAACAAACAAAACAAAAGGAAGAAAGAAAAAACCCCTAAAAAGCTAAGCTAAGCTAAGCTACGCTACGCCTAACTACCCTAACTCTAACATCACCACAAACTAACTCTAACTAAACAATTTATTTCAATTTCTACAGCTATTACTCTTATAGTTTTAGTATGAATTACAACATGCTTATCTTTAAATTCCCTTATCAACATTTTCAATATCCTACTGTAATAATGAACAATCTTAAGTATCATGCATTTAAACATCATAAATTTGAAGGTGTACTTACCCAAAATGTGGCTTAAATGTATGTAAATGATCTCATTAGAGACTGGTTGCACACATGTTGTTTGGTGTGGCAATACTGTACCTTCTTCTAGCCCTGGTCCATTTCCATGAATGGCTATGTTCATTTCTTTATTTCCTTCTCTTCTGAAAACCCTTATATCTCCGGCCCTATCTCTACTTTGCATTGTGTTAGACCAAGATATATCTATATTTATATTGTTATCAGAAAGAGAAAAAGTAAAAACTTGATATTTTGTATCTTGCATAAAATCAGGAAAATGTCTTTTTATATCTAATGCATTTTCAACTTGAAGCATAATACACGCATCTTCAGCTTGATTTCTTGCTTTATCTCACGATTCACATTTTCCACGTATACAGGGAATGATGATCGATCCATATATTTTCCTCATTTATGTTGAAATATCTCTAAATCTCGATTTTCTTGCCTATTCACCTGCAAGATGTTAGGATTTTCTTTAAAATAATCAAAATTTTCTAACTCTTTCAATTCAATGGTTGATTTTTTAATATTTCCAACTCCAATAGGGTTAAACATTTTTCTCGTGGACAATGCTTTTCTTTTTGTAGTTAAAACTTCTTTCGTTAGCGGAATTGCTCCACTTATGGCTAGACTTACCCTAGTCAAAAAAATTTCACACTCAATTTCACCATGGTCAGTTGTATCATGAATTCTACACTCAGTGACTCTTCCAAAGGTAAAAAAACTCAAAGGATGCAATTTTTGGTTAAATATTTTGCAAAGTTTTCCAATTTCTATCATGAGCACTAACTTGTGCCAATTTTTCTCTTTCTGTGTTTTACAAGATTTTTCCAAATTAGGGAGGGTATTTCAAAACACAAATTTACTTCCGAAAGGTAAACCCTTAAGAAATTTATATATATATATATGTATCTATGCATGATCACCAAAAATAATAAATGTGGCCCTCCTTCTAGCGCCAGTTCCTGTTGACAACAATTTTACTCGCAACAAACAACTCGTATAGATTATCCAGAGACAAGACCACGAAAAGCCTAGACCTTCCTTGAAAGATATGAAACAAAGACAACCTAAGAAATAATTTTGCATTCATAGAACAAAGATTGACTTCCGTTTAATCCCAAGTCTCCATAAATTAGGTCATGATTGCACTAAGCATAGCTCTCAGGTAATGATGTGACAATTTTGCTGTTAATTTCAAAGGGGAATACAATCATTTTTAGTGTTATCAAGGATCACTAACATTTCACATACAACTTCAACTTTATCATCCAATGACATCATGAAGTCGAAAGATTCATCATAATATTTCATGAATAAAACAAATCCTTTGCTATCACTTAAGTAATTTTAGCATTAAGCATTCAACAATTTCATGGAAAATAAAATATTTTCAATGAAACTATTTCCATTCACTCTTTTTTTCTTAAAACATTTTCAAAAAATATAAGCATCTAATCTAAAGAAAAACATAAAAAAAAAAATTCTCCTAGTTATTCTCCATGGATGCCCCAAAGAATTAATTAAAACAGAGGAAACCACTTTATACTTCACTAGATTGCTTCACAACTACGTATAAAATGATGCAAGATTTTAAAGAGGGGTTTTGTTTATGGACACTGAATAAGTTCTGTATGCACCCTTAAACGACACAACATACAGTCTTCTTCAGTTGAACTTACAAAACTAGCTACAAAAGATACTTAGATAGGTAGCTATCCATAAAGCTCTGATATCATTTAATGTCTATGTGCATACAAAGTTTTACACTAGAATGGTTTAGAAAATAGGAAAAAGAACAAAAATTAAAAGAAGTTTTTGCTCCTCCGACATCCACAAATTCTGAACTTTAAATAAAAATGAACGTTGTCTGGCCTTTTATAGAACACAAGGCTCAGATAGGATAAGACAATTACATGAGAGGTAATCTAAGGGACCAATAACATCAAGGCATGTGGAATATTGTGACCAATAAGAGAATAGCAATTGAAGTCAATGGAAGTCAACTCTAATTACTCATTGAAGCTCTTCGGGTTCTACTTTTTCATTTGGAATCTTTGCCAGGAAAATAACTTGAATCATAATAATATGTAGGTGGATCAGGTTCTTTGTTCTTGGGGGATGAGCTTCCTCAGAAGTGGGTACAATCTACCACTAAGTAAATGAAATATCGAAATCTCGAGTATTCCAATCATATGTACAACTCTCTCATCATTTTTCCTAGAACATCTGACCTGATTGGAATGTAACTCAATTCATGATTCAAATTTTCCTGACCGTCCATACCCAAGCTTTGCATCACAATCGATATCTCCTGCAATCACAAAATTCCAATATTAAATCCCCTTTTAAACAAATATGCTGCCATATAAATAAAACCATCATTCAAATATTAACACAAAAAAAAATATCAACAAAAATTTCACTTTCAAACACATATCCCAAATCCTTGCATGTATACCATATCACCGAGACCAGTATACAAAATAAGAAAAATTAACATTTTACTTCACGTTTCAACCTTATACCAGGTACCCGGTTTCAACTTTACCCACTTACTTTCCCAGACCTCCGTTATACTGAAACTCCAATTTACCACACTCCAACTTACCAGACTCATTCATTTTAACTTTACATTGGGCCCTCTTTCCTTTTTTGTGTTTTCGGTACCCAGTACCTGGTATACGAAACACTCACTATATAGATTTCTTTCTTTTAACTGAAGATTTCTTCTTTTCTTTTACTTTCGATGATCATCCAATCCATTAGCTCTTGCCATAGAAGTCATATTTTCACTTGGGTCCCCAAGTCTTTTCAGTCTTGGGGCATGTTGTGAGACCACACAACACATATCATATTATATCATATAAGAACACTAATCATCTCACATGCATTGCATTATCATTTAAGTTGTTTAGGATAATATAGATTGGTTATTCTAAGCATCTTGAAACCATCTCATTTGCATCATCATCATAACCATCCATACGTCCATCTTGAACCTCTTTGTCCTGAGATCGACCCTCAAATCGAATTTTTTTGCTCGATCTCTTGAGGGTGCAATGTACCAGTATACTTCTTTTTGTTGGGGCATCCGAAAAAATTAGAATTTTTTTAAATTTTGATTGCGACAAGTTTATTATTTGAACCAACACAACAAGTACATTGCTTCAAAGAGGGGAAAAATGTAGACATGCAAAATTGACATCATGCATTTCCTCATATTTAATTAAATCATATTCACCCATCAATTAAATAAATCAAGTTTATTTGATTAATCTCCTAAGGTTATCTCTTTAATTAAATAAATCATTTTATTTAATTATCTCCTAAAGTTTCTTCATTTAATTAAATTAAATGTATTTAATTAAATGGCTAATGTCCATTATTTCCTCCCATTTGATTTAAAATCTAAATCAAATGTCATGTCAACTAATCTCTATCTAAAGTTAATTAAGTCATGATTAACTTCTAACACTAGTCCTCTTTTCTCTAGCTTTTGCCACTTGCACAATAAATCATTTACTTTGATTTATTAATTCTTCTAATTTCCCTCAACATGGCATAAAAAGAGAATATTCTTCCAAATTTGAAAATCCCTCCAAAAGGGATGTGTCCTTCCAACATAGCATTAACTCCTCTTACATTGTCTCTTACATGTCTCCCACTTGGAATTTAAGACTCTTTCTTCTCCCTCCAACAAGCCATCTTTTGAATTTCAAATCTCCCCCTCTTTGGCACATTGATCAAAATGTGCACAACCTTCATCCTCTCACATCTTGATAAGTGCCATCTTGTCATTGGCTCATGTTTTGTCCCACATCCTCCATGTTCTTCAATCCTCCATCATACTTTCTTATAAATAGAGGCATCCTATATTGTATTAATCCTCCACAACTCCACAATCTCAGTCAATGGAATCCACATCCATCATCTAGGAGCTTATCAAGGATTGGGAAAAGGCTTCTTTCCACATCAAAGAAGCACCAATCCACTATGAGATAGGGTTTGATTCATGTTATTGTATGTTTTATTTAGCTTCCTTGTTTCCTTTGATTGCATACTTAACATGATTAAGTATTTCATAGGAATCTTGGGTTTTCTTATTTTAAATTGACTAACTAAGCTAATTGTGGTCATTGTTTGAAGTAATGCAGATTTAAGGTTCACAATAAGTATCTTGATAAAGTTCATGCACAAATAAGAATTCTTCAGTGATCACATTCTCTACACATATGGGATCAATTAGTATCCCATTAGTAGGCTTGTCGTTGATTCTTCCAACTATGTAAAAAGGACCATCAAGTGCATGTTTAATTATGTCTTTTTGTGAGAAGGCAATATCAAGGGACATATTGGTTTGGCCCTTATGAGGTTGAACTTCATTGAAGTTGATCATAGTATTTGTAGAATCACTCCCATACTTTTTCATGTGATGATTAATGATGTAAGCGAGGCTACACAAAATTTCTATTCCTTGTTCATTATTAAGCATTTTCCTCATGTTATCTATGACACGAATCATAGTACCAATAATGTATTTGAAACTCATAAAGTTTTGCAATTTCTCTAATTCTTCATCCATTTTTCTTAGTTCTTCTTGAGGGAAATTAGCAACCATTGATTCAACATTAGTAACATTGGTTGTTGGTAAAGAGGTCATATGAAATGAATTGTCAAGGGTATGGTCCATGATTGGTTGATTAGTGCAACACTATGAGTGAAAGAGCTAGAGAACTCAAGATCCATGACAAATGTGCTAGTGAAGGATGGCACGAGTCTAGAGTTACATCTCACTAGAGTATTGGAAACAAGACACTAGGCTGTGAAGCTCATACAAGTTTCACCAAACCTAAGGTGCACCCAAAATGGAGAACAGGCAAGGAACAATCAACAATATGAAGTGCAATGCAAAGAGATAGCAATTTCTAGATTTTAAACAAGATAATTTTTTGACTATACTATGCAAAAACCTAAAAAATGATGTCTTTTAAGGACAATTTATGTTTGAAATGCACTTGAATTGATCAACTAACCTTATTGTAAATGATTACAAAAAACATAAATTCTGGAAATTGAAACAAGAACCTAAAAGCAAAAAAAAATAATGTAGACATAGATTTTTTAGTGCCCAAAAATTCAGAAACATGCCTAATCAAGGATTCATTCACCCATGGGTGAATGGGTCTTTTGTCATGGTTTTAAAATATTAAATTATAAATTTCTAACTTGATGTTTATGTTTCCAGATTCTAGTTGCAAACAGGTAGTTAGAATTTCAGATTTATGAAAAATCAGATCTAAATGCAAGTGTGAAATGATGCTAAATGACAAGCAAAAAGACCTAATTTGAGATACAATTTTCTAATTTAAGTGACTGTTCATGCAATGTTATGTATGAACTATGAAATTTTCAAAAAATTTAAATTTTAAAGAATGCAAAATGCAAACCTAAAACCCTAAATGAGATGCAAACTAATGCAAATAAACAACCCAGGGTGGTGGGCCTAGCTCGATTGGCTAAAGCATTGTGTTGCAAGAAAGAGGTCATGAGGTCTAGTCTCCCCACCTTCCCCGTGGTACTAGAGGGCGTGTCACGCTAGTGCTACCAGTCATGTGAAAAAAGTTTACCAGACACACGATAGTTTATAGGGGACAAATACCTGACCGATTCCTACAGTCTAAACAAAAAGCAAGTAAACAACCCTAAATGAGATGCAAATCAATGCAATGCAATGCAAGGTAATGCAAATTCTAGATCTAGGGTTTGAATGGACTCCAAATTTGGAAAATTTATAGTGCAAGAATGTTAGGTTCACCAAAATGAAACGAAGGAAATGGGGGGAGGTTCTTTCACCAAAATGAAGTAAAAACCAATAATGTGTGAGGTGTGTGATATAGATGAACCTGTTTTCCTTTATTTCATTAGGAAATGAGATCCACACAAAGGATTGACTTGCAACCCTTAGGTGAGTCAACTCAATGAGGGAATCTACTGATTTCCTTATGATTGAGGATGGGGGTATCAGCTTGAATAGCACTTTTGTGAGAAAAAATAAAATTAGTAAATCAACTCAATCATTCCCATTCAAACTTGAATCATCAATTTAAAGCATAATAGTTACAAAAAAAACAAACTTCTAGAAAATCTGGAAAATGGCAGGAGGGTGTGTACTTGCCACCAAAATACATATTTGAAAGGATACCTGGGACTCATTGGCCCATAGGCAAATGGGTCTCTATGCAGAGGGTTTAATAAGCTTTTGGGATCCTTTAGTGTCAGTTTGTAGCTTCTTTTTATTTGGTTTTCAATGTCAGAAAGTAAAAAATAAGGTCTGTAGGTGAGTTTCCGTGAATTGGCAACAAATATGATAACTTTTTGCAACTTTGCCACTTTGCAGCTTTGAGATCTTCAATCCTTCTTCAACCTATAAATCTACACATTCACAAAGAGGAGAAAAATATTTGTTTTTGGTGGATGGTGGTTTGCCTTGGTCAAACCCCATTTTGGTAATTAAACCTTAAATTGAAATAATGAAACATGAAAGGAATGATGAACAAACAATGCTATGTTGCAACTCACCAAACCCTTGAATAAACCTTTGGAGGATTGAAATCTTGATCTTGATCTTACATGAAATGGCTTCAATGGATGTAGATCTTGATGCTTGAATCTTGACTTGGATCTTTGAAACCTACATCACAATGTTAGCTCCAAAAACATGCATGATTGCAAAAGACTTTGACATAATGCTTGAGATCTTGATTGTTGCAATAAATCACTGGTAAATCTTCTCTTGAATGCCCTTGATCATAATATTTGCTCTTGTAAACTTGAATTATGCAACTTATACTTATTAGACTTGATTTGATAAAAAGACCTTGTATTTATAGGTATGTATCCTTAATTTCCCAAAAATTAAACATCACAAGCCGACATTAAAATTTGAATTTGAGGAAATTAAAATACTGCCAAAAACATATTTTGAATTTGGTTTCAAAGGATTAGGGAGGACCCATTTTCCCATTGGTGAATGGGTCCCAAGTCCTTATTCCTAGAACACACATTACCCACTGTAATTAATTATTGTCGGGTTTCCTCTTTGGAAAATGTAATTTATGATGCTTGTAGATGTAAAATAGGGCTTATTAAGGCATGATTAAGTCCAATTTAATTGAGGGGACCCAGGCAAAGTGTGAAAATGTAAAGGATACTTACATTTTTCTACACTACACCATCTAAACACCCAAATTAACACACTTCAAATCATAGCCAATGACATCAACACACTTTAGTAGTTTTTTCTATAATGGCCAACCATGAAAAACTTTCAAGAATCAAATTGAGCACATGGAATATCAAATCTTACAAATCTCTAGTATATATGATGCAATGATAGATATGCATGACACAACAAGATAATGTATAGAAACTCTACACACTTAGTTTCAACAAATTTAGGATCAAAGGGAGGCAATCAAAGTACAAATCAAGGAGCTTTGAGAAGTTGTTAGCTTGTGATTTGTCCATGTTACTGGATTACTCAAAGATGTGAAGAATTTGATTACACAAATCCATATACCAACCATTGTAGTAGATTAAAAAAAACCCTAATGTAGATCAATACCTAGATTCAAGTACTATAGCAAACGAAGATTTAATGAGATACAATTTTTCAGTAGCTCAAAGAGATCTATAAGAATATTTTTCCCTCAAACAATTGAAAGTCCATATGAATTTTACGTATAATAATAAATCTTCATGTCTTGAGGATAAGACATAGTTTTAAATGACGACGATGTAGGTGGAGAAGAAAACATAGTCACAAGAACATCACAAACCATTGCATTTGATCACAAGAAGAATTCAAAGCCATAAGCCAAATAGAATTTAAGAGACATAAATAGTATAAGGGACACATTATGTATATAATATGCAGAATGGAAAGATAGAACAAGAAATAAAAAAGATAGACATAGAAAATAAATTGAGACGTGTTGAAAATGAACTTTTTATAGTATATTTTGTTGGATTAATAAATGAATAGATACTAATATATGAAAGTAGTTATGGTGTATAATAAATTGTGGAACATGAAATTATTTTGTGGATTATTACTATTTTGCTTTTAATCTTACCATAGTATAACATAGTGTACTACAAAATATCTTATCAAATTTATATTGTAAGCACGAGATATAAATATAAAATACACAATTCCAAGGCTTAGAACTCCGATTTGTATATCCATTTTTTTTACCAATAGTAACCAACTTACATGTAAAAAAGAACTAAAACTATAAAATAACTCTTAAAGAAAATAAAAATCTCTTTAAATAAAAAGAAAAATAAAATAATTCTTAAATAACTATATAGTAAAATAAAATAACTCTCGAATAAAAATATTTAATAATAATATAAATAAAATAATTTTAAAATAATTATATAATTAATTAAAAATAATAATTCAAAAATTAATATCTCTAATTTTTTAAATAAATACATTTATATATTTGTACTATTTATATTTTTTATTATTACATTTATTTAATCAACCTAAACACTGAATAATCAATAATTTTAATCAATCAATATTTCATATCTGCTAAAATAAAACAATCCCACTAAATTTTCAACTCAGGTAAAACAATGAGATATTCTCAACTACACCCTATAATAAATATTCCATCTGAGATTTGATTTGATTTTATAATTTTAAAACTTTTATCATTCTGTAGCAATCCATGACAGTTGAGATTTAGAGGATAACAAAATCTTACATGAACAATTCCCAGAAATGTGCAAATGCCTCTAACACTCTCCCTTCTTCTCCCAACACCACCATTCCTCTCTCTACCTCACATGTTGTGAAATTTGATCCAACTATCACAGTTAGATCACCCCCCGAGTCCATAAAGCTACAACCTTGTTTCCACACACCTACAATCACCCATTTCCCCTCTCTTAATCGTATATTTACATGCCCACGACCACGAAAATACATGTATGTATTATGTTTGAATGAATTTACAAGGAAGCATACGACGACCGCATCGGAAGTATGCGTCTTCCCACATTCTACACTCCACGTCTCGAAAGGAAAGGATGACTTCTTCAATGAGCGAAATATGGTAAGGGTGGGAAAGGAAAGAGAATCCATGACTGACTCTGCACCACTCACTGCCCTTCCACATATCCACATCTCGCCTGGCCATTTCTGCAACAAAATTACTCCACTCAATTAAATTAACTACATCATCACAATTATTCTTGTAATTATACAACCAACATTTTTTATTACCTTTATACTCTGAATGCAGGGTTGAAGAGCTGATCTGTTCTCTGCTACCATCACCAATCTCTTCAATTTCTCCGTGCCCTCCAAACTTTGTATACGTTGGGACTTCCACCGCGTCACTGCCTCCAACTTCTCCAATGACCTCGAATGTTCTAACCCTTCGATTTTCACAACTTTGTCGCAATCTTCTATCGTGAACTCTTTGAGGGAATGTAAATCAGCAAAACTTGGGAGCTCATCTAACTCCGGACAAGTGCATATGGTAAGAAATTGAAGATTTGCTAGACCGCGAAAACCCATTATCTTCTTCAGCATTTTGGAGTCAAATACCACTAACCTCCGCACTGATGTTGGCAGGGTTTGGATATCCAGTAGATGACCATTATTGCCAAGTATGAGAGTTTCAAGGCTGGGACAGCTGTCTTCAGTCATTGATATCGTTGACACTCCCGTGGAATATATATTTATACTCTTGAGCATATTCAGAGCCCCCACGAAGTCCGGTAAAGAATTTAACATTTTACAATTCCAAAAGGATAGTTCAGTCAGGCGGGACAAGTTGTCAAAAGAGGACGGCAAGCTTGTGAACATGTCACTACTTATACTGAGTCGACTCAAGCTGGACAGATTTCCAAGAGAGGACGGCAAGCTTGTCAACAAGGGACTACTTATATCGAGTCCAGTCAAGCTGGACAGATTTCCAAGAGAGGACGGCAAGCTTGTCAACAAGGGACTACTTATATTGAGTCGAGTCAAGCTGGACAGATTTCCAAGAGAGGACGGCAAGCTTGTCAACAAGGGACTACTTATATTGAGTCGAGTCAAGCTGGACAGATTTCCAAGAGAGGACGGCAAGCTGGCCAAGAACGGACTTTCTATCTCCAGCACTTCCAATTTTCTGAGTTCGCCAATCTCACTGGGAACCTCCCTAATGCTTGTATTCAAAACATGGAGCTCTCTCAAACACACTTGATGTGTGATTTGATTTGGCAATTGTTCCAGCTTCCTGCATCCTTTAAAGTTCAAATACTCCAGGTTACCCGTGTTTTCCAGCATGTCGGATCTCAAGGTGAGTTCCTTACAACTACATAAATCGAGATGTTGAAGATGTCTCAGTTGCTTAAAAGAATCTGGCAAAATCTGCAGCCGCTCACAATTTTTTAAATCTACATACCGCAGGTTTATCAGATTCCCAAATCGGCTAGGTAGTGAAGACAGCCTTGAACAATTTGATAATTGCAGCCACTCCAGTGTTCGGAGACCACAAAACTCTTCTGGGAGATTCTTTATTGCAATGCACCCAAAGAGAACTATCATTTTCAATTCCTCTAGACGTGCTATTGACGTTGGAATCCTTTGTAATATTCGGGCATTATAAATATTCAGTTCTCTTAACTTCAACGGCGGCTGCAGAGAGAGCCATTGTCAATTACACAGAAAATATAGTAGTAAAAATAGTGAGATTGGAAGTATAGTTCTACGCAAACAGAACAGAAAATACTTACATCTGAATTATCCCATAGTTCTCTTAAGCAGTGAGCTCCTCTGAGCTCCAAAATTCTTAAATTTCTGAGTGACCATGACTGAAGTTTTTTCCCCTTAAATTTATCAAACCTAAGCCAGACAGGCTCTTCCGATGGTGTGGAGAAATATTTGAGAAAGCTTTCTTCTCTGCAAGTAAAAAGTTTTAATCCGAGAGAGGAAGGTGGAGGGCGCCCAGAACATCTGTTTGAGATTCCTATCAGCTCAAAGAACCTTTTCAGACGCTGCCAATGACCCAATGGCTTCCCAGTGTATTCAAATCCAGCAGCATCTATCCCTCTAATAGACCTTCCTTCCTGAATAGGAAAATGAAGAGCGTAAATTAAATGTATATGAAGTGAAGCATACAAACGGGACATTCACTAATTACAGTTGACAAGAGAAAATATTAAGTGAAGCTCACAATAGCTTGTTTCTGTATACTCATTATTTGCTCCGGAAGCCATAAACGAGAAGGTGTATGTCTACGTGCTAGATCCCTTCCCAAATCCCTCAGGTGGTCATGCATTCTTATATAATTATACTCGTCAACATTAACCAGACACTTGTTGAAAAGTGTTTCCCAGCCTTGCAACCCACTCCACCCTGATCCATCCCATACTTCAATCGCCAAGCTCTTGCTTTTTCCAATGAAGAAACAAGCCACATCCATGAACATCTCTTTCTCCTCTTCGTCTAGTGCATTGTAGCTGACTTTCAACCTCCCTCTAATATCTTCGGGCAACATTCTCGAGATCTTATCTAGCTGGGATTCCCAAAAATCCTTGGACCTGCCATAAACTAGTCCTCCAAAGACCTCAAGGGACAAAGGCAATCCATTGCAAGCTTTCAAAAACTTGTCAACAATATTTTCAAACCCCTCTTCTGGATAGGATCGTAAAAAAGCATGGCAACAAAAAAGTTCCTGGGCGTGAAGGGGATTCAATGCCTTCATTCTATATATAGTTGAGTCCCATTTTGCAAGGAGATGTACCTCGCGAGTTGTAACAATGACAAGGCTGCCGGATGCAAGGCGGTCCTTACTTGGCAACAGAGCAACCAGTTGGCTTCCATGATTCACGTCATCCAAAATGATGAGTGCACGAACAGATCTCAATCGATTTGCCAGAATAGCTTTGCCTTCTTCAATGTTATCGAATGATAAGCCTTGCACACCAAGGTCCTCTAGAAGCTTTTTTAGCTTCTCATGCAAACTATTTCTGCTTGCAGCATCTCGCACATCAAACACAATACTGGAGCTCTGGAAGGATGATGATTTCCTGTTATACAACTCTTTTGCCAGCGTGGTTTTGCCCGCTCCACCCATTCCCACGATCCCAATAATTTGTACATTTAACTCACTCTCCTTAGATCCAGTTGTATTTCTTTCAAAATCCAGTACGATATCATCCAAACCAACGGGTTCTTGGGCTACCAGGAAGGGGCGTACCTTTTCCAATACCTTGGATACCATATTTACAATATTCTTCAACAGCATCGCCTCATCTCTAAATATGTGCAATGAATATTGAACATACATGAGAACTCAACAGTAACAATGCCAGCAGAAATTAAAACAAGAGAAACATAAGGTAATGACATGTAGAGTTATTTGCTACTTACTTATTGTCTTTGATCAGGCAGCCAGAATGAAAAGAAACCTTCTCGAGTGCCATCTTCCACTCATCAAGCTTTTTCGAGGAGTATCTGCCCTTGTCTTGATATTGGGAAAACGCAGCAGCATAGATCCCTTTTGCTTGACCCACCCACCGCAGATCAGAAGGGTCGACATAATAGAAGACAGGAATAATTCTCTTAGCCGTCTTGAGCATGGAGAACAGTTCTGCCAAACACCAAGGGGAATCGGCATAGTTGATAGAGAAAATGGCAAGATGAAGTGAAGCAGTGCGAATGGCCTGTTCGATTTGTGCTGGGATGACATCACCCAGTTGAAGGGAAGGGTCATCAAGAAAGACGGAGAGTCCCAAAGCGGTGAGTTTATCGCGGATGTTGGTGGCGAGAGAGTATTTGACGTCAGATCCGCGATGGTTGATGAAAACATCGAAAGGAGGGGCGGAGGAGGAAGCAGCAGATAGAGATACCGATGATGGCACAACCTCCTCAAAAGTATTTACAATCTCGACAGATGAAGAGGAAGTAGTGGCCATGGAATTGATTCAACTGCTCCAAACTCAAAGGCTAAGAAAACAGAAGAATCCGTAAGCAAACGAGTAAACAAATGTCTCTGAATGAAGCGATCAAACAAACGAGTAAAAAGCTAAGAAACCGCGTCTCTGTAAAAACCGTGGTGAAAGAATCGCTGAAGTAGAAGACGTTACAATCATTCAGTGGGCGGCAAATACCCACTTGTTTCTTATCTTCTAGCGTTCATGACAGGAGCTTAAACTGCCAGACGTGTAAGGTGCAGATTCATTCCGGGGAGTTTGGAGTGCATTCCAGAGAGCCTAGAGTTTGTTATCACGTGTTATCACTAGACAGGACGGCTTAACCGGCACACTCTAAGCGTTGACCGCTTAGGTGGTCGGGCCCACTTTTAACCTCACCTCTCCCGTTCACCCACTCTTTAACTCCACCTCTGTCGTTCGTAGAGTTTTCGTTTACGGATTCGCCGTTTGAGGGATTCCATTCCCGTGTGAATCAACTGGCCCCATTTCCCGCTTCAAAATCCCGCGCAGCATAAAATCTGTTTGCACATTAAATGTTTTTAATTTTCAAAAATTGAACGGTTTTAATCCCGCCGCAAACACCATTTGTTGTCCGCTATGAAGTGAGCGCTGACAGGAAAGGAGAGGAGAGGGCGTCGGGACTGAACAAAAACAGCATAGGTATTGAAGGACATTGTCTAAATTTGGCGCTAAAACAGTGTGTTCTAATTTCTTGCTCATTTTCTTTATGCTTCCACTTTTACAGTGACTCTGCTTTTATTTTCACCATCGCCATCCCCAAATAAGCTCTCGCTTTAACTCAAGCGAAGGGGAACCTTGTATTGGTCACTCAAACTACCTCAAAGTTACTGTTTTTTTCTTTTTCAACCTGTTTTCCTCTCTATTGAATCTCTTCCATTCTCATCTTCGTTATGCTTGTTTGTTTGTATCTAGCTGGTGTGCTAATTGTGTTTCTGTAAATTAATAGTCAAAAGTTACTATTTTTTCTTTTTCAACTTGTCTCGTGGTACTTTAATTTATATTCAAACTATAGTGAAATTCCTTTAAGTTAGGGGACGGAAGGCACCCGTCCATGCCCATTTTCCTTTACCCAATTCGGTATCAAAAGAATCCCTACCATATTCGGCATCAAAGGAATCCCTATCATGTATATAGAAGTTGAAGTAGGGATATAAATGTTGCTGTGATGGCCTATTGCCAATTTATTGCGTTTGATATCAGGCGTCATCTAGTCCAACAGCTTAATAGGTTAGTTGATGTCGGCAGTGAGGAAGGTGCAGTGCTGATGAGGAATGACCCTCCTTTATTGAACACTTTATGCAGCATACAAATGGAAGTAAATCTAGATGAGGGCAGTCACTAGGTTTGTGGTGCGCTAGAAGGGTTGGGTTTATTAGGCTTAACCCTCTTCTCACTTGTTCTTTTGATCTCTTGCAAACGTCTCTTTTTTGAAATGGGTTGAGTTTCAGTCAGGGTTAATAGACTTCTTACTTATTCTTTTGATCTGGCGCAAATGTCTCTTGAGTGTCCTGAGAAGCCACAAGGATGCCAAAAAGGTTATAAATGTTGTCAATAGAACTGTCACATAGAACGTTTAACAACTTTATTGATTATCTTTATACCACCAAGAACATGGCATAGAAGAGTTAGCTGGAGATGGAGGGTTTATCTTTAGTATGCTCTCCAAATATTCCTGTTTTATTAGTTGCATCCGAGAATGTCTCAGTTGCTGCAAGATTATGGCATAGAAGAGTCAGCCGGAGATGGAGGGTTTATCTATAGTATGCTCTCCAAATATTCATGTTTTATGAGTTGCATCCGAGAATGTCTCAGCTGCTGCAAGATTATATGCTACTCTAATCTCCATGTTTGATGCAAGATGGGATGATGTTAGCATAGGTTGACAATTCTGGCCATGCAACTACTGATTGCACTTGTTGAAAAATCTTAGGCGTTGTCAAGAAACTCCTTTTGTGCATAACCAACAAACCTTGCAGTACATCAAAGCAGCACTGTCACAAGGCACCACCAAAGTTGAAAAGAGCCTATATAACCATTCTTTGCCATTATGTTTAAGACCATATTCAATTAAGACTATTTGCTATCTACAAGAGAATACAAAATTAGTCTGCTATCTAAAAGAGAAATTGAAATTAGTGCAGTTTTAAAGCATTCACTTGCACGCTTTAGCAAGAAAGAACCATGGGACTGCAGATGTTTCCCAATTGTCAAAGCTGTATTTACTGTAATAAAGCTTTCTACAGTCTGTCATATTGGTGAGATTTAACAGTTCCCCTATTCTGGTGATCAGTTCTTCATATTTGGCTAAAGCTGTAAATGACTAGTCCTTTGCATCTTTTCCTTAACTTGCACAAGGTCAGCGTTTGAGTTACAGTTATTTCATTGTGAGTTGGGCTGGCATACATGTCTACCAGAGGATTTCCAACTATCCTAACAAGCTTTTGACTTGAGAAGACACATACAACACAACATACAATAGTAATCTTTTGACTTGAGAAGACACATACAACACACCATACAATAGTAATGTTTGTAAGATTAAGGATAATCATGACCATACGAGTAACTATGTCTATTATGATTATGTTTATACTATAGCCTTGGGATAATGTATTGTGTAGATTGCATAAGGCTAAGGCATTAATACTTGTTGAATGGGGTCACTTTATTGTCTTTCTAATACAAATGGCATCACTCATGTGATTGTCCTTATTTGTAATTCTTCAAAACTTTATCATGATTTCTCATATATAGTATTCATATCATGTGATTCAAGGATAGGGCTATCCATAGTAGTACTATGATATTTTCTAACAATCTAACTTCCTTTCTTGTAATATTTGTTAAGGTGGTTTTATAGTGATCAATGCGAAAATGAGCTACAAGACTATGCTCTAAGGTACATAACTATGAATAATACCATGTCTTGACATCATTACTAAGGAAACAAAAAAAAATAGTTAGTTTATAACTGCACACTCAATAAAATCAAATAAGGACAATCGTATATGTTATTCATGAGAATATTTTGATATAATGACAAGGTTATCTTAACGATATTAGATGTATTTTGGGACTATCTCCTATATATTTGTGGTGTGGAATTTTTAAGTGATGTTGAATTATCATGAAAAGCCTCTAAGGTGATATGGGACTGGCCAATTGGTGATTACTTTCCTATAAGAGCAAAATGGTAGAGTTTTACATGATTATGATCTTAATCTTAATCTCAATCTTAATGGTAGAGTTTTATGACACTCCTACCCTTGATGAGATAGTCCTCTTAGTTTTTATGCTTGACTTTCATTGATGCCTAACAAGTTGGAAACCTTCATAATTTAGTACCTAAAGAAATCCTTCATATAACCTATTATTGTCATTGTTGCTGATTATGATAACCTTAATAAGACTATCTAGGCACATGCCCATCCTATAAGATTTATAGTAGTATTAATAATTGTGATTATCTTGAATGTTTATGGCTTTAGTGATTTCCTAAGAGTACCCTTTTCTCCTATTATTGTTCTCTATGATGGTGTAATGATAATACATAGGAAATTGATTGAGCCTCTAGCTTAATTATGATAATAACCTAGCTTGATTGTTATCTTATGAAAACATTGGTACTTCTACTAGCTACTATGAAAGAATTATAGATCATATAGATAAGAGGCATACAACTTGTAGAAGTGATGCATGGCTATATTTTATGTCTTTCCATGATGGACTCCAATTAATTATAGTTTGTTTTGGTGTTTCTAACTCACTCTTGACAATTCCTAGTGTCAATAATGGCTCTATGGATACCAAAAAAATATTCTAAAGGTGTGATATACTCATGATGCTATTAGAATAGCCTAAGCAAGATTATAGTTCATTAGTCATATGTAACCTCTTGTTCCTATGTTTGATAGTGTTATTGTAGGTGAACAATTATTTTGGATGGTAACTTTATGGGCTATGTAATTAACCTCTATTGTGTTGCATTATTTCTTAGGCTAATACTATCTTATTGTTGTTATAATAGTTTTAGGATGTCATTTATTATTGACATCATGGTTGTTCTCAAATGGTGTTGAATATTCCACATAGTTTTGTGATGTATATCTTTCTTCTTTCTTTATTTCTCTACAACCATACTTACACCCTAGTGGTGAAATGTCGACTAAGATGAAATAAGCTTCTTTATGGCTTAATTTATTTCTTGGATTTAAGCAATGATGTTGACCTTTAAACAGGCATTCCAACTACACAAAGAAAATCAATTTATTAGATCCTATAAATTATACTTGCATACATATCAAAAAATAAGTCACCATACTAAAATAATATGTTTGTTTAAGAATCATAAAAACTAAACCCTTGTAAATCTATCTCTATCTATGGTTGAGGTATGCATCTACAACCTATTTTATCCTAACTTCCTAAAATGTTAGGACACATTTACCAAGATTTTCATGTAGAAATAAAGAGTTTTCACAAATATGATGCTTCCTTAGCATTGAGATTCAAAATGAGGTTGTAAATCACTACAATTAGTTAACCCTAGGGTTGAAATCTAACAAAAGAAGATGAACCAAAAACATTTCCATATTCCAACACCAATTACATAGTAAAAATCTAGTTTTCTCTTTGCAACAATAATAGGTGGACTTTGATATCATACATGACATGTGTCAAACCTTGTAATAGGTGTTAGGAACCAAAAAATTTCCTCATATAGCTTTAATATGGGTTATGGCTCCTACTTGACATCTATAGCTCTATCATGATAGCTAGGTGAAGGTTTTCAACACATACCAAACTATCAATTTATCCTCGAAAGTGTTGAGAAATATAAGGTAATTAATGAACTACTAAAGGGAAATTAATGATGCATTCAAGTTATGCCATATATCTAATGATCATTGTCCAAACCTTCATTCTAAACTACCTTCTTGCCATCCTTTAAATTTAAATTCTTGACACTAGATGTTATTTTGAAATATAATAAAGGGTTTCAATACTTCAAGGAGGATTTGTAAAGGTTGTAGATACTCCAAAATAGCTTCCAAGCTATTTCCAAGACTATTTAATGGTTTCATGAGAGTTTTAATGGGTTAATCTCATGGTGAACACTTGAGACTTTTCTAATGTATAAATGATAGCAAGATAACATAAAATTGCCATGATCACATTCTCAACACTTAAATTCTATAATTTCAATAATCTTTGTCATGATTTGTAAGATCAAGTAGAATATTACATTTTCTATGGAAATTTACTCATATATATTCATTCAATTTGTTATAGATCATAAAAGCTTCACTTAACTAATTTTAGAAGCATTCTCAAATCAAGGACGAAGAGAGTACACACTATAGGTGTTATATTTTTTAAAATTAGTAAAGAGATTGATAGTGTCATACAAGTTACTTTAAATTTGAACAATTGGAGAATTCAACTTGAGGTTTTCAAATTAAACATACAATTGGACACAACTAAATATGAAGAAATTCAAACCCATTCATGGGAACTTTCCTTGAAAAATTCAAACCCATTGATACGTTCTAAAGCTTTCTTTCCAAGCATAAAGAAAGGCAACTATTATAGATTTTTTTAACACACTCATGAACACATTCATGGAAAGAATCATTTCATATGTCTAACCCACAATAATGAAATGCAAATTCAAGTAGTGGAGACAAACTTTGACAACACATTGAAGGCTCTTAGAAAATCTATACATGTGCCATGTGAAGAGCACATGGTTTTCAAAGACCTTCCAAAATCATAAATACACCTTTAACAAATACATGAAAATATCTAATATCAATGGCCAACTAGATTTTTTTAACATACTCATGAACACATTCATGGAAAGAATCATTTCATATCTCTAACCCACAATAATGAAATGCAAATTCAAGTAGTGGAGACAAACTTTGACAACACATTGAAGGCTCTTAGAAAATCTATACATGTGCCATGTGAAGAGCACATGGTCTTCAAAGACCTTCCAAAATCATAAATACACCTTTAACAAATACATGAAAATATCTAATATCAATGGCCAACTAGGGCTTTCTAGAAGCCGTTAGATTATTTTGAACATATCTACTATTATCGATGAGTCCAAATTTCTATTCAAAAGAAAGAAAAGTAATTTTATGACATTACGCTAGTTTAATATTCATACAAATCCAATTGTACTTTTCTTAAATTGAAATTAACCATTTATCCTTATCACATTAAAATTTATTGTTCATTGTTCATTTCACTTTTATAATCATTTCCACATTGACATTCGCTATCCTTGGGATCTTTACCTCTAATTTTGACAATGGGTATAATTGCAATAATTAAACTAGCATGTTTTGAATGGTTATCAAATATGTCTATAATTTAGACTACCAAATTTTCTAATCAAATTTTGACATTTTTTTGTCTATTAGATGGATGTCAATTGGTATCGCATCATGGATGAAGTTGTTCAACACCCCCCTAATGGAAAGTTCTCCTACAAAGACCTTTCATGGGAGACATGTCCTTAAAGGCTCACAGTTATTTTTAGCTTGGATTGAAATTGATAGATTGAATGACTTTATTGAGGGAGAAAGCTCAAGGGACTTCTACCCAACCTTCTTTAGCAAGAGCCATATAAAGAAATAATGAATTGCAATGTTAATGTAGGAAATTTAATGTTAATTGGTATATCATTCTTTGCAAAAACATGTGTCTTAAATGTGTTGCAATGTTAATGTAGGAAATTAATGGATTTGATGAGACTAGAGATAATGAAAGTTTCCAACTCTTGGAGGATTATTCTATGAATACACAGGTAACATTATAACAATATTTTTATCATTCCATTTTTTGTCAGCTTGATTTGTAATTTTTGAAATATGTCTATTGTTGTTTGTAGACCATTGACAATAGAGATGAACATGCAACAATAGACTTGAAGTTGCAAATAACAAACAAGATTCAAGGGATTTTGACGAGCACATTTGATTTGGTGACACTTATTTTCATTGATAAGAATTTAGAAGATTTGTCAAACAAGGTAAAAAGTAGACATGTCTCGTCCCAACTCGGATTAGACCATCCAAGTGTGCATCCATTTTGTCTTGTACAAGATGGATTTGGTCACACTATTCGTCGACAAAGAGACTTGATTGAGTGCATGGATGTGAGGAGAAGGTTGAGTATCGTCAGTAAGACACCTACATTTCCATAGATGCCACGAAATCTCAAGCGTCGAAATTGGTTTGATGATCTCGATAGGGAAAATAAATGAGACAAGGATCATACTTAGTATAATGAACACAATTTTGACATGGTTGTTGACACAGAGCTTGGAAGCATGCAGGATACTATTGCAAGCACACATGGTTTTATTGAAAACACATAATATAGTGTCATTGCACTTGTTTAACTGTGCATTAGAAGCATTTTTAATACTTTGGAATACTATAATGTTATTTTGAATGTTACAAATATAATTGGAATGCTGGTTAATATCTAATTAATAGAATTGGAGGATATGAAAAACTATTATGGTGAATCGAGATCTATCTATTAAATTGTTTTCTTTTTGGTGTATTAGAGTTAAATTATATCAAATACATAAAACAAGCAACTATGTATCAATTTATGCATAAAACTATTTTATGTCTTTCGATATGCTTGGGATCTTTAACTCTAATTTCTTAGTTCTTCTTTATGTCTAATCTCCTTTCATTATTTCTAGAAAGATACCATATTGTGTTCTCTATAATGCAAATTCTTAAATTTTCCTTCCTCTCCATTTCTTTAATTAAGGTAGTAGCTGGTGAGTTAATTATTAAATCTTCCATATGGTTGAAGCACAAGAGTTAGTGGTCTTATGACCAACCGCATGTCCATATTATCTGATGATTTTGTCTTTATTGGGGATCCTTTTGTTTTCCATCTCTAGATGAAGCTCATGGAAAAATTTCTTGGATTTTTTGCAATTTATTTTTATCAACCAACTAAAGAAAATAATATCTAGGTCGTAGTTTCATGCCATTATTAATATATGGGAGTTTATAAAAGGTTGTCTTTCCCTTTCTTTTGCTAAAATGTGCACATATAATATTTGGTATAGTATATGCAATTTTCTAAAATGTGTGACAATATATATCTTTTGGTATAATAAAAATGTGAAAGCTAATAATTATTTTGATGCAAGGGAGCAAGATGTCACACAATGCACATACATGGGTCTCTAGTTGGCTATCCAACTACAATGACATTTTCCATGGAATGTTCTCTTTCGTATAGAGGAGTTGAGTGTCCCCTATTGGTTGAGGGACACGATGGAATGTTATTAAACAATGTTTTAACATATATGTTTAATCTTACAAGATAAATGGTTCACTATATGAAGCCCCTTGTTATGTATGAGTGAGCATAGATGATTTAAAAAATAAGACTATTGAAGGTAAAGTTGGCTGCATGTGTATATACATGCTTTGAAAATATATATGAAAACCTAATTATGATATTTGAATATTTAATGTGAAAAATAAAAAATGATGATTAGAATTTACATAACAATTTTTTTGTGAAATTTCATTTTGATAGCATTTTTCTATGTTTCACAATAACCAAAGTACTAGGTTAAAAAAATATATATGTATATTTCCTATTACTACATTTAAAAAAGTTTTTTATCCTTCATCTTTGATGGATGTCTATACCCAATTTTCATTTTGTCACAAGAAAGAAATATTTTTATCTAAGTAATTACAACAACAACAATAAATAAAACTCTTCCATATTTATCTATAATATACAATAAAAATCCCTCTTCCTCTATGCTTTGATTGATCTCCATTACTTGTTCCAAAGCTCCCATTTTGACACAGGTAGGAAAAATATTGCAAAGTTTGTAAAATGTGACTTTATAGCTGTCAATTGCATTTTTGTCTACCATAGCATTTCCAACTATAATATCTGACAAAAATCCTCTTTCCATTATACTTAGACGGATGTTCATGATCTGTTCTAAAGCTCCCATTTTGGCACAGGCAGGGAGGATTTGTGGAATTTGGCTTTACACCTACCAATTACATTTGTCATAAATGTATTCCATAAGATGACATCTCTGAAGCATTCTGTCAAACAGTTCATGTGCCTTGTCTATGCTTCCATGTCTACTTGGGTAGTTACACTTGCCTCGTCTATGCTTTCACATTTTGCATGCATGGACAGTTACACATGCCTTGTCTATGCTTCCGCATTTTGCATATATGTTTACCTGGGCAGTTACAACCACAACATTTGACAGATTCTTCTACCCTTTATCTATAACATATGACAAAATCCCCTTTCCACCATGCTTGGATGGATATCCATACCCTGTTCCAAAGCTCCCGTTTTGGCACAGGTAGGGAGGATACTGGCAAAGGCTGTGAAATGTGGCTTACACCTGCCAATTGCATTTGCTTGAATGTTTCAATAGTCTTTTTAATAAATCCATGTTGTGCATATCCTGCAATCATGGAGTTCTATAAGATGATTT